>CM052807.1:115145302-115215676 GCA_028533885.1 Nasua narica | reverse complement strand
TTTTCCACTCTGGGGGTAGAAATTTGGGTAAGCTTGACATGATATTTAGCAGAATTCACCTATGAACCCAGCTGGCACTGAAATTTTCTTTGTGGGGAAGAAAGATTTTAACCTAGTAATTTAATTTATTGAATAATTATAGGACCATTCAGGTTTTCTATTAGTTCTTGAGTCAATTTTGATACATTGTATTTTTCTAGGAATCTGTTTCTTTAAGGTTTCACATTTATGGCATAAAAGAAATTGACAGTATCTTTACATTATCCATTTAATCTATGCTGAACCTATAATGATGTCCCTTCTTTCATGCTTAGTATTATAGATTTGTGCTCTTTTAATTAATCTTGTAAAAGATCTAATATTTTTAGTCTTCTCAAAGAATCGTCCTTTGCTTCCAGTCATTCTACTCTCCCTGTTTGTTTTCTATTTCATTAATTTCTGTTTTTATCCTAATTACCTGATTCCTTTGGGTTTGACTGTTCTCGCTCTAACTTTGTAAGTTGGATGCTCAGCACATTAATTTCAACCATCTCTTATTTGCCAATACAAGCGTTTCGAATTCTAAAGCCTCCTCTAAGTACTGCTTTGGTTACATCTCACTAGGCTTAACACAAATATTTTTGTTATTGGTCAGTACTAAGTATTTTCTAATTTGGGTTAGGAGTTCTTTTTCGGCCTGTGAGTCTGGTTTAGGTGTCTGTTTTCAAGTTCCCAGAAGTCTGAGCTTTTTTTAGTTATCTTTCTGGTTGTCTGCTTCTGAGTTTTTTTGGATTGTGATCAGAGAATACAGTCCATATACAAACCGGGCTGGATGCTGCGATTACAGCCAAGGTGTCCCTGGGGGAGCGAAGGACTTACTCCCCCAGCTGCTGGGGAGCTCCCACAAGGCGGCCCTTCACGGTCAGCCCTTGGGGGTCGCCTGGACTGAAGAAATGACCTTGCCCCACCAAGACCATGCCTCAAGACCACAGCCGATACGACAGCGGCATTTGACATTGTGACCGCCCTGCTATCACCCAGAGTCTGCATATTCAGAGAAAGACCAGGGCTGCCACAGTTCCCACCCTGCTTCTCCCAGGGCATCTTTTAAAATGGCCACTCAGAGCTGAGCCTGGGAATCCTAGAGACCTCTGCCCTAACCACCGGGCTTGCCATCCCGTTTCTGTTTCCCGTTCGCTGGAGACCTGGGACGGAGGGCTGCCCTTCCCTGGCTCGTTGTGCTCCCATGCTATGCTCAGGGTGATAAGTAATGAATCTTGTGACTCTACTTCCTTTGTGTGGGTGTACTGAAACTGCACCTTCAATCAGAGTGGCCCCAGGGTTTTCACTTCCCCAGAGTAGGGGCTCAGATGCCATGGAAGCTACCTGCTGACCCCGCACGGGCAGCTAGTGCCTCTTCATTCAGCAGGTCATAATCTACACGTTCTTAATTCAACACACCAGCTCCGGGTTTCCAACATGGCAGCCTGCATGTAAGTCACTGGGGGCCTTACCCCAACCGAGGACCCTCCGAAGGACCAGCCTGCTGCAGAGCTCTCCAGAGAGCTGGCTAAGGCTTCTGCTGCTGCTACGTTTCAGCTCAGCCTCTCCTGCTACCCAGCCTGCTTCCTTCCCTCCCTCTCACTGCTGCCAATCCCAGGACCGTTCCCCCACAAACTCCCGGCTCCCCGATCTCCATGGCAGTTCCTGGGAGATCCCGTCTGCAACCCTAATCTCTGAAATGTGTTGGGGTCAGCCGTGTAGTCCGGCGTGTTTTCTAAATGTTCCATGGGAGCCTGAAAAGCATGTGTTTGGGATTCCATAATCTACACCTGTTTACTTGCAGTTGTGTTCTTCAACTTTTCTCTGTCTCCACTGAGATGGCCTAAAGATATCCCAGCATGAAGGTGGGTGTGTCCTTACTTCTTATTCTTTGCATTTTTGTTTCTATTTCATGCAGCTATGATGCTAGTCCTATGTAAATTTTTTAAAGATTTTATTTATTTATTTATTTGACAGAGAAAGAGAGAGCACAAGTAGGCAGAGAGGCAGGCAGAGGGAGAGCGGGAAGCAGGCTCCCTGCTGAGCAGAGAGCCCGATGCGGGGCTCGATCCCAGGACCCTGAGATCATGACTTGAGCCAAAGGCAGAGGCTTTAACCCACTGAGCCACCCAGGCGCCCCAGTCCTGTGTAAATTAAGAACTGTTACAGCTTCTGGGTTCATTTGAATCTTTCATCATTATCTCATGACTATCTTACCTCTAATAATGCTCTTCTCTCTAAAAGTCTACTTTTACCTTTTATCCTAAAGATTTTATTTATTTATTTATTTATTTGAGAGAGAGAGAGAGAGAGACCAGGGGGAGGAGCAGAAGGAGAGGGACAGCAGACTACACTGAGTGCAGTCCCCAGTGCGGGGCTCCATCCCACAACCCTGAGATCGTGACCCGAGCCGAAATCAAGAGCCGGGTACTCAGCGGACTGAGCTGCCAGACACCCAAGTCTACTCTGGAATACAAAGCCACGGCAACTTTTTTTTGTTAGTATTTGCTTAGGATATTTCTTCTGCACTTGGACCTTCAACAGCTCTGAGTCCCCGCGGTTGAGACCTGTCGCTTAAAAACAGAACATAACCTAGATATTTTTCAAACCCAGTCTGACAATCATTTCTTAACTGAAGAGTTTGGTCCTTTGGTGTGTATTACTGATAATAAAACTCTAGATTAACGTCTATGGTCCCATAATGTTTTCTCTATGTATTCCACCGTTCCCTGCCCCCAGCCCCCTCCCTCGCCTTCCTTTCAATCATTTGCGATTTTTATCTTGTTTTCCTTATGCTCGTTTTTCTTTCTGTTTAGAAATGATACATCCAATGACTAATTTTTTGTGCTTTCCCCTAGCTATTTTAACACTGAGCAGTTAACTAACAAAGTCTAAATTTAATCAGTATAGTTGCCCTCCTGCCAAATAATGGAAGGGACTTGAAAACTTTAATTTTGACCACTTCCTCCAAAATTATATGGTATCATCCGGTATTTTAGCACTAGCCTGCTTTTCCCTCCCATAAATTAGACCTTATTATTGTGGAGTCATACCGTCCATATTTTTCTTAGTTTCTCTCCAAATATTTGCCAATATCTTTGCCCATTTTTCCTTACATATTTGGCCTTTTCTCTACAATAATTTATATTCTGCCTGGAGTACATTACATTTAGAATTTTCCCTTGGAAGGATCCTTCAGTGATAAAATCTTACAGTTCTTTCTTGTCTGAATACGTCTTTATTGTAGTCTTATTCCCAAAGGACAGTATAGAGGTCTAACTTGATGGTTATTTTTTTTCTCAGCACAATGAAGATACCATTCCACTGTCTCCGCGGTTCCATTGATGATAATGAGAAATCAGCTGTAAACCTAACAGTTGATCCTTTCAAGAGAATCTTGTTTTCTCTGATGCTTTTAACATCTTCCCTTTTTCCCCCCGAAATGCCACAAATTCATATGTGTGTCTACATATGAATTTCTCTTTATTTACCTTACTTGGAATTCAGTGGACTTCTGGAACTGAGGTTTGGTATCTACATCATTTCCACCAAGTTATCAAGCATTATCTCCATGTACTGTCTGCTCCCCTATTGTGCTATCTCCTTCTAGAACTCTGAAGAGATATACATCGGGCCCTCTCTATTCTTCTGGATAGTCTCCTTGGCTCCACTAGTTTCCTAATCCTCTTTTTGGCTGTATCTCATCTGCTTTTCAATCTGTCTGTTGAGTTTCAAATTCCAAGCATTCTATTTCTCATCTCTGTAAGTTTTCTTTGGTTCTTTTTCCAAATCTGGCTGTTCATTACAGTCTCTTATTCCCAGCTCATATTTTCAAACTTCTCTTTTATTTCTTTAAGAACACAAAAATAATTCTTTTAAATTTGTTTGTAGTTTTCACATGATAATTTCAAATCTAAGGGCTTTAAGGCTCTATTTCTACTGTCTCTTGTTTCTGCTTTCTGTTTTTTTGTTGCCTTGGGAAGTCTACTGTTTTTCACTGAGAGCTGCTTTGGAGCTTTATTTGTGGATATTCTCTAAGGCTGACTTGTAGTTGAGTTCCTCAAGAGAGTTTTAGGGCCCATCCCTACCCGTTGACTGGAGGCACCACCAGCAGGGTCATGTTAAATGAAATTCTCTGCTTGGGTTTGTTTGAACCACACAAGTTGCATGAATTCAAACTGAAAATCACGGGAAGGCCACTTTGTGATTACAAATTCTCAAGAGAGCTATTTTTTCTCTCAACCCAAGGTCAAAGTCAGAAGAGGTAGTTTTCCTTTCTGTTCTGTCTGCAGGATGAAGTTTACTCGTACATTCTTTCCTATGTTCTGGATGTAGCCCCTCTGGACTCCAGCTCTGAGGGTCTCCTAGTGGATCCTCCTCTTGGGTGGTGCTCAGTGTTTACCTCCTGTTCCTTGCATCTCACACAGCCACCAAGGAAGGAGTGGTAAAAACTCCCAGTCTCGCTTCATTTTGAAGATTTATCATTTACTTACTTTCCTATCAATTCAGTGGTGTTTTTAAAAAAAAGAAAAGGGGAAAAAAGAGTTAAAAAATATTTTGGGGTATCTGGGTGACTCAGTTGGTTAAGTGTCTTGCCTTCAGCTCAGGTCATGAACTCAGGGTCCCGGGATCGAGTCCCCCACCGGGCTCCCTGCTCCGTGGGGAGTCTGCTTCTCTCTCTCCCTATGCCCCTCCCACTCCCCCCTTGTGCAATCTCTCTCTCTCTCTCAAATAAAATAAATAAAGTCTTTGAAAAAGTATTTTATCCAGCATGTTAATTATCATCAGGGGAGTTATAAAAGGTATCTACTCTGGCAGAGGTCCAGAAACAGACATTGTCTCTGAGAACTTTCCAGAACTCGCCTTTGGTCTGTTCTTCCCTTTTAACACACCAGATGGCACACTGTCATTATCGGTGGGCTTGTGGTAGTTGTGTTCCTCACAAGCCCGTGGGCTCCTCGAGGGCCAGGAGGAAGGGAAGCTCAGAGTGGATACGAACCCATGAAGTCTCCTGAGAAATGTGTGCGCATAGTTGGACAATGAATGAACGCGCCCTCATTATGACATCTAACTTGCTCCGGCCACACGAGCACAACCAGGGCCCTCGGCCCGTCTTACAGTCTCCTGGCGTGCAGGGAGAAAGGGCAGCATTTCTGTGGGCTATCTGCACGTGACCCACCGCTAATTGCAGCTCCACCTTGGTCCCCAGGCCCACAGTTCAAGCAGGATAGGGTCGCAGAGAGCTTCCAAACTGACCAGTAAAATAACAAGCTTTAATGCCACAAAATGAAAATTCTTCTTGCCAGTTGGCATCCCACCAACCAAATTTGGGGCCTGTGGACCACCAGACCTCCTCACCAGAAGGCTCGGCTGCCAGGCGTCAGAGCCTGGCAGGGAGTAAGCTGGACGGTCTGACGGTGCTCATCTTTCTTAAAATGGAACCAGTTCTGGTACCTAAATATACACAGGTCTTCCAAAACCTTGCTCCTTCTCCCACCTACCTTCACGCTTCTGACTCAAGGGGGAAAAATAACCCACCAGCAATTCATCTTCTTCAGGGGCTGTTGGCAAGCTTATATATTTTTTTCGCAGTTGAGTTATTTCTGATCTTGGTCCCGGCAAAAAGAAATATGGCGCAACAGTGGCTGGGAGACATTTGGAAGCTGTGCCAAGCCAAACAGTGTCTAAAAGTCTGCCTCGGATCCTCCAACCTCGTGAAAGTGTATTTTAACTTTACAAAACAAAAACAAAAACAAAAAACCACCTTCAAACGCTTGTGAGCTAAAACCAGTGAAAATAAGGGTCAGAAAGGAAACTCTCCCGAGTTATAATCTGAGGTGGCCTCCCAGTCCCTGAACGTGTGGCCTCAGGGCTCGTGAAGAGTCCAGAGACACTGGAGCTGAGCACAGCCCGAAGCCCCGGCCTCCCCGACCTGGGCTGCTCGCTCACCCAGAGTCTCCACCTCCTGAGCATAAAACAGAGTGATGCTGATAAACCTCCCCCATACAGTTGTTCTAACAATCAAATAAAATTAGACGTGTCATTATATATAATCACAGTGTTTAGCAAGATCCTAGAGCGTAGTGAGTGTTTCTGGTATGACAGAACCTGCCTTTTTTTAACAGATTTCATTTTTAAATAATTTCCCACCACCCCCGCCCCCCTTGTGGGGCTGGAACTCATGACCCTGAGATCAAGAGTCGCATGCTCCACCGACTGAGCCAGCCAGCCAGGCACCCCTCAGAAACTGCATTTTTGTTGCTGTGGCATCAATACTTATGAGCTGATTATGATGATGATGATGATGATGATGGAGGAGGAGGAAAAGAAATTGGTTGTGAGAAAGAGACATGATTAAAGTCATTTAAAAAAATAAAACAGCAGCCGAAACAGAATTTCAGCCCAGTTCTCCTCACCTCCAATCCCGGATTCCCTCACTGCCGCTCGTTTGTAATGCTGGGGTCCTACCTTCAGTCTCACCATTAACTAAACCTCCAAAGTGGTCTGATGCTCCCTCAGGGCTCACATACATATCTTCTTGCTTCTCCTTTCATATCAACTTCGTGAGGCAGTCTAGGTGTACCCATTTTGCTGATGGAGAAACGGAGGCACAGAGAAATAAGATGACTTGTCTCAGTCCAGCAAGTCAGTAGGAGAACTGGGATTTGAACTCAGATCTCCTGGCTTGAGATCTCATGGGGAACCCAGCCCTCTATTTCTTCTAAAACATCAAACTGTTGTGTATTGAGGCAGGTCCTGTGCTCACTCGGGTCACCTGGAAACGAACTGGGCCCAATCCTTATCCTGAGGAAACTCCTGGGAGAATGGGCCAGACAGACATTTAAAGAAATAAACAGGGGCTTCCAGTAGAGGTGGCAAATCCAACAATCCCTATATCTACTTTTTCTCTCCCAAATCCCTACAAAAAGAACAGCAAAGGGACTTCTCCAAACAATGGGGAGGAAAATTAAGGCCAACTGGACTTAATCGCAAATCCCCAAAAGGCTTGCCTGGAGGGTAAGACAGAGCCCCTTTGGACAGGTGTATTTGGGATTTTGAGAATCCTGGGATTTCCCCACCCATGTCCTAGAACATCGGCAGCCTGGCCTTCATCCTCCAGACAAGAGATTAGAAGAGTTTCCTCTGAAGAATCTGACCGGCCCTAGGGGAAAGATCTTCAGATATAGATGTATTCACATTTTCCAAGCTAAACATCCCAGCCTAATGACCGAGAGAAGCTCATATCACCAGGCCCCATGCACATGCTGAGGAAGACCAATCAGCTCCGTTGCTGTGAGCACACAACCGAAGATGACCAGACACCGGAGGAGACAAGGCACAGGAGCCCTAAAGACCAAACGAATAGTAATCAGAGAAAAGCAACTCGGGAGAAATAAGACTCTCTGAGGGGAGGAAAACTTGAAAAACAAAAACAAAAGCTATCAGTGACATCCTTAGAGAAAGAAGAGAAGATACAATAGCCATGAAAAAGAACAGGGCACTACCAAAAAGTGAACACCCTGAGAATTTAAACAGAACTCCTGGTGACTTGCGGTGAGCATAACCTAGTGTTCAGACTTGTCCAATCACTATGTTATGTACCTGAAACTCACATAACATTGAATATGGTCCTTCAGGAAAAAGATGCATTAAAAGAGCTCCTAGGTTTAAAACTAGTAGAGATGTAAGCATTTGATAGGAACGTTGGATTCGAAATCCGAAGACATTTTCCAGAAAGTAGAGCAAAAAGACAAGGATGGAATATAGGAGGTGTGAGGGGTTAATTTTATGTCTACTTGCCTGGGTCACAGTGTGTCCCTTATCTGGCTAAACATGATTTCTGCGTCTGTGAGGGTTTCCAAATAAGATTAGCGTGGAAATTAGTAGTCTGAGTAGAGCAGATCGCCCTCCCCAGTGTGGATGAGACTCCTCACTCCATTGAGGGTCTGAATGGAGCAGAAAGGTGGCGGAAGGGGAAGGCACTCTCTCTGACTGACTGCTTGCACTGAGATATGGATCTCCTGCCCTCAGGCTAGAACTTAACCACATCAGCCTCTGGAACCACAGTATTGGCTTCCCTGGATCTCCATTAGGAGGACAGCAGGCTGTGGGAGGAGGATTGACTGATCATCCCCCCAAGGGATAGTTAAAGACCCAGCACCTTCTCCCCAACCCCAGGTAGCCAAGGGGCAAGCCTCCATAATTTTGCGAGTAAAGATAGAATAGATCAATAGGGAACCAAGAAGATATAGATAGATAGGCTCTCCTCTGGAGAAACCTAACTAATAACACAGGAGGGGGAAAAAATGGAGCAAGAACTATGTTGTCTAATTAAAATAAGTTCCAGAAAGACAAGCCAAAGAAGACGGAGGGAAAGAACTCATCAACAATTTGGGAAACTTTTCAAAACAAAAGAACCTAAATTTAATAGATTGCAAGGACCCACCAAAGCATGTAAAAAAAAACCCATGCCAAGCCTCATCATCATGAAAACTTGAGATGCTGGGGCAAAGGCCCTTTTCCTCTTGCACAAGCTTCCGGGGAGAGGAAAAGGGCCACCCATGAGGACCAGGAACAGCCGTGGACTGCTTCACAACACAGGCTTCCAGCAGACACAGGAGCACTGCCTGCAAAGTGCTGAGGGATAAGGATTTCCAAGCTAGATTTCTTTCCCCAGACAAGCTATTAATCCCATGTGAGGATAGAATGAAGATATTTTCAGTATGTGGGGTTTTGAGACATTTACAGTTGATCCTCATCATTCACAGATCCCTTATTTGCAAATTCACCTACTCACTAAAAATTATTTGTAACCTCAAAATCGATCCTCGCGGTGTATCGATGGTCATTTGCAGACATGGACAGAGCGGCCAAAGGAAAAACCCGTGAGGAACTTCCAGTGACTCTCTGCTCCGGCGTCAGCCCGTAGACCAGTGTCCCTTTGCAGTCTGTTTAATGCCGCGTGTTTCACATTTTGGGGCTTTGTGTTGGTGATCTGGCTATTTAAAATGCTCCCAAGCACAGTGCTAGAAAGCTGCCCGGTGTTTCCAAGCACAGGAAGGCAGCAACATGTCTTATAGAGAAAACAGGTGTGTTAGACATGCTTCGTTCTGACACGGCTTGTAGCGCCGATGGCCGTAAGTTCAAGGTTAATGAATTACCACATCTTTTGGTTAAGTGGTCTTCAAATAGAAAGTGCACATAAAACATGCATAATATAAGGTTAGTCATTGATCAGTGGGTGAAAATGCTAGGACCACAGACATGGAGGACCCTGACCCTGTATTTCCCGAGGAGTGATGGCTCCCTATTGGCTGAGTCAATTGCCGGAGAACCTAACTACTCTGGAAAAGGAGAATCAACCCTACTTTCCTTATACTCTTCCTCAGGGGATTACTAGGGGAGATACTTCTCCAGACTGAGAGGGTAAATCAAGAGAAAAGTATGAGATACAGGATATAGTTAAAGGCAAGGGGATGACGCTGCTGCTAGGGGAGGGAGACCCCAGGACAGCAGCCCGGCCCAGGCCTGGGGAGCCCCGGGAAAGGAGAAGGCCTGAAGCAACCGAAAAGTCCTGCGAGGAAAGTTCAAGACTGAACGAACCACATAGAAAACCAAGCAAAAGAGAAACAAGATAATTATCAGCTGGGGCAGGGGGAGAACTGTGCAAAGAGGGTTGTCACAGAGGCAGCCCTTTCCTCTTAATACTGGGGAGCCCTGGTCTATCAGACCCAATTCGAATGAAGCAAGCATTTTAGGTGAATTAACTCCTGGAAAGCTCCAGCCCAGCAAGGCGGGGTGCAAGGCGGTCACCCCAGAGGTTGAGTAACTTGTCCAGGATCCCACAGTTAGTAAGTGGCGGGAGGAGGACGGGATCCCAGGAAGGAGGCTCAGGACCACACACCCTCAACTACTGGATACAGGCGAGCAGGACTCTTGAAGACTCTGTGGACAGGTGCGTGGGAAGATGTGCGCGGTGAGGAGTGAGGCAGGGAACAGCAAAATCCTCGCCTTCCAGAAGGAGAAGCCAGCCGCCAAGGCTGACGGCTACAAAAATCAACCTGCAGCCCCCAGAGGTACGGAGGTAAACACCGAAATAATTAAAGGAGGTGAGACAGTTTCCTCTGTGAGGGCATATGGGAGATTGGGGGCACAGAGGCAGGAAAGTGCTGTTTTTCTTAGCAAACCTTGTAGAACGACTTGCCTGTATAACTTTGATCAAAATAAAAGCTAAAAATAAAGAAGAGAAATAAACAGCGTCTCCCTGATCCTGGACCAACTGAGCAGCCCTCCGGGGCGGGGCCTGGGGCGGGGCCTGGGAAGGGACTTGTCACCTTTTTCTCGTTTCCCCTGTGACTCTGCCAGCAACCGGGTAGCAGCCCCTCTAGCCCTCCAGCATCATGAGGGCCATTCTCCCCCATGAGTTAAGGGCCCAGATTGGATGAAGATCCTGGCAGGGAATGGCCCGCTGAGACCCCATCTGCATGGACCTTCCAGCTCATTCAGGGGCCGCTGGTCAATTGCTAATATATCGATGTCCATTGCTAATAAGGGATCCTCCCAGGGATGCTAGGCCTGGCCCCTCATCTCAGAACCCAGCTCCCTAAACCCTGCTGCCGAGGGCTGTCAGCACACACGCTAGTCACGTGGGCACAGGCTGATATCAGCTCCCCTCCCTCAAGAGACCCTCCCAGCCCCTGAGGTCACAGAGACAAAGTCAAATCCATCCAGGGACTGCCTCAGGCATGCGGGGACCTCATCCCATCGTGCGCCCCCACTCCAGCCCAGATGGGGCTCCCTGCCCCGCTTCTCTGACGCCCCACACTGACTCACCGCTGTGGGTGGCAGCTTTTACTGAAGAGTCCCAGGTGCCAGGCCCCTGATGATTTGAGGCTGAGGATCAGATGCGGGCTGCACGCACATCCCCACTCTCTTCCTGTTTGTGTCAGACTCAACAACCAAAGTTGCTGCTGACCAGACAAGTCCTTTCGGGGGGGGGGGGAGGGGAGAGCTTCGGATCCTAAAGGAACACTTTTGTTCCCTCAGAGCTATGACAGCCGTGTGTCATCTGGTCTGTCACTTAGCCCCGCAGCCCGGGCGGACACGCAGCTGGCGGAATTAATGGTTCTTGCTTATTTCACAGGGTTCTCGTGGGGCCAAATGAATCAGGCAGGCTGGGGTATTTTGGGAAATAGAAGGGTGAGAAATCCAAAGAATATTTCGAGAAACACAAGCAATCAGCCCTCTCGGATGCTAGAATTGATGATGAAGCCCTGGATTAAACTGCAGACAAGGCATGGATAGGACAGAACAGAGAGCCGAGGAGCCTTCTCACATAAAAGAATTTAATATTCGGTAACGTCGTCTTTGGGAGACAAGGAACCATGAAAGAGCAGCACAGAAAAAAAAAAAAAAAGTTTAGACTCATGCTTCCCATCTTTCACACATGCTGAAAATAGAAATAGCTTAAAAAGCAAATCAAATCTTAGGAAGACTGAACAAAAATATAAGTGAATATTGACCACATCGTTGGACGAATGGGATGTTTCCAAGCTTTAAAATTTGTAAGATTTTTTTTAAAAGGAAAAGGAGAACAGGGTTGACTATATTTAAGGAAAAAATGGCGGAGGGGGGGAATTGATGGGAGAAAAACAGACTGACAATCAAGTGAATGGCAAAAGGTTGATAAAAAATAATCTATAATAAAACTAAGTACATTAATAAGAAAACCCTTAAACCAACTAGGCTTTATTTTCTTTGATTTTGTGGAACTTGACAAAATGATACCAAATTTCATCTGGAAAAATAAACATGTGAGACTACCCAGGGAAATTCTAAGGAAAAACAAAAGTAATGAAGCAGGACTGACTTTACCAGATGTTAAAACATATTATGAAAGTACAATAATTTTTAAAGTTTAGTACTGGAAAAGAACTAGACGCCCAATACAGCCCAGAGAACAGAAATCTGTGGAAACATATGTGGATAGTCGGCATGTGGGGGAAAAAAAAGGAGGCATTTCATATTAGAAAGAAAAGGTGTACTAGTCAAAGCAGGGAATTGAGATAACTGGTAGTCGGCCATCTGGAAAAAATTAAGTTGAATCCCTACCTCACCCCTTATACCAAAATAAATTCCAGACCGATCCAAGATTTAAACCAAAAAAAAAACCATAAAAACTCTGAAAGAAAACATAGGTGAAGTTATTTTTAATCTTGGGCGGGGGGAAAGATCTTTCTAAGCAGGATATGCAGAGGCCATAATAAAATTCATTTGCTGAAACAAGTGAGTGAGAAATCCAAAGGTTATTTTCAAAAAGACAAGGATAAGCCCTCTCCAATATTAAAATACTTGATTAATGGAAAACAGAACTGTCTTTCCTACACAAAACTAGCCCAAACCATGATAACACTGTCTTCTCCAGCTAGTGACCAATGGAAGGAATGTTGAGTAAAGACAGTTGGGAGACCATGCAAGGGAAAATATAAGTTTAAATGCATTTTCAAATATACTGATGAATAAATTATCTATAGAGCAAATCAAATCCTCAAAAGACTGGTCAAAAATGTAAGTGAATATTGGCCAGCTCTCTGGAGGGATGAGAACCTCCTAGGCTTCAAAATGATTGAAGAAATCAAAAAAGGGGAAGGAGAATTGATGCAACTATTTCTAAAATAAATCTTCTGAACCCAGAAAATTAAAGTTAAGAGAGTAAGACAAAGGGCACCTGGGTGGCTCAGTAGGTTAAAGCCTCTACCTTCAGCTCAGGTCATGATCTCAGGTCCTGGGATCGAGCCCCACATCGGGCTCTCAGCTCAGCGGGGAGCCTGCTTTCCCCTCTCTCGCTGCCTGCCTCTCTGCCTACTTGTGATCTCTCTCTCTGTTGAATAAATAAATAAAATCTTAAAAAAAAAAAAACCTAAAAAATTTTAAGTTTCTGAATGAAGAAAAAAAGTATGAACAAAACCATGATGAAAGCTATACAGGGAGTGACAATTCCATGAGATTAATTGCTTTAATTCAGAAAACGCTCATATCAGTGAGGAAAAGACTCAAAACCCAACAGGCGAAGGGGCAAAGGCTGTGTATGAAAAGGAAATCTCCAGAAAAAGGATTTAAAATGAGCAATAGCTGTATGGAAAGTGTTCAACCTCACTTGTAATTAATAAACATGAGCGAAAATGATAGGATGTTCTTTTTTTAACCAGTCGAATGAGCCAAGACTTTAAAGTTTGAAAATCCCCAAGCTTCTGGAGAAATACTGATTCTCAAACGCTGTTAATGTTAATGTTAACATTATTAACTAACTAATGTTAGTTAATGTTATTAATAACTAACTAATTATAGTATTAATAACTAATATTAATAACTAACTAATAACTAATGTTAGTGTTAATGTTAACACTGTTCATGGAGATACAAATTGATCTAATCTGCTCCTTTTGATGGGTACATAATACTTCACGGTTGGCCATAGTGAAATGTATTTAACCAGTCCTCATTTATAGACATTTAGAGCCGCTGGGGTTTTCTCCCCAAGTTTTAGGTATACAAAGAAGTACTGTGATGAACATCCTTGTACACACATCTTTGCATATATATGTGAATCTATTTGTGGAAACGATTCGCAGCAATGGAATTGGTCGGTCAGTGCACCTTTGCGTTAAAACGTTGATGTCCATTACCAAACTGTCTTCCCACAAGGTTACCGCAATTTATATTCTGGCCAATAGTGTGTGCGAACGCCTGTGTCCCTGTACCTTCTCCAACACCAAGAATTATAACATTTCCATCATTTTGTTAAGTGTTAAGTTAAAAAAAAAAAAACGCAAGAAACAGGATGGGAATTACAGGAAAAACAGGATGGGTATTACAAACTGTGGTACAAATGTAAGGAATTTTTCTCGATTCTGCCTTTGCCACTTACCCACCATGATATTCTTGGCATGTCCCCTTCCCCGCTCTGGGCCTCAGTTTCCCCACCTGTAAAATAAGAGGACTGAAAGAGAGTGGCCCTTTTTAAACCTGCTCACCAAATGACAAGGGGGCAATCTTAGCCAATTTCCGCTCTGTTAGATAGGTGGATGTTTTTCTGCCAGGGGGCAGGCTGGACTCCAGTATTATCTTTCTTGGCGTCTCAGTTGTGGGCCATCCAGCACTGATCTGGTCACAGCCCTTGCTCAGAAGCCGTCCATGGCTCCCCATGAACTGAGGAGTAAAGCTAACGCCTTGGACTGAGTCTAGCCTTGAGGTTCCAGGTTCCGGCCCCACCTCCTTCTATGGTCTAGAGAGATACACAAGTCTCCACTCCTAAAAAACCTGCGCCTTGAACATACACCTCATCTGGCACCTTTCTCTCCTCTGTGTTTCGTTCACCTGCAAAGTTCTCCCATCCATCTCTCAAGACTTCCTTTGCACGATGATAAGCCCTTGCACATAATCTACAGCGTGTGATCTGGTGTAAGAATCAAAGCGCATAGGGTCGACAGGGAAAAAATTGACGAGCCTTCATCCGAGCTTTCTGGCTTGGTGAATCTTCGAGAAAAAATAAAAGCGTACATATCTGAAGTAGGGCATACTGCAATTACAATCACTATGAGTGACTGTTTCCCCATCCATAAGATGGCCATCATAGCATGAAGAAAGATGTTGAACCCAAGGTCTGACGCGTAGTAGGTTCTCACTAAGTAGGCGCTCTGGCCCTAATAATTATTCTTACTATTTGTTATGAATTTGTTGGGGGATGCTGGAAGGCCGCAGACAGGCAGTCCCCTCAAATAAGTACTTATTTAGAAGTCCTCTGGATGGAGGCCCAGAAATCCAGTATGTTAAAAGGATAAATAGTCTCCGAGCCGGACAAAGTCTGGGACGAGGGGGAGGGGACTGGGCACAGGGAAGGGTTAAGCCTCAGACAATGGGCGCCGTCTGAACTAACCAGGGCCGCTCCTTTGAGTCGTGAGAAGAGCTATTTTCTTGTTTAAAGCCTTAAAGAGCTATTAAGTTGGGCAAATCACTGGTAAAACAGCTGGAAACCTAAGTAGCAATTTAAACAGCCCACGGCCCTTCCATCCCGAGGTGGAATCCGCGGTCCGGGGGCCTACATTGTCTGGACTAAGAGGATTGAGTGGACCTCTCTCTCCGCGGGCTCTTTATTGAGCAAATCCACAATTTCTACCCTCCTCCTCCTCCCCTCTCCCCCTTTATTTTCCAGGGAGCAGACGGAACTCTGATTTTCCCTCCTTTCTCTCCCAGCCCCGAATCCGCCCACTCTTCCTTTATGCGAAGCAATGAAGGCCTCGCCTCTCGCCTCTCGGAGCCCCCCGCCCCGCGCACCAACGGGGCCCGTAAATAAAACATGTTTCATTGATCAACTTCAAAAAGTCTTCCGCGGGGCCGGGGCCCAGGCGAGGGCGGGGTGGTCTCGGGGCGGCCCGGGAGGGGAGGGTGCGGAGGCTGCAGGGGACCGAGGGCAGCGAGCCTGCCTCTGTCCCCCTCGGGTGCGATGCCGCAGGCAGCTGCGTCAGCCCCGAGGCCCCACTATTCACCCTCCGCGGGCTGGCGGAGAGGAGGGCTGGGTTGCTTTAACTGGTTTATTTTATTTTCCGTTAATCTCCCCACATATAAAAATTGGGGCCGACCGAACAGAGCTCTGGTCTTAAAGCAAGTCCCCCACCAGGGAAATGTGGCCGGCAGCTTCCAGCTTCCCTGGCATCCATTCCTGCAACATGGGAGCCCCTGAGAGCAACCCCCCCGGGGGAGGGGAATAGGGGACCCAGTCAGGATCACTGCTGGCCGGCCCACGCAGACCCCGACTGAGGGACAAGGCACTGGAGCCCACAGACAGTGAATCCTTGTTTTCAGCAAAAACTCAGTGAGCACCTACTACGTGCCAAGCATCTCCACTGATTCGTTTTATTTTTATGGATTTGTTGTTGTTGTCAATCGCAAAAGCCGCGAATGCCAATTGCAAAACTAGCCCATGATACACTATGGGTGCACGGCAGAAAGTAAAAGTTCCCACTGGTGCCCTCCTAATCCCACTCCTGGGAGGAAACTGATGGTAACAATCAGATGTCCGTTTTTGAGACTTCTTTATCTAAACACGGGCGCACACAAGCAGAGGGCGATTTTTGGTTTTGCTTTTGCAAATACAGCTTCACAAACTGATCCTGTTTTTAAACTTGCTTTTGTCACCATGTAGCAGGAACGTTTTTTTTTTTTTTTTTTTTCCAGAAGCTCTTCAGTGGTTGCATTTTAAGATTCTGTTGTGTCCCGGTCATGATTGACTCTGACATTTCCCTACTGAAAGCTGCTTGGATTGTTTCCCAGTTTTCCTTGTCTATAGCAAGTACCTCTGTCGATTTCTGGATAGGCAACTGTTGTCTCAAGTGTTGTTGTATTTTATTTTATTTTATTTTTCCTTTTTTTAATATTTTATTTATTTATTTGACACAGAAAGCGAGATCACAAGGAGGCAGAGAGGCAGGCAGAGAGAGAGGGGAGGAAGCAGGCTCCCTGCTGAGCAGAGAGCCCGATGCGGGGCTTGATCCCAGGACCCTGAGATCATGACCTGAGCCGAAGGCAGAGGCTTTAACCCAATGAGCCATCCAGGCGCCCTTTATTTTTCCTTTTTTATAGGACATGTGTCTGGAGTTGCATTATATAGACTAATCTTCACTATTCGGCTCTGTACGTTTTACGCAGATATGGATCTGCATAATCCCACCCAGACGAAGACAGAACACTTCCGGCCCCCAGAAGTCTCCTTTGTGCGCCCTCCCAGTCTAATCCCCTCCCTGGAGGCGAGGAAGGAGACTTTCAAGTTTTGGCAGATAAGCCCTCCGTAAATACTGCTCCAATTCACGTCCGGCGACAGTGTCCCGGACTGCCTGTCTCCCAAAAACCTCTTCAGCCCTGGGTGTTATTGACCTTTGTCTTTTTGCCAATCTCCTTGACCTAGGTGACCCCTTTGATGGGAGTGGAGCCAGACTTCTTTTTCTCCAGCAGCACCCCCTGCTTTAGAAATTCCTCTCCCGTAAATTGCCAATTCATATCCTCTGCACGTTTACTCCGGTCCCTCGAGAATTCATTCTCTTGGCCACCTGGAAGCTTGGGATGGGTCTGAGCTCCGTCCCCCTCCCCGCACCCGACTTCACATTTCCAAATTCTTTACCCTGTTGGTTAATGGAGAATTTAAGTGTCTTCCTAGGTTTGCTTCTGGGTACCCATCGTGTGGTATTTTTACCCTGAAACACCTTGGACGTGTCACTTAGCCTCTCTGGGCCTCAGTTTCACCGTCTGTGAAAGGGAGATAATCACACCTCGTGGCAAGGGTGTTTTGGGAATGGAGTGAGGTTGTGACCTGCTGGGGGTATTGAGAATTGGGTGAATGGTAGCAGCAGGAAAGGTGACCAGCCCCAGCCTTTACCAGATTCTTCCAGCCCTTTCTCTGGTTTCAAAATGGAGCCCCTTGAATTGGATTCCTATTGCCAAAAGACAAGGAATGACTGGGGATCTAGAGCTCACTTGAAATCAGCTTTTTCAAGCCCTTGTGGTCAAAAGGGTCTCGGCTGTTCTTCAAAGAATGTCCTAAAGAAGCTTAATAGGTGTATCATGATTAAAATAAAGGAGGTGAGGGAATGTGTTCAAACCAATCGGAAGCACACGGGGCCAAGCAAAGACATTGGACGTCTCTGCGGCAGGATCTCCCAGAGCCCTTAATAAAGGCCGGTAGCTGGAATGATTCTCCAAGAGGACAAAGTGTGTATAAAGTGAGGTCGTTCCCAGGCGGATTTGACCTTGAACAATCCCCCCTCAGAGTAGTGGGCTTTTACTTTCAGAGAGAACCACCCGCAAAGAAGACTCAGAGTAGGGTTAAACAAATGCCTTGACCCTATTCACAGCGTCCCACCCACGCCAGAGGGATCTTTCTAGAACACAGATCTGCCAGGTCATTGCCTTCCCTGGAATCCTCCCATGGCTCCACACCACATTCAGGATAAAGCTGGAGCTCCTGGGGAAACAGACTGGCCTTTGCCTCTAGGCCTAAGGAACCCATGTGCTCTTGTCCCTGTTTCTCAGGATGCTTTGCACCTGTTCCTTCACTTGGAATGTCCTTCAGCTACCAGCCACCTGTCGAACTCCCATTCATCCGACAAAACCTGCCTTACCTCTTCTGTGAAATTTTACCCTCACACATGCCCTCCTCCCCATCCCACCAGGCCTGCTGCTTTGACACCTCCTCCCTTTACCTTAAATTGCACCTTGTACAGGCCTCAAGTTTCTCTCTCAGAGGTAACTGCCTACTTCTTTCTATCCCTGACTAGACTCTAAACTCCTACGGGACAGAAACCGTGCTAAGAGCGGCGCTCGGCATAGCTCAGCATAGCTCCGCTCAGCAAGAACCGTGGGTGCCTGGCAAATGTTTGTTGAATGGCCCATTGCACGGCGCTCTAAAGAGTGTCACCCAGGGCGCCTGGCTGGCTCAGTGGGTTGAGCAACTGCCTTCGGCTCAGATCATGATCCTGGAGTCCTGGATCGAGTCCCACATCGGGCTCCCGGCTCCACAGGGAGTCTGCTTCTCCCTCTGACCTTCTCCCCTCTCATGCTCTCTCTCACTGTCTCTCTCTCAAATAAATAAATAAAATCTTTAAAAAAAAAAAAAAAAAGAATGTCACCCAAACAAAAGCACAGAGGTTTACAGTAGTGGTCTGGTGCTGTGACTTTCTTCTCCCGAGCTCTGTGGATTGGTTATCCAGTGTCAAAAACCCAAAAAGGAAGTTAAAGCCAGGTCACTGGCTTGGCAGGAAAGGGACTGCCAAAAATGTCACTGTCCCTTAGGCTCCAGGGAGGGGACATCCTTCAGTAAGTCCTTCCTGAGCATGGTGACAGAGAACAGCATCTCTTTTCCTCTGCCCAACACCCTTGGGGAGTGGCATTCTCCCTACTCTTCAAGGTCTAGTGTCAGTGCCGCTTCCTCCCAAAAGTCCTCCAGGAGGCACGGAGCAGGTTCTCAGCAGAGGTTCCTCCTCCTTCTTCCTCCTCCTTCTCCTTCTTCTTCTTCTTTTCCTTCCTCTTCTTCTTCTTGCTTCCCTCCTTGAGCAGATATCTACTGTGCCCCTTCTGGTTCTGGCCCCTCCTTTGGCAACTCCCCAGCCTCCTCTAGCCTGCATTCTGGTGGGTTCATCAGGCAAGGCATCCAATCCACCCTGGCCAAGATGGGCATGGGACCCTCGCTTGACCCACGAGACTCACTCCTGGGAACTTGAATCTTGACTCAAGGACAGAGCTCCTTGAAGCCGATTCCTCCTGGGCCCGGAGAGCATGGCCCTCGTTCCTGCTGCCTGAACTCTGAAGCCACCTTGTCCTGTTCTCTCTCAGGGCTGTGTTTTAGGTTGTCCACCCCCCCCCCCCAAAGTTACTCACCCCCTTGCAGCTGGTCTCATGTACCGGAAGTTATCGAGACTCACATCCTGTCACTTGCAGCTGCGTTCCTCGCCAGCAAGTCCTCTGGCTGTTCTCCTCAACCCACCCGGCTTGGCATCCCCCCTACTCTTCTTTACATGTGTTTCTTGGCACTCTAGCTTGTCTAAAATTTATATCAGTATTTACTGAGTGCCATCTGTATGCCACTGACCATGCCAGGGACTTTATATGTATCGTTTGGTCTCTCCCTCCCTGAGCCCCTGTGACGAGAGCTTTTCATTCTCATC
Organism: Nasua narica; assembly: GCA_028533885.1. Taxonomy (NCBI): domain Eukaryota; kingdom Metazoa; phylum Chordata; class Mammalia; order Carnivora; family Procyonidae; genus Nasua; species Nasua narica. The sequence continues at coordinate 115,195,943 of CM052807.1, read as the reverse complement.
TCACATACTACAAAGCCGAAGTTCAGAGACGCTAAGGCGTTTCCTTGAGGGCACACAGCCAGTTACGAACGTGTGTCCACCCAGGCCCAAAACCAGTTCATGCGGCCCATTGCAGGAGACCTGCAGTATAGCAAAGAGAAATGAGAGTGGATTTGGGGCAACGGGACCCTCTGGCTGGAGTCTTGGCTGCTTCTTGCCGAATTCACGTGCCAGAGTCTCCCTCTCCAGCCTGAGCTCATCGTGAGCGGGGACCACGTCTCTTCCTGTGTCCCCAGTGTCCAGCATCTTTTCTTTCCAAATGAAAGGCAACTTCCTCCATCTCCATTGGGCACCAGCATAACTGAGGACCTCTTTTTTCTCTCTAATAATTTAGGTGAGACCAGCACAGCCTGGGGATGGGGGGGGGGTGGGGGTGATGAGAGGGGAACTTAATTTTCCTGGACTCGGTTTCTCCATCTGCAAAATGGAGGCTATGAAACGCCCGATGTCAGCCTTTGGCTATGAGGATCAAACAAGATGATGGGTGTGAATGAGTCTGGTAAGCTGGAAAGTCCCACACAAATGCCCATTGTCACGATCAGCATGACCTGCCCTGTGAGACTAGTTACCAAAGAGCTCAGCTGACCTTGGGGGCAGAGCCGGAGATCCCAGGTCCCCTGGTCAAGCCTTCCCAGGCCAGTTTTCTTCACTCCCCCAACATTCCTGAGAGATAAGGCTGCCAGGCAAGAAAACCATAAAGGCTCATTGTGCACGGGGAGCCCCCTCCGTCTGCAGCCCGGCGTGGGCAGCTGTGGGAGACCTTTATCATGGTCACACGAGCCCCTCCTCTTTTGTGTTAGGGACATTCTTGAGTTGAACTAGACCAGGCCTGGGATGCGAGAAGGGCTAGCACCTGCCATTAAATAGCCACCCAGCCCCGAGGGTGGGAAAACAGTGGGTCTCTGGGACGAGAGTCCTTGACTTCTTTTTGGACCCTAGGAGACCCACCCTGGGATGTCGCTGACCAGCAGCAGCGCCTCCTGACTACACTTTAACACCACTGCCACCAATCAGCCTGAAGAACAGGCTTGAGGGGATCCCGGAGTCCTACTTAGATCCTCTGTGCCTCCACGTGCTGGGCACTGGCATCAGAAGGCAAGGGAAGGGGCTAGTGACCCCTAATTCACTCATGGGGTCCTCTCTCTGGACCGAGTATCAAGGCTTTTGCTTCGTCTGCAGCCGCAAGGCCCCTGCCTGGCTTCCCGATAGTTCCCCCTCCTTGGAGGACCTTATGCTCTTGGGTTTTGAGGGTGGCTTGTGGCTTGCAACTCAGGCGGGTAGCACCTTGGGCAGCAGCCCAGGGGAGAGTGCCAGGCAGTGACCCCAAAGGGCAGAGGACATTGAGGCGATGGGTCCACAGGTTCAAGAAACACTAAGGAGGTGACATTGACAGGTCGTGATAACACCTTTCCGAGAAGCAATTTGGCAAGAGACGCAAGGAGACAAGAGCTGTTGATTCCCTTCCACCCAGTCATCCCACCTCCAGGTTTATCTCGAAGCCATGATCAGAGACACAGGCAAAGATTTAGGTACAAGGGTGCTCCACTCAGTGTTGTTTATAAGAGCAAAACGTTAGCGTCAGCTTGGACTGGTGAAGTAAGTTGTGGTACGTCCTCGTAACGGAATACCATACAACCCGTTTTTAAAATTCCACTTGAAAATAAGATCTAATGCTCATGGTTCTGCACGAAATGAGAGAAAGTGGGTGGTAAAGCTGCATGCATGGGATGAAACTCGAAAACCATGCTGAGAAAAAGAAGTCGGACAAGAAGAGTAGCTCGCTGGGCATGACGGCATTTTTACAAAGTTCTAGAATGGGAGAATCTAATCTGTAGTCCAAGACATCAGACCCATGGTCGCCTGAGTCAGGCGGTCAGGGCAACTTATGGGAAGGGCAAGCAGAGATTTGGGGAGTGTGGTAAGTGTTCTTTATTTCAATTTTCAATTGTGGTGGAAATTACACGGGCACATACGTCCGTCAGAACTCACTGAATGTGCAGCGTCTGTGGAACATTAGGGCAGTTTCTCAAAAATTAAACATAGAATTCCCATATGATCCGGCAATCCCACTTTCAGTTACATAGCCCCCAAAAGGATTGAAAACAGGGACTCGAGCCAATATTTGCACTTCCCTGTTCGCAGCAGCAGCATTCACAATAGTCAAAGATGCAAACATCCCGAATGCCCATCCAGAGGTGAACAGATAAAGATGTGCTCTCTACGTGGGAAAAAACATCATTTTGGTCTTAAAAAGGAGTACAACTCTGATGATAATACAACATGCATAACTCTTAAAAAATTATACTGAGACAAGGAAGACAGCAAGGGCTCAACATTGTATGAGTCCATTTATACAAGGCACCCAAATCATCGAGGCAGAAATTAGAATGGTGGGTGCCAGGGTCTGGGGAGAGGGGGGAATGGGGAGTTAGTGTTTAATGGGGACAGGGTTTGGGAGGGTGAAAAAGTTCTGGATGGCTGGTGATGAGGGTCACACAACAATGTAAAGGTACTTCCTGTCACTGAACTGCACACTTACAAAGGGCCAAAATGGGGTGCCTGGGTGGCTCAGTTGGTTAAGCGACTGCCTTCGGCTCAGGTCATGATCCTGGAGTCCCACGATCGAGTCCCACATTGGGCTCCCTGCTCTGAGGGGAACCTGCTTCTCCCTCTGACCTCTCCCCTCTCATTCTCTCTCTCTGTCTCAATTAAATAAAATAAATCTTTTTTAAAATGGTCGAAATGGTCAATTTTATTATGTATATTTTACTACAAAAAATTTTTAACTCAACAAACCACGCTATTAAACTGGTGCATTTTCTTCTACGTAAAGTATGTCTGTGTAAAAAATAATTTGACTACAAATTTAAAACAAATAAACACAGAGGTTGGTAAAATACACTGTGCGTGTAACATGATCCTAATTTTATTTTTTAAAGGTACACGCTCACCGAAAAAAGGCTGGAAGGAATCTAGGAAAAGGTTCATTGTCATCCTCTCTTGGTCCTTCCTGTCTTGAGCAGATAGAACTTTTAATATGGAAAAAGTGTGAATTTAGGTAAAAGGTGTTCTTGCATAAATCAGCATGTGCAGGGCACGGGGTGAGAACACACTTATGCCTGCATTTGCAGCACACGCAAGCCCACACCTCTCCCGCAGTGCTGTTTAAATATTGTTGGCAGCATGGGTCATTCTAGTGGGGGACACACAACAGGGTCCACTGTAGTTTAAAAAAAAAAAGGATTTTAAAAGAATTTAATTTAAAGGTCAAGTCCACTCCATGGCTGTCTGAGACGGACTTCTCACCCTGGCATGTTGGCTCCTTTTGAGATCTAAGGTCCTGGTACAAGAATCAGCTCCTGGGAAAGAGTTCTGCCGACCGCCCCCCCATCCACAGTGACCCCCACCCCACCGTCCGTGTATCCCACCACCCAGCCTCGGCCCTCCTCATCGCCCTTGTCTATCTTAGGCTTCTCTTGTTTCCGGTTTCCTGTTGTCTGCCTCCCTCAAATGGATCGTGAGCTCCATGAGGGCAGGAATCCAGCCTGGCCCGCTCACTGCTGTATCCCCAAGACCTAGAACAGTGTCCGGCACAAAGCAGGTGCTCAATAAACATCCTTTGAATGCCTGTACTCCCTGGCCACTGTGCATTCAATGCTGACTCCGTACCCGGGACCTTACAAGTGTGCTCTTAGGAGATTCGTAAGTGTTCTTGGTGTTACCGATGAGGATCCTGAGTCACAGAGAGCGACTGCGGCTTGCCCAAGGCCACACAGCAAATGAGTAACAGTGCATGGATCCAGGTCCTGATCTGCCAGCCCTCTGCTCCTTCCCTCTCCTCCACCACACATTACCTAAGACAACAGGTCCGAGGGAGGGTCAAGGGACCCTGGACAGGGACTCAGGAGCGCAGGGTTTCTTCTCATCTTGACTCTGATTGGCTGGGTGACCAAGGGCAACATTTCCCATTCATTCATTCATTTGTTCATTCATTCATTCCTGTGTGGCCTCGGGCAAGTCACTGAACCTCTCTGGGCTACACTCCACATCTGTAAATGAGGATAATAGCACCTACCTCCTCTGGTGATTGTGGAATTATATGAATTAATATATGTCAAGTATTCAGAACAAGGCCTGGATGTGTCATCTGTCAAAGGTGTCAGCTCATGGAGACACCCCTAGCCCCGTGCATTCAAGCAGGACCCTTTTGGTTCAAGGACAGAAACCAACATGACTGTCTTAAGAGCAGAAAGGATGACTCAACCAGGGCCTCAACACTGTCGGGTCCTTCCTTTCCCTCCCCTCCCCTTCTCTGCTCTCTCTCTTCTCTTTCCCTCCTCCTCTCTCTCCTCGGCTTCTCTCCGACTGGTGCGTCCATTCTCTCAGGCCAGCTGTCTACGCCATGGCAGAACCACAGTGACCTGCAGCTCTGGACACACCCATACGTACTTCTTCCGGGCCTGCACAGGAAGTAGTGACGCCCACCAGCCCATTTAGAGACTCCCAGGGAAGGCATCCGATTGGCTTGGCTTAGTCACAAATCCTTGCCCGGGGGCCAATTATGTGCCTGGGGGCGTGGGATACAAGAAATGGCTCATCCTGAGCCACCTGTTCGCTACTGGCCCTTGGGGTCTGGAAAGGATAATAGATGACCAGGAAGTCTAACTAACCTGCTCATCTTGACCTAAAGGGAAGACAGAGCTATTAACCAATACATTCCAGGTTTCAAAGCCAAACCAGTACCCATGGTGGGGGTTCATAGAGGGCCAAAGGGGCCCAGATCACCACACCGAGCCCCTGAGGACAGTGGTCTGACCGGCCAGGCCAGCTTCCTTATGGGGCACAGAGGATAGAGATGGCCAGGAGAAAGTGAACAGCTGGATTCTATCCCTAAAGCCCTGAGCCAAACAGGACGACTCTGAAGACAGGGCATCTGAGCCAAGCACTGAGTCTGGTCTGCCAAACCCATAGGTGGGAAGGGCATTGGGAGAGGAGGGAAGGGAGCAGGCTGTGGCTCAGAGGTGTGAGGCATCATGGAGTGGAGAGGGAGCATGGGAGTCCACCAGCAGAGGGTTGAGGATGATCAGATCCACAGGGCCCCATCTCCTGGGTCTCGGGCGAACGTTGTTCTGTAGGGAGCAAGGAGTGGAGAGGTCAGGCTGGCCTTTAGACAGCTGATTCCAGCTAGCCAGGAGTGATGAGCTGGAGCCTTATGGAGTCACTCGGGTGAGAGCTGGTGTTGTCTCAACATAGCCAGTGGCTGAAGGCGTGGAGAGGAGAGGTCAGGAACACAGAGCTGACAGGACTTGATGTGGGTGTTGAGGAGAGAAGTGGGAGGTGCCACTCCAGAGGCGGGGAGCCCTAAGGGGACATGATCTGGGACATGACCCAGGCAGAGGTGCCTGAGGGCATGGCAGATCTGTGAGGCTGGGCCTCAGTTTCCCCATCTGTAAAATGAGGAGTGTGGGCTGGGCCACCTCTAGGATTCATTGGCATGGGATGTGGGTGTGCAGGTGAGTCATATGACCCCTCGCTTTCCACTTCTACTCAACCCCTTCCCAAAAGTGAGGTCCTGCTACCCTATACGGGGAAAAATTTTTTTGCACCTGTTAGAAAGATGAGAGGACTTAAAATTGGGTGGTGCTTAAAGTCAGCCCCAGGAATTTGGAACTGTTACAAAAAACCCAGCTTGTGGGGCCCACGGTCATGGAAGGATCGCAAAAGAGATTCCCCTCGAAGGTCTAAAGAAGTGTGCGACACGGGGGTGCCCGGGTGGTCGGTGAAGCTTTTGACTCCTAATTTCAGCTCAGGTCAAGATCTTAGGATTGTGAGACTGAGCCTTGCGTCAGGCTCCGTGCTGGGCGTGGAGCCTGCTTAAGATTCTCTCTCTCCCTCTCCTGCTGCCCCTCCCCCTTTCCCATTATTTAAAAAAAAGTGTGCAACATGAAGGGGGATTATTTTGAAACCCCATTTTTAATGAGAAAGGACAACAAAGCCTCTAAAATCTTGGAATGACATTTTATGCTTGCAGAGAACTTTATTTTCTCAAAGAGTTTTCACAACTGTTATTAATCAAGAGACTTCTTCTTGAGGAAATTTTTTTTTAAAGTAAGGTATTCTTTCACTGAGGGCTGGGCTCAGCGGGAACACGGGGGCAGAGGCTGTGTGTGTGCTGGAAGGAAGCCTCTTCTGCCTTCTCTCTTCCTGGGACTTCTACGAGGCGTCACCAGGGGGAGCCAAAGGGCCCCGGAGGATCGCAGTCCTGCCGCCGGCCAGCTTCCCCACAGGGCGGAGAGGGTGGGGGTGGCAGGGAGGGCGTGGGCAGCCCCATTCACTCCCCCCAAACCCCATCACGTAGCCAAAGAATCTTTATCCACTCCCTGGAGCGATGTGAGTTCTTGGTTAAGTGATGGCTGTCTTGTTTCTTTGTTCATTCGTTCAACAATCATTTCTTAGACCCCAGCGGGGGACTATGGCCCCAGATGCAGATGGGGTGTGAGCCCTGCCTTCGGGAACCCCCAGTTTGGGAAGAGGCAGACGTGAAACCCAAGGTGAGCCCGACTCTGAGTGGCAGCCGCCAGGTGTGTGGGAGCCCAGAGGAGGCTCTAAGCCTGGCTACGGGACAGGATGAGAGTGTGTGCAGAGAAGGGGTAAGCTTTGTGAAGAAGGACATGAAGGAGCTCCCGGCAGAGACAAAGGTTCAGGGGTGTGAGAGCAGGATGTCTGTGGGGCCCTCCTCCCCCGGGGCTGCACAAGGTTGGGACGGCTGCCAGTGCCTTGTTAGCTGCACAGAATGTTCAGGGCTTGCTTGGAAGGTGCTGGGGGGCTACAGAATGTTCCCTCCCAAAGTGACTGTCGGGTTCATCCCCGGGCCTCCACTCTCCTACTTCAGTTTCCAGAGGCTCTGAGATGCCCGTAGCCGGGATCCAGGCATACACATTCTCAGCCCGCAAGCCAGGTCACCTCACAGACGCTGCCGTTTCCGTGGGCAGCTTTCCCTCACGTCACCGTCACATAAACAGTGCTTTACAGTGGGCAAGGTACTTCGAGAACACTCACTTCTCAGTCCCCACCTTCTTCAGGGGACCTTGGCACATTCTCTCGACCATCAGGAAAACCTTCTCATACTTCGTAGCCAGCTTTAGGGTCTCAGATGCCTCCCTAACCACCCCAGGAGCGAAGTATACACCTATATCTCTGCTGCTGTCTTTAGCGCGTTCATGGGGACTTACACATGTGTCTCTTCTCCATCCCCGACCCCTGCTCCTGGGCTTCTCTGCACAGACCGCAGTCTCCTCCTGGAAGGGCCCACATTTTGTCCATCCGCTCACCTTACAGGAGGCAGGCTGGAGACAAGACCTTGGTACGAGTGAGAGCTGCCCCCAGATTGTGGGGGTCACAGTCCAAAAAGGCTATCAGCCTGCATCCATTCCCTCTTTGATTTAGGGGGACGAGCCTGCTGCCATCAAGCTTGGAAGGCACCTGGCCGAGGAACAAGCATTTAAAAGGCATTGTTTATGGTCAGTTAGAGCCCCCCAAAAAGGACCTCACCTTCAAACTCACACTGCTTGCCCTTGTCACTGATGCACAAGATAATGTGTGTTTCTAAGAGAGCTTCCCTCCCGAGAAACCCAAAACCACACAATCAGGAGGAGGACAAAATAAAGCCTATAAAAATAAGGGGATCTCCCAAATTAAACTACCAGCTAGGAGTGATGATGCAGAAGGAAAGGCTTAGAGGAGGCAGACAGAAGCACTTCTCTCCCCTCTTATTCCTGGACAACCATAGCTGGCCCTTTCTGGTCCCCCATGTTGGGGACACTTTGCCTCAGCCACCATGCCAGTGCCACGAGCTATTCGTGATAGGAAGTCAGGTTGGGAGTAAGGGGGGGCTGGACGCAGATTTAACTTTCCAGGACTGCAACGATTGTCTACAGAAGGCCATGTGAGTGTGTGTGCTGGAATGTGTGTCTGTGAGGATGTGTAGGAGTGTGTGTGTGTGTGTGTGTGAGAGAGAGAGAGAGAGAGAGAGAGAGAGAATGTGTCTGTATGCCTAAGGATGTGTGTTGGGAGGGGTATGTGTGTGTGTGTGTGTTGGGGGCAGGGAAGGGAGCTGGTATGGAAAGGAAAGCTAGGCGCAGACCCAGGCGGGCAGAGTGGACAAAAAGAGGAAAGTCTTGTCTTTGAGTCGGGCCTGGAGAGGAGAAGAAAAAAGGAGCTCTTATTGGTGGTTGTCAAGGAGATGGGCCTTGGGGTTTGCTGAACTTTCTTCCCTTAAAGCGTCCTGCCTGGGGCTGAGAGGGGCCATTTATTTCCAGCTGTGCCTCCTGGGTGGGGGTCTGGGTCCAGGCCCAAAGGCGGGCAAGTGTCAGGTGTAGGTCCCAGACCAGGCCAACGCAATGCTTGGGGGCAAGTATGGTGAGGTTCCTGCAGCCCCCAGCCCATCACCTGCTTGGCCGGGGCTGTCACCTCAGAGGCCCCAGGCCCTGAATACTCAGAGCATCCAACTTGGCTGGCTAAGGGATCAGGCCCCAGGCGCGGTGTGCCACAGGCAGGGACTGCCTGCAAAGTGGCATTGTGCGTCAGGGAACTTTCTGGATGCGAATCCTGTGGCTGTCCTATGACAAGCGCACTTAATGAGCCATTGTTCTTTGGGGAGTGGTCAAGTTCATTTGTTTTGAAAGTCGATTTTTAATCGATCCTCATGATTTTTTTCCCCTTCTGGCTCATTCACCGCTACGTTGCCCCCGCTGGGCACACAGTAGGTCCTCAATAAACATTTCCCGACTGGATGAGTGCACAGTTCTGCTTCGAGGGTTCCCATTTCTTTCACTACAAATGGATGTCTCCGGGCTTTGCTCGACCTCCGAGGGCCGCTTGGCAGGTTCCCTCCTCTCCCTAGAGCGTGCGTGCTGGGGAGGTGGGAGCCCTGCCCCCGAAGGGACAGGGGCGGTCACCCTCGACGACTTGGGCATGGGGGTGGGGCAGGGGTCGGGAAAGGGAGCAGCCTCCGAGCTAGCCCTAGCCCGGCGGAGACTGTGCACCCCCGGGCCACGGGAGCCGGCCCAGGCCCCCACCCCACAACCTGCAGCCTGCCCGGAGGGGAGGGGGCGTCCCCGACGCCCGCACTCGCCCCTCCCCCCGCGGCCCGGAGGCCGGCGCCCATTGGCCAGCCTCTCGAAGAGCCCCGCCCCCGGCAGCCGCGGGCCAATGAGCTCACGGCTGTCAGCTCGTCAGCCGCGCCGGCTCGGTGGCTGGGAGCCCGAGCGGTGGCCGAGGAGCCAGCAGCGAGGAGCGCTCGCCGAGCGGCCGGTCGCAGGGGTCCCCGCACGCCCGCACGCCCGCACGCCCGGCCGGCTCGGCCAGGCTCGCAGCGAGCATGGGCGCGGCGGCCGTGCGCTGGCACTTGTGCGTGCTGCTCGCCCTGGGCGTGCGCGGGCGGCTGGCGGGGGGCAGCGGGCTCCCAGGTAAGCCCCGAGCGGCCGGGCGGCGGGCGCGGGGCGGCGGCGGGGTTCCGGGTGGGCCCCCGCCCCGCGCCGTCGAGGGGGCTGCAGCCCGCGCGGGCCCGCGCCCCGCCCCGCCTCTTTACAAAGTAACTTCTGGGGCCGACACCGGCCGCCCCCTCCCCGAAGCCAGCCCGCCCGGGGGGTTCCCGGCGGAGCCGCAGCAAGGGCGAGACAGGCTGAGGCCCCCAGGGGAGGGAGTGCGAGGGCGGGAGGAAGAAAGAAAGCGCGACGACCGGCGGAGTGGAGTCCCCGGGCGCTCGGAGCGCAGGCGAGAGGGTCTGGGGACCCCGGAGCCCTACGGGCGCTCCCCCAGGGAAGAGGGGCGTGCGGGCGGAAGGAGGCCCAGGGGGGAGACGGAGAGGAGGGGAGCCAGGGAAAGGACCGGCCTAGAGAGAAAGGGGATGGGGGAGGTGGTGGATAGAGGGACGGACGAACAGCAAAAGAGGCACGGAGGGAACACACAAAAGGACACAGAAAGAATCCCAGAGAAAGACAGACACGAAGAGTAGGGAGGAGAACAGAAGACCGGAGGAGAAGGAGGAAACCCAAGGGAGAGAGAAGGAGGCAAATAGGCAGCTGGAAGGAAAAAGACAGATAAAGGGAGATGTGAGGCACGGACTAAGGGATGGGGAGGAAGAAAGAGGAGCAGAAGTGGAGCCCGAGGGACAGCAGAGAAAGACAAGAAGCCTGGGGGTGGGGGGATAGGGAGGGAGCAAGACAGATGGAAGGGAAAGACAGAAGTGGACATGGCTGGAAAGGGATGGGCAGACAGACAGCCAGACAGGATTGGAGGGGCAGAGACACTGCCACAGAGCGAAGGAGATGCATGAGAATCAGAGGGAGGGGAGACCAGACTTGGGACCGAGGGGAGGAGGCCCAGGAGAGGGAGGCAGGAGGCACTGAAGGAGGAGACGGGATCCGGGATCCAGGATCCGGAGCATCTGGGGCATGGGTTGGGGCCGGCAGCGGAGGCTAGCAGTGCAGGTGAGGGGGGCAGGATTTCACAGGGAACTCTCCGGCGCCCTTTCCTTCCCCTCCCACTCTCTTGGTTGTCTGAAAGGGTGCTCCCACAAAGCTGAAAGCACAGTGGGGGGGTACCCTGCCTGCTTCTGCTCTCCTGGCCTTTCTCTGGACACCACCCCCCGGCTGCCATGCTGGGCTCCCCGAAGTCGGTGTTTGGTGGCATAGGAATCTATTCCTGGGAGTCGCACCCTAAGGATGCGGGGCCATTAAACTATTCCGCAGCTGGAGCCCGTGGAGGCTGGGCCCCCATGTGTCTGTAGGTGTCTCTCTCAGACTTTAGGATCCTTGCCCTTGTTTGGCTGTTTTCCTACATGCCTCTCTCCACCTCTCTGTCCCTCCTCTGTGTCTATCTCTGTGTCCCACCCCCAAAAGCCTTATGTTGTGACACAAACCAAAGTCAAAGCAAGCAGCCGGAGGAAGGGCTGGGCTGCCCTCTGGAGGGAGTCCCCAGCCCTGGGCAGGGAGCAAGTTCAGACCAGGGAACAAATGGCCTTGGATCCTCTCCCTGCCCCCAGCCCCTACCTAAAGACATGTTTAGAAGGTGCATGGGGAGCTGTCCCCCCCCACCACCAGTCCAGCGGCTAACGTTCATCCATTTCCCTCCCCACGAGGGATGCGTGGGGCGAGGTCAGAGATTAGGAATACGGGGCAAAAGGGGTACCCCAAGCAGTTCCCCTCCCGTCATTCCTGTGCACTGACCCTTGGGATGTGCATCTGTGGCCCATTTCCCCGGCTGGTCCTGTCTCAGAAGTGGCCCCAGGCCTCCCCACTGGAAGGATGCCTACCGGCCCTCCCTGGCCTCTGGCTTCCTGCCCTGGGGGCAGTGCTCAGCCTGCATGGGGGTCTCTGTGTTGTCACTTCCCCAGAAGGGGATATTCTGCTGGTCTGACGTTCCCGCTGGCCCCTGGCCCTTTAGTGGCTGGCCCTGGCCTCCTACACTACCTCTTCCTGGCTCCCGTTCCCTCTTCCTTTGGGCAGCTGTAGAGGACGGGCTGCTGACCTGAGCAGATACGACCACCCTGAAAACTGACAGCACCTGCTGTGTGTGCCTGCGTGCGTGCGTGTGCGTGCGTGTGCATGCATGTGTAAGCAACTTTTGCTCTTATGCTTCTTGTTGATGCCTCTCTTCCTTTGGGGGAGGCTGGAGCCCTTAGAGACTTAGGGAGGAGCTTTGTTCTCTTAGAGAACCCCACCCCCCACGGATTTAGAACCCCAATGCCAGCCAGGGGAGTAATTCTGATTGCATGGTCTCGAGAACCGGACGGTTTAGGGGAAGGCTGGAGTCAGGAAGAGGGGAGGTCTCTCCAGGACTTCCCCAGGATGGCCCCAGGGTGACTGCCTTCGGAGCAGCTGCTCAGGTTTCCCTGTGCTGCCCTTCTGGGCCCTACTAGCTGTCATCCATCTGTATTTTTTTCGTGGCCACCTGGAAGCAACATGGGCCATAGAAAGCTCTAGATCTGAGCTCTAACCTCTGCCCCTAATGAGCTACTGACCTACAACAGACCTCTCTGGGCCTCAGTTTTCTCATCTGTAACCCATATTATAACTAAAGTTCTTCTGGCTGTGCTATCCTGTGTCCCGAGGATCCTTTCCCTTGTTTGAGCTCTGTGCTGTGTGTGTGCGAGAGATAGAAACATAGAATCTATTTTGCTCTACTTTGGCCAGCGGCTATTCCAAGACGAAGGTGTGTATGTGTGAGTTGGGTTGGGAGGCGGGGAGTGCCAGGAGCCCTCAAAACCTAGACTGAACTTGAGTTTGAACTTGGGATCTGAGAGCCTGGTCCTAGGTGTCTGGTGGAGAGGAGAGAGGATGGGGAGGTTAGAATCACGGGTGAGCCGGGGCAGTCCCGCTGAGGGTGTGGCCCTACTATTGGCCGCGGCAGTCTGGGGCCTGGAAACTAGGTGCAGGATCCTCGATTTCCACGGCCTCGGGGCTGAGTGGGGTGAGGTCACCCACCCTGGGCCTGCTGGCCTGGCCTCTGCTCCCGGCTCCATTCGAGCCTCGGTTTCCCCACCCCTGCCCCGCCCCCACTGTAACCCAAAGGGGAGAGATTTAAATTCCTCCAAGGCCCTTCTGGCTCTGAATTCTAGAATAAGGAGAGTGGAGGAGGGACGGGGCTTGTGGGGAGAGCGAGGCACAGAGAGGCTTTCCTGGCAGTGATCCTAAGCCACAGTTTTGTCATCTCTCCAGCGGGAGTAATGGATCGACTTAATAGGACGGTCATGAAAATAAAGGGGAGCCCACATTCCGGTGGCCTTGTGTCCAGCACAGAGTAGCTGACCCCAAAATGCTACCAGTAGCCACTCGCCACACCGGATTGTCGTGTGATGGCTATTACTGTTAATTACCCTAGTGATCAGTGGAAGGTAGGGGGGCAGAAGGAGCTCCCTGCCCCCAGCCACCACTGCCTGCCCCCCGGGCCACATCTGACCACTTGTTTCCCCCACGCACCGCAGGGCCAGTGGACGTGGACGAGTGCTCGGAGGGCACGGATGACTGCCACATCGATGCCATCTGCCAGAACACGCCCAAGTCCTACAAATGTCTCTGCAAGCCGGGCTACAAAGGAGAAGGCAGGCAGTGTGAAGGTAAGCCCGGCCCGGCCCTCTGGGCCAGACCCTGGGGCCGATGCATAGGCCTCACTCAGCCTTGGGAGGGAGGCCGGGGGGGCTTCTTGGGAACCTGAACTCCTTCCCCAGAGGCAGAATTTGGAGTCACAGGGTATTTAACTCACCCTGGAATTGAAACTTTTGTTTTGTTTTGTCTTGTTTTAAATGAGATGAAGTGTTGAATGATGCGTTCGTCCTTCTGTCCCTGACTCGATCTGTGTGGGGTAAAAGCCTGGGGAAACCCTCCCCCCAGGTCCCTAACTACCCAGACCACCCCGTGTGGCCTGTAGCTCCCCCAGAGGGCCTGCTTAGCAGCCAGCAGCAGCTTCCGAGAGCTGACTCAGGTCGAGAGCTTGGGGAGAGACATAGATTTGTGCCGTGTCCATCTGTCTGTCCAGCTTTTCTTCCCTGCATCTGGCATTTTGGCTTGACTCTCTGGCACTGGAAACGGACTCCCGGCAAGCTACAGGTCAGAGAGAGAGAGCAGCTGCGATTGTCCTTGGAACCAGGATTCCCCAGACTGGAGGGAACTCACGGGAGCATCTGTCAGGGAGGAGTTGTGTGGCCGTTCTGTGTGGCTCTGGGGAAGCCCATCATCAGGGCTCCAGAAGCCGCTCTCCCCATGACCCATGTGCATACCCGGCTGAGAATCGTTGCTCCGAATCTTCCCTGTCTGTCCCCACTTTTGCAGATGAGGAAAGCTGAGGCCCTGAGAGAAACAAGCGTGCCCAGGTCCCACAGGGCATGGCGAGTACTGAACCCCAGGACCCTGGATTCCCCCTCTGCGGCTCCTTAGCTTCTCGTTTGCTTCTCCCCGTGCCCTGCAAGCTTACTTTCGCAAAGCGTGAGATTCGTAGTAGGAAAGCAATCCGTGAGAACACAGTGGGGGCCCGTCCCTTCTGTGTAAGGCTTTGCAGGAGCTGGAGCTTTGTGGAAGATGAAGCTATGCCTCCTTGGGACGCTGACATGATTCATCCCTCTCACTTGCCGGGCGTCTCCTTAGGGCTGAGTGCTGGGCAGTTAGCAATGGCCTGGATCGTGCCTGGTTTGGCCACATCTCTGGCCTCGCTTGGGGCCCAGAAGCCTGAGTGGGGAGCTGGCGCCTACCCACAGACCTCTGGAAGGAAGCCCGGCTGGAGTCAGATAGAGCAGGTCATGAGCTAAGAAGGCTAGTGGCACAGGCTGGCTCCCCTGCTGGCAGGGCCTGGAGGTCCCAAGTGGCACATGCGAGGCTCTAATGTGGCCGTTTTCAGACCCTCTGCTCCCTGCTTCAGGCCCAGCGCTCTGGCAAGGGAGGGCCGAGGGCAACCCTCTATCTCTGCTTGTTTAAGCCACTGACCCAGCCTGTTCCTCCTCCAGCCCAGCTCTTTAGGGTCCCCTCCTGCTGTCCCCAGACCCACACTTTGTCTCCTGCCTGTTTCCCTGAAGTCCTTCAGAGTCTAGGTTTAGCTCTCCACTCTGCCTGAGCCCAGGTTGGGAGCTAGACTCGCTGGCTCAGGGTAAGGAAGAGAGAGGACGAGGCCTGTAAATGTGCCTCTGGACCTGCCAGGGGCCTCCGTGTCTTGCTATTCTGTCTCTGGCCTCTGCCCCTCACTCCCTCAAACCCCAAATGGCCCTCGTGTCCTGGCCACACACCCACACAGCAGGCCGCTCCGTGTTTTTGAGCCCCAACTCCAGTCTTCCCCCTACCGGGAGCTCCTTTTCTACCCTTTGTGTCCTGGCCAATTCCTAATCAGGCTTTAGATTTGCCTCCTCTGGGAAGCCTTCCTTGATACCTCCGCTCCTACACAATTACACACACACACATATGTACACACATACACACACACAGCCACCTTAAGTGCTTTTCTCCATCATGGCACTTCTATTTTGTTTTGTTTTTTTTTTTAAGATTTATTTATTTCTTTGGGGAAAGCAGAGGGAGTGAGGATCTCAAGCAGACTCCACACTGAGCGCAGAGCCAGACGGGGGGGCTCGATCTCATGACCCCACGATCACGACCTGAGCTGAAACCAAGAGTCAGACGCTTAACCCCCTGCTGCCGGGTGCCCCCTCAGAGCATTTCCGCCTTTGGTTATAATTATGTGTCTTGTTCTCCAGCTGAACGGTGAGCTCATTTATTGAGGGCTGGCCATGGGCTCAGTGTTGGGGCCCACCACACGGCAGCTGTCCAACTTGGGCCCAAGTGAGCCTTCAGACTGCGTTTCGGGCTTGTCCCCATCTTCCCCGCTCCAGGGGCAGAGCCTGGCGTGACCACGGGTGTGCAGAAAATGTTTAGTCTGAGTTGGCTCTCTTTTGCCCAGACTGGAGTTCCCGGGAGGTGAGGAGCCACCCAGATAGAAACTGCCCACAGAGGGGCTGTGCGGGCGGCAGGGAAGCAGGGAGTGCTGGGACCGTGTGAGGACTCGCTCTCGTCACGGTGTCCTCTCCACCCTGTCTGATGGCAGAGGAAAGCCAGGATAGGCCCGGCCTCTGGACAGGAGTCCGGGTTGCAGCTGATGTGCAAGTCTAAGTGGTCATTTGCCCTCCTGAGCCTCAGTTTCTCCTTTGGTTGTATGGGCCCCAAATACCCCGCACCGTAAGCCTTCCTGCAGATGGACTGAAATGCCGTGTGGTGAACCCCAGGCCTGCCCGTCGCGCTGCCCAGCTCGCGGAAGGCACTCAGCAGAGAGTGTGCGCTCGGCCTACAGGTGATGGTGCCATTCCTGTCATTGCCACCCTCTCTGTCATCTGTTCTCACCACCTCTCACCGTGGCTGCAGGCTGGGAGAGGGAGTGTGAAGAGACTCGTTTAATGATGTCTTCAACGGCGAAGACCTTTGAAAATGGTTCAGTGCTGCCTGCCTCGGGTGACAATGACAGTGGAACCTGGCGCTTCCCCTCGAGCAGCTGTGGATCTGGGTCGGGGCTGCATGAGCTGAAATTATGTAACCGGAGAAATTCTCAATCATCAGGGTCCTGTGGGTGGTAAGTCGGTACCTGTGGAGTTGCCCTGGTAACAGGATGGACACTGGGGCGCAGGGGGGCTCCGTTGTTAAGCGTCTGCCTTCAGCTCAGGTCATGATTCTGGGGTCCTGGGATCAAGCCCCGCGATGGGCTCCCAGGTCAGCAAGGAGTCTGCTTCTCCCTCTGCCCCTCCCTCTACTCGTGTTTTCTTTCTCTCTCTGTCTCTCTCTCTCTCTGAAATAAATTATAAAAGAAAATCTTTAAAAAAAAAAAGTATGGAGACTAGTGGACAAGAATTGAGAGGACGCCATTTGGCCACTCACTCCCTAAACCTTCTATGAGGGTTTCTGGGGACCTGAGCGGATACTGTCCCACTGGCACTGAGGTTTTCTCACCCTTAAGGACAGGCGTCAGTCAGAATTAATGGAGCCTGCTGGAGTGTTCCCCCACGGGCCGTCAGATCCCCCACCAGCTTCCCCAGGAGGACCATGCAGAGGTTTCTGGAGGCTTTGAAATCTGGAGGCAGGTCGCATGCAGTGGTGGCCTGAGGGAGCCTGGAGGTCGTCCAGATGTTTATTCACCTCCTTGGTTTACAGATGGGAAATGGAGGCCTGAAGAGGCAGGGGTCTTGCCTGAGTTGGAACCAGAGTCCAGGTTCGGTAGGCTCAGTTCTCATACGGCATTCTGCTGCCTGTGGCTCTCTGCTCTGAGAAGACAGATAGGTGGTCAGTAGGCCATTGGGCACAGTGATCAAAGCATGCACTTTGGAGCCAGACGTCTTGGGTTCACATCCTGCCCATGTAGTCCGCGCAAGTTACGCAACGTAGTAATGCAAGTTACTCCATTTGTCTATATAGTAGAGATAACAATACTGTCTACTTCACAGAGATAGTGTGAGAATTAAATGGGGTAATGTGCATAAAGCATTTGAACATAGCCTGATAAGTAGGACACACTGTGTGAGCTTTACTTGCTGTTCCTGTGATGATGGTGGTGATGATGATGGTGATGGGGCTGGTGATGATGGTGGTGGTGGTGATGATGATAGAGATGGTGATGGAGGTGATGATGATGATGGTGATGGGGCTGGTGATGATGGTGGTGGTGATGATGGTGATAGAGATGGTGATGGAGGTGATGATGATGATGATGGTGGTGATGGTGATGATGGTGATGATGGTGGTGATGGTGATGATGATGGTGGTGATGGTAATGATGGTGATGATGATGGTGATGGTGGTGATGTTGGTGATGATGGTGGTGATGGTGATGGTGGTGGTGATGGTGATGATGGTGATGGTGGTGATGGTGATGGTGATGTTGGTGATGATGGTGGTGATGGTGATGATGGTGATGATGGTGATGATGGTGATGATGGTGATGATGGTGGTGATGATGATGATGGTGATGATGGTGGTGATGGTGATGGTGGTGGTGATGGTGATGATGGTGGTGATGGTGGTGATGGTAATGATGGTGATGATGGTGGTGATGGTGGTGATGGTGGTGATGGTGGTGATGGTAATGATGGTGATGATGGTGGTGATGGTGGTGATGGTGGTGATGATGGTGATGATGGTGGTGATGGTGATGATGATGGTGGTGATGGTGATGATGGTGATGATGATGGTGGTGATGGTGATGATGGTGATGGTGGTGGTGATGATGGTGATGATGGTGATGATGGTGGTGATGGTGGTGATGGTGATGATGATGGTGATGGTGGTGATGTTGGGTTGGTGATGATGGTGGTGATGGTGATGGTGGTGATGATGGTGATGATGGTGATGATGGTGGTGATGGTGATGATGGTGATGATGGTGGTGATGGTGATGATGGTGATGATGGTGGTGATGGTGATGATGATGGTGATGGTGGTGATGATGGTGGTGATGGTGATGGTGGTGATGGTGGTGGTGATGATGGTGATGGCGGTAATGATGGTGATGATGATGATGATGGTGGTGATGGTGATGATGATGGTGATGGTGGTGATGATGGTGATGATGGTGATGATGTGATGGTGATGATGGTGTTGGTGATGTTGAGGATGAGGACAAGGATGTTGGTGACTTTGTTGGTGATGACAATGGTAATAATGATGGTGATGATGATAGTGGCAATGATGGCGATATTGATCATCATCATCATATTGATGGTGTCGATCCTCATGATAATGTTGATGATCATACTGTTGTTCAATATATGAAAAGGGGTAAATCTTTGTCTTCTTCCAATAGTTGCCAGGATCTAAAACGGCTGGGAAATGGGGAGTCTGGCTCATGGACTATTCAGATAAACCATACGCATATGTCCGTATCCCCATGGAGATATACAGACACATGTGCCATTCACGAATGACCATTCACCAAGAATGCGCAATAAAAATTACAAGTGACAGGGCCCCTGGGTGGCGCAGTTGGTTGGGCAACTGCCTTCGGCTCAGGTCATGATCCCGGAGTCCCAGGATCGAGTCCCGCATCGGGCTCCCAGCTCCATGGGGAGTCTGCTTCTCACTCTGACCTTCTCCCTTCTCATGCTCTCTCTCACTCTCTCTTTCCTAATAAATAAATAAAATCTTTAAAAAAAAAAATTACAAGTGACAGCAGGCTCCCCTTTGCTCCACAAAACCTACTGCAGGGCTGCAGACAGGCTGCCCCGCTCTGTCAGAGCAGAGAGCAGTAATCGATCACAGCCCCCTCCGGGCAGGAATTTCTACTTCAGAGGAAGCCCATTTCCCTCCCCGGGCCCTTTCATCCCAGGCGCTGAGCTGGCACGGGGCTGTGCAGAGGCTGGGATTGGAGTCCTGGGGGAGTGAGCACCCCATCCCCCAGATCTGATCGACTTCGCTGTTTACTGTGATAGGCACGGAGGACGGATTCTCAGCAAGGCGTGCTCAGAGAAGCGCTCACTAGTTCTTCACGGGAAATGGACCCCGGTTCTGGGAAGCCCTGCAGGGGGCCCACTGAGCCTCTCACACCCTTAACGGCTTCACCCTGAAGCTGCTGGTGGTTATGAAAACCCCTGCAGCAAACCCAGCAGCTTAGGAAGCCTGTCCCCTTCCCCGAGCCCGAGGACAGTTTCTGACCACTGTTTCAGGGCCATCTTGTCACGTGGCCAGTGCACGTGTGACGATGATCAGGCTTCCACACGCTCCGCCACCCGGAGAACGACCTCGGAGCCCTGGGTGGTTCACTTAACGCTGACAGGGGGCTTGCCCCAGCCAGGCTGAGGTGCCTCGGAGGGTTCCGAGAGGCTCCAGGCAAGGCTGAGGATAAATCCATGTTTTCTTGCATCTTGAAAGAATCTGCAGTCGCTCCAGGTACACTCCTGGATGTGCACGGTTAGAAGGGCCTGGAAGGGGCGTCCAGGGAGCCCCCACGCTCTACAGATGACCAGTGCTCTCCGCTGCCCTCCCCTCGACCCATACACCCCTCCGTTTGGGTCCATGCCACCCTGTGTTGGTGTTTCCCTGTGTCTCCTCCCGGAATGTGGGCTCTGCAAGGACAGCGCCTGTGACCTCTTCTGCTCCATCCCCTGGAAGCCAGCGCTGGGTCTGGCCCCAAACTTGGAAAGCATCTGTTGAGCGAAAGGGTGGATGGATGAGTTCCAGCAGTCACTTCTTTCAGGAAGCCTTCCCTGCTGTCTCTGTTACCTGTCAGCATCCCTCCTTCAGAGCCCCTGTGACACTGGGTTGCAATGACCCACATGACTCATTTAGGGCTGGGTCCAGAGCTAGTGTCAGTGGGTAGTGAGTGATCACAATAAATCCCAAGGATACCAGGAAAAGGCTCCCAAAGCTTCCAAATTCTGGAGGGTTTTATAGGTGAGGAAGCTGAGGCCTGACAAGGAAGAGGCTAGTCTGAGGACATCTGGTGTAGGCCAGTGGCAGAGTGAGGTTGGGGCACTTGGGCCCAGGGAGGTCAGTCTCCGGCCAGGTCACCCAGCTGGGAAGCTGCAGGGCATGGATCCAAACCCAGGCACCTGTGGGGTCCTGGCCATGGGACCAGCCTGTCTGAACAAAGTGGGAAGAGTTCCTTAGCTATGGAGTCAGAAGAGACTGCTGAGGCCCTTTCCTTTATTCATATCCCCTCCTTGCCACCACTAGCTCATCTGAGCCAGGCTCTATGAATGCGAGGGTCTCCGAGCACGTCGCCCATCCTTGTAGCCGAGAGAGGACATCCCACAGGCTGACCCCGGCACTCAGCTAATCCCTTTGAGCTGTTGTCATTCTCAGCCTTTTCCTCACTCATTTTTTGGTTCCTCAAACTTGCCAGCTCCTTCCTACCACAGGACCTTTGCACATTCTATTTCCCTGCCTCTTTTCAAAAAGCTAAGCCTATGCATCCCCCAGCTCACCAGACCCTTATGCTGGCCTCCTGGTCTGAATTAGTTGGGCCTGTTTTTGCTCCTTGGGCTGAGGGGGCAGGCCAGGGGCGAGGAGGGGGCGTTTCATCCCTTTTAAATGCTTCAACTCATTTAACCTTAATTGCTTTGCTTTCATAGACATTTGCTAAGGAAAAGGACCAAATTATAGCTCGAATTGGGTCTTACTAATCTTAATTAAAAGCTCTCGTTTATAATCAGGACCAGGCCCCAAACGAGGAGCAAACCGCCCTCCAATGGCTTGTTTAAATAACTAAGACCCTCTTGATAATCACTGTTTAGTCTGAACCAGCAGTGCGCATCACCCCTTCTATGTGTACTTAATTTTTAGACTATTTATTCAAGTCGTTTATTCCGCTTGCAAGTTCCAACTCGGGCCTTTTCCAGAATGCTATAATTAAAACTCTTGGGGGAAATAACCTTTTGTTTTGGCCACAGAATATCAAATATATTATTATTTTCCCCCTTTTTTTATGTGAAGGGAAAAAAAATGACAACCTGTGGGCATCAGAGATCACAAAATTAGCGTGTATGTAATGAATGTAAATAGCCACTTCCTGAATTTTATATCCTCAGCACCTACTTGTCAGTCACTGAAGTCAGCTAGATTACAGGGCATGGTATTAGGCATTTTAACAAAACTCCTAATAACACACCCGGTGATCCATTTAGTTTAACATCAGAAATTAAAAAGAAAAAAAAAAAAAGAACTTGAAACCAATTGGCCTTCTTGGGGAATAACCTCTACGACCTTATTAAATCACTTTCCTCATCATTATTGCACACTTTATTGAAACTGCAGATAAAAATCTGCTTTTTGGGAGGCCAGGAAAGGCCGTAGGAGGTGGGCTGGGGGCGGGGGGCAAGAGAGGAAATTCTTCTTCAAGTCTTAAAACGTGCAATTATACATGCTAACGTGTGCACCCCACGGAAGATGAAAGTCCTCTCTCTAGTCTAGCAGACCGGCAGGCAGGAAGAAGTCAGATGGGACTTAAAATTCCAAGTTGCTGTCAGCTAGCAATTAGACGCCGTTGCTTGCAATGGGGCCCAGCTCTGCCGCAGAGGTCGGGCTTCTTGGAATTTTCCTTTTTAGAAGGAGAAATGCAAATGAAAAATGGAAACGTCATGCCACTGGTGTTTAAGCATCGGAGGCAAGTTCGCCTCCGTGAGCCTCGGTGTATCTACCCATTTGCAAAACGCATCTGCTGGGCTAGATTCAGCTTAGCATCCAGAATGTTCACTGAGCACCTACTCTGTGCCAGGCTTGGTGCCGAGGCCAAGACGTGTTTTCCTGACCTCACTGGTCCGTGGGAGAGTCGGGATGGGGAAAGACGTGAACGTAACCCAGTGCGGGGAGTGCAGCAGTGGGAACACAGACCGGGCTGGGGGCAAAGAGGAGAGAGCACGGATCTCTGCCTTGGGAGGGGAGAAACTAGAGAGCCTCCCTGGAGAGGCGTGGACCCGGGCTAAGTTAGGAAAGCAGACGTTCCTTCCAGCTCTGATGGCCCGGGAAGCCATCTGCACATGGATGCGGAGGGCTTTTTTGAGCTCGGCTGACTCAGTAAGTCCAGTAAGTGACTGAACCTTCCAGAGGCCTGGGTCCTGAGCCAGTCGGTCAGAACAATGGCACCTGCCTGATAGGGATGCATTTGAGCAGAGGTGGGAGGAGGAGGGACGGCCGTGGATGAGAGTGTGTGGAAGGCAGCCCAGGGCCTGCGTGCGGTGTTTTCCTTTTCCTCTAAATCCCCACTTCTCCTAGGGTTAGAGGGTCTCTCCCCTGCCCCCACCCCCGCAGCCCCAGTCTCTGCCCCGGGCGGCAGGCCCCTCTCTGCCCCTTCCTCTGGGCTCTCTCTCCTCCTCTTGGCCGCTTCTTATTACAGTGGCTGTATTTGTTTTTCCATCTGAGGAATGCTAACCAGAAAAAACCATTATTTCTAAGAAAATAAACTCCGGGCCTGTCGGCCTTTGGATGCTACTGAAAGGGATGGTGGCCTTCCCCCAAGGCCTTGAGACAAAGAGGGCCAGAGGCCTTGTGTGTGCGGGCAAGGTCACGGGGCCTCGGAGGGGCTCTGAGGGGGGCCTCCAGATGGGCCAGGGCTGCAGTCCTGGGAGGAGAGAGTTTAAGAGCCCAGCTGGCCAGCCAGCTCGGACTCTGGCCTGGCTAATAACAGCTCTGGTATCGATCACTCCCCACTCCCTTCCAGGGCTCCAGGATGTACGCCTTTCACTGGGAACCACCCTCCTCCTGTCTGGGCCTCCTGCGCCTTGTGCCAGATGTAGGTCCGTGGAGAACGGGCTGCCAGCCCTGTGTGACCGGGGGCGGGCCTGTGGGCCTCTTGGGCCCTAGCGGGCTGACTGCAGAGTTCAGGGCCGGAGCTAGGAGATCGCAGGTCCCTTTGGCCCCCTGCGCCCCACACCCCATGGTGGGCAGCTCCTTCTTTAGCACCCTCCTTGCCCTGATGGTGCCTAATGCTGGCTTAGTCTCTGGGGGAGGCAGATGGGCTCAGGCTGGACTGTTAGTCACCTGTCCCTTCCCACTGGCAGCCCCATAGATGGGCCTGGGCCTGGCTGGTGTGTTGGCAGGGGAAGCTCTCCTCACATGAGATGAGTTCGTCTGGGTCTGGGTCCGGGTCCCTCATCAGGCTGGCGGCTCCTTGTGGCCGGGCTCTGGGCTGGGGGTGAGGGGCCAGCCTGGGGAAGGTGTTGGTGTGGGAGGGAAGAAGGCAGGAAGGCAGCTTGGTCCTCAGCGAGGACTGGGGCCCCTGACTTCCTGGGTCACGGAGATGGTGAGATTCTCCAGAGGATTGTGTCAAAGTCAGGAAGGCAGAGTCTGGAACCAGCCTGCCCGAGTTCCAACATCAGCTTTACCTCTTACTAGCTGGGCAATCTATGAGCTCTCTGAGCATCGGTTTCTTCTTCTGTGATAAGGGAAGTTCAGCCTTCTGGCTTGGGCTATGGTGAGGGGTAAGGCACTCGCAACTGAGTCGCTCTCTGGCGAGGAGTGGTCCCTGCCGTTCTGTGTGTGTCGGAGAGAAACTGCCCTGGGGATTTGGAGAGAGAAAGAGGGAAAGCTGACTGCGCTGGGCCAGCTCAGGTCTGCCCGAGGCCTGAGCCCACGCGGCGGCCCCGGAGGTTCGAGCCTTAGGTGCAAGTTGCTGTCCGCCCCTGACTTGCTGATAAGATTAGAACCTCAGTTTCCCTCTCTGGGCTCGGTTTCCCCTTCTACGATCCAGTGGGAGCATCGGAGAAGCTCTCGGGGGGTACCGGCTTACCCATTCTGAGTGGGGCTCAGGCTTTCCGACAGCTACCTGTTTCTGAGTGTCCTCCTGTTGAATTCAGAGGTAGTTGGACCTGGGCAGCAGCCCCTCAGAGCTGGCAATTTAGGGGGCTTTGAGGAGCTTGGGGGGTTTGGGCTTCTCTCCTGCCTTTTGCTAAGGGACAGGAGAATAGCCATGCCTATAATTGGCAGAGGGGAGGGGTGGGGGTCTCAACTCTGAGTTGGCAGCCTGGGACACCTCCTTACTTCCATCTAGAACATTCTGACAAATCAGCTTTCCTTTGACCAGGTTGCTTGGATGTCCTTCAAGCTTGATGTCAGAGTCTAGGAACAGCCCTCCAGCGAAAGATTCAGGGTGTTTTTGAGGGAGAAAGGGAATAACCAACTGGTCCTTGTCCTTTGGTTTGGTGGGAAAATTCCACCTGGGGCTTGGGAGCCACACACCCACCAGGAGGCCACACCAGGCAGGTGGCATTTGAGGTCAATGCAGAATGAGCATCCTGTGGTTTCCCTGCAGCCAGGCAGAGCCCCAGGGACCCAGCCAGTGCAACAGAGGAGAGCAGTGACCGGTTAAGCTCTTAAAAATTGTAAACAAATGGGGCGCCTGGGGGGCTCAGTCGGTGAAGCGCCCGACTCTTGATTTTGACTCAGGTCATGATCTCAGGATCGTGAGATGGAGCCCACATCCGCACTGGATGTGGAGCCTGCTTAAGATTCTTTCTCTCTCTCTCTCTCCCCCACCCCCTGTTTGTGCACACTCATACTCTCTTAAAAAAAAAAAATATATATATATATATATATAGTAAACAACTGTATTGAGATGTAATTCACATACCATGCAATTCACTCATTGAAAGTGTACAGTTCGGTGACTTCTAGTACATTTACAGAGCTGTGTGCCCATCACCACAGTCAATTTTAGAACCTTTTTATTATCCCAAAAAGAAACCTGCACCCCTTAGCCATCACTCCCCAGCTCCCCAGCCCAAGAAAACCACTCATCTATTTTCTGTCTCGACAGATTTGCTTTTCCCGGAGACTTCATATAAATGGAGTCTTACAATACGTGGTCCTTTGTGACTAAGACAGAATGAACTTGGAAGTCCGGTGTCCCGACCCCCTTTTTGGTTCCACTTGTCTTCGCTGTGTGATCTCGGGCAGGGGAGGTGACCTCTCTGGGTCTTGGTCTCCCCCACCACAAAATGAAGGTGTCGGTACGCGCTTCTCAGGGTGGTCGTGGGCGAGGGGCCGGCATCCTGTCTACAAGTGGGGGGGGGGGGTCCAGTCGACGGAGGCGTATTCACTTGTTCCTTGTGGAGTAGACTCTCGTTGAGCACGCCGTGCTGCTTCTAAAGCTCACACTGAACAAAACATAGTTCTTGCCCCCCGTGGAACTCACAGCCCCAAAGGACAGGTACCCAGCAAACGAGAGTGAGGGCGGGGTCCATTCAGGGGGCTCTGGGGCCCAGAGAGCAAGGAGGAGTCATGTCTGCCCGGGACTCAGCAGAGGTGGCAGATAGAACTGATGCTTGGGCTCAGCCTGCAGACGGACAGACGGATGGATGTGTCTGTGAAGAGGAAGAAGCCCCAGGCCAGGGCACGGCGGGAGCCAAAGCGTGGTGGCCTAAAGCTACACCAGCCCCTGGGGGAGGTCAGCAAGCAGCTCGGACCCCATGGTCATTGGGGATCACGGGGATCCCAGTGGGGAGTGGGGCAGTGGGCAGTGGGGAGGGCCTTCCCACCCTCTGGCTGAGCCATAGTCATTGTGCGCAGGGAGGAATGAAAAAGTATATGGATGTGTGTTGGTTTTGCGTGACCTTTGACCTTTCCCATAATTAACTGCTGGGCCCACTTCTGGCATTGTCTCTGCAGAAGGGAAACCTAACCTGATCAATGGATGCCAGGGGTCCACAGAGAGCCGGGTCTCATTACTCAATCATTACAAACCCGGAGCTTAACCCTGTGCCACCGGAGACAGGAGGCTTAATCCTTCCTGCTAGGCGGCCCCGCGAAACTACCTTCCCTCGAGCGTAATTAGCCAACAAACCGGATTAAGATTTATTCACCAATAAGGACTCAACTTCCTAAGCCATACATCTCTCCCAGAATGGTTGCCTGATCTGAGGAGTACAAGGTTTTTCCTAAAGCCCCCAGACAAAGGAGGAGAGAGGCTAGCGCCCAGCCAGGGAGGGGGTCTTTGTTAGAGCATTTGGTCCACTGTCTTCAAGGAATGTCAAGAAAAATGCCAATTTCAAGGGGAAATGAGAAGACGTTTTTCAGTAATGATCTCTGAAAGCAGAGAGCGGGGAGCTTTCAAAAAAAAAAAAAAAATTCTCTTTTTGAGAACCTTTCCAGTCCTGATTTTTAGGAAAATGCTCTGAAATGGTATGAAGATAAAACAAGAAGGAGCTCTGACACATTGCAATGCGATCTTTTAGAACCTAGGCACCACAGAATAAATATATATTTTATGGCGCAACGGGAATCGATTTTGAATGAAATGAAAAAAAAAAAAAAAAAGACCAAACCCACCCCATTCGAGTTCCAAACCACTACTGTTGGCACGTAACCCCAGCTGTGGGATCGCGTGTGCATGCTGCCCTTAATACAGGAAAAATGAAACTGTGTGTGCTTTTAAAAATCCCATAATGAGCTGCTCCTATGCTGCTTTGCTCTGCTCCGTGAGATGTTGGAAGCTGTTTTCTGTTGAGAACTGAGTTTTCATAACAAAAACAAAAACAAATCCAAGCTTGAGAAGGAGCCGGGATGGCTAGGGTGAGCTATTGGACTTGTCGTCCCCAGCACTCGGGTCCCTGTCACCACCCCTCAACCTCAAGGGCAGGGATACACCTTGGGAATAAAAAATAATGAGGCACGGGACATCTCCTTCCCACTTTCCTCCTTAATAACTTTTTGGACCTGACCCCCTTTTAAAAAGTATTCATCTCGTGCACCCTGAGGATATGGCTTCAATGGGTACAGAATGTGCCTTTGAACACAGCCGCTGGCTCGGGGCTGGGGGACTAGGTGCCCAGCCATGCGTGCCTCGCCCTTTGCATCAGCGAAATGGGAGTAACTAACACCTGGGTCTCACACAGCTTCCTCCCTCCGATCTCAGCCAAGGTCATCACGTGGCCGTCTTCCTTCTGTGCGTTTCGCCGTGGTGTTCTCCTCTCTGTCCCAACATCTTCTCTGTGTGTATCCAAGTTTCCGTCTTTTTATAAGGACCCCAGGCATTAGATTAGGGCCCATCCTACTCTAGCATGACCTCATCATAACTTGCTTACATCTGCAAAGATCCCATTTCCAAATCAGGTCACATTCACAGATACTGGGGGTTAGGGCACAAGTACATCTTTGGGAATGACACAATTCAGCCCACAATAGTCCTTCAAGAATAAACATCCAGAGAACTTCGCTTTGTCCCCCTCCATTCCTTCACCCTCTCCCTACCCCATTCGCCTGATCCTCATTCTCTGGCTTTAGGCCTCGGAGGCCTATAGGGCCCTCCTCCAGGACTGGAGGCTCATAGACACATTTTTTAACAGAAAGAAATCCACCTGCTTTGGCAGAGACTTTTTTTTGGTTGGTTGGTTGGGTTGTGTGTTTCTTTCTTATGTATTAAAGGAGGAGGCTCACATGATAAAAATAAAAACAAAAACAAAAAATTCAACACATAGACACAGAAATCAGGGGAGGGGGATTAGGTTGTGAGCAGATGCTGCAGGCTGGCCTAGGAAGCCTGGGGTAGCGCGTCAGGTCTGGGCATTGGAGAGGAACTGATGGTTCTAAGAGATGCTTGGATCTGGGGGAAATCCTTTAGAGATAAGGGAAAAGGTATGAGCAGTGAACATCCCTTCACTCTACTGCCTACTGGCATCTATTGTGGTCAACACTATAGGGTGTCATGGGAGGGAAAAGGCTAGAGTTGTTTTATGGATTATTCAGCAATCTCTTTATAATGCCTTCTGGGTATGGTGACCAAATAGGTTATTATTTTGAGAGTGAAAATTGTGCTGTCAATAATAACACCCAGACAACAGCATAAAGTGGAAGTGTGCCAAGCAGATCGGGGCATATGATTATCCTAACCAGGGGAAGAGGGATTTTTCTTAGACCTCACCACCACTGAAACCAGTTTAATTGCATTTTATGGATGTGGTGACTCTGTGTTTCCTTCTTTGCTTTGGCTTCTGGGCAGCTTAGAGCCATACTTGTGGCCAACTTTTTGAAATTGTGCTAGAATTACCAAGTGGATTTGTATACTTTCACCAGCTTTCTCTTATTCTTCGACCCTCATTTCTTTTTTCTCTTTCTAACATCTTTATTTTTAAATTGAATTGTATGTATTTTGTAAGATGTTTAGATGGATCATGTTTGAAGAAGTTGATGGGTAGATGAATACATATGTAAATGGATGGATGGTGAATGGATGGATGGATGATGAGTGGGTAGGGGTGTGTGTGTGTGTGTGTGTAGATGGGTGGCTGTTTGGATCAATGAAGAGATGGATGGGTGGTTAGACATTTGGATGGATGGATGAGTGAATGGATGGATGTTTGGATGCTTAGATGGATGAAAAGATTAGTGTGTCTCGCCAAATATTTAGATGGGTGGATGCATATTTGAATACATGGGTAGATATTTGGCTGGATAAATGGATAGGTGAATAATAAGTGATTGAATAAATGGAAGGATAGTCAACTGACTGGATATTTAGATGAATAGATTTTAGCATGAACCGACAAATGGAAGGATAAATGGATTAATGGATGTTTGGATGATTAGATGATACATTTTCAGCACACAGTATAGATGCGCTAGGGGTTTAATAATGTATATAAAGTAATTTGCCAATGCCTGGCATGTCATGGGAATTGTAACTTATTAGAAAGGACACAGGTTTTTGAGACTGAAAGACCTCTGTTCTGAGCTTTGCCCTACCGTTTACTATATGACCTTGAGCAATTACTTATCCTCTCCGCACTTTAGTTTGCTCACCCATAAAATGAAGTTAAAATACCCACTCCAGGGGGTTACTGTGAAAATTAAGTGAGCTGGTGTGTGTTTCAGTAAATATCTGCGTAATTCCTTCTGAGGTACAACTTGAGAACAAGAGAGAATTCTGTTACCTAAGCATGGAGTAAAATGCTTCCCCTCAGTCTCACTGATCCAACCGAAGTCATGTGCCCACCCTGGGCCCAAGAGCTGCTGCTACATCTAGTGTTTGTGTTAGACGACCAAGCTGCACCCCCAGAGTTGGGACCGGCCATTTTCTCCTGAGCCACCTGTTTACATGAAGAAAAGAGGGAGGGAGTGGTCTGGGTTCAGATTGGATGAGAGATGATGGCCTTGATGATCAGGTAGAATGGGTGACCAGTGGGCAGACTATAACCATATTAAGGGTGTAAAGAAACCATGCTTTGGTAGCCAATTCGATGTCTGTGGAGAGCTGGAAGGATAACAATATTCACCGGGACAAGGAACCCAAGGCAAGCACAGGTTGATGAATTAAATCGGGCCATGTTGCCTTTGGAGTGTCTGGGAGATTCCAGGGCTGGGGGTGGAGGAAGTAGTCAGATTGGTTTATCCCAGGCTTTGGCAAAAGGTCAGGCCTGCAGAAAATGAGAAGTAATCAATATCTCAGTCTTCATAAGCCTGTGTGCCCTTTCAAACATAAAATCTTATATCCTCCTTTGATGTTATTTAAAATGTCTGGGGCGCCTGGGTGGCTCAGTCGTTAAGCATCTGCCTTCAGCTCAGATCATGATCCCAGGGTCCTGGGATCCAGCCCCGAGTCAGGCTCCCTGCTCTGTGGGAAGCCTGCTTCTCCCTCTCCTGCTCCCCCTGCTTGTGTTCCCTCTCTCGCTGTGTCTCTGTCAAGTAAATAAAATCTTTATAAAATAAAATAAAATGTCTAAGGTTATTAAATATAGTGATTAAGAACAATTCAAATGACTTGCGGAACTGAGCGGGCTTCCCAGCTGATGCTGATGGCCGCTGCAGTCGGGTTAGGTGGAAGCTTCTGTCTCTTGTACCTTTGGAGATTCAGGCTACTTTGCTTTTCCCTCATCGTGGCTGGATGGGTGGGCACAAGAAGTGGACTGCATAGCCCAGGCTCTGTTTTCTGGAATTTTTGTGCTGACGTTTTCGCTTAAGTTATCCCCTCTAGTGGCAGGCAGATGTCCGGACAGTCCTTGGTCACCTCCGAAGTTAGGGAGCTCACTACCTCCTGAGAGAACCTGTTTTCCAATGGACATTCCTGCCTGCGAACTGTAATGGGCCCCCACGGCTTTCCTCCACTGTGTGTAGTTCTGCCCTCAGGACCAGCATGGAGAGAGCTTGGAGCTGGGTGTCTCTCTCTGTGCCAGCTCCTCAAGCCTTTAAGGGAGCAGCCAAGCTTGCCTTCAGTCCCCTCTCTTCTTCAGGCCAGCGCTCGTAGCTGGAACAGGGCTTCAAACCTCCCTCTTTGACCCTGGAGGGGAGGGACCGATTTTTCCTACAAGGCACTCATAGGGGGCGCCTGGGTGGCTCAGCGGGTTAAAGTCTCTGCCTTCGGCTCCGGTCATGGTCTCGGGGTCCTGGGATCAAGCCCCACATCAGGCTCTCTGCTCAGTGGGGAGCCTGCTTCCCCCTCTCCCTCTGCCTGCCTCTCTGCCTACTTGTGATCTCTCTCTCTGTCAAATAAATAAATAATCTTAAGCAACACCAACAACAAGGCACTCCCGGTTGTGCTTATTTCGGTCACTTCCGGTTCCGCCGAGTATGATACTTCCGGTTCCTCCAGGCGGGCACTTCCGCTCCCTCTTCGCAGCCTCCCTGGGTTGTCCGTGGAGGTCAGGGCCCGTGTGGGCCGAGACAGCGAATCCCGGGAGCGGCTGGACCGGACCGGGGGTTCCCGAGGCCCGCAGGCAAAGCTGGTGGTTCTCCCTGGGCCCCGGCACCCCCGGCTCACTGCTCCCAGAGATGCGGCGGCTTGCGCCCCCTGCAGCTCCCAAAGCCAGGCTGCCTGGTTCGAATCCCACTCGCATCACTTCCGAGGTGTGTGACCTTCGGCGGGGTTCTGGCCTCCCTGGGCCCCGCTTTCTTTAGTGCCCTTGTAAAGTTGGAGGAAGGATGATGGTGCCCGCCTCCCTGAGCTACTGCGGGGTATGAGGAGAGAGTGACAGACGGAGTTGCCTCGGGACTTGGGTATAGAAGCCCTGTTGGGTGTTAACTAGGCGCGTTCTCCTGTTACTCTCCGAGGTCTTAAATCTCTCTGGAGCTCCAGAAGTGATAGCCCTTTGACCCCTGGTGGGAAATGTTGGAAAGAGACTTAAAACAGCAAAAGGGTGACATTTACAAAGGCTATTGGCCATTGTTTAGAGACAGAAGCCTTTGTTATAACAAGGAATCTGGAGCCCTAGAAATTCGGGCTTCAGGCGCTGCTGCGAGAGGAAACTATTTGGGCGGCGTCTAGGGACTTCTCTCATTCCAGAGGCTGTGTTTTTTGGTGGCGTGCAAGGTTCATTTTATTAAGTACTCCCCACTTAAAGTCATGAGCTCTCCAGCTCTGGGAGGCTTTCACATGAGCTGAAGAGAGCCGGTTTGGGGGGTTCTAGACGGGGTCCCCGCATGCTGCTGTTTAGAGGCTTTCGAGGGAGGCTGAGCTGGGCGTGAATCGAGCTGGGCGTGAATCGAGCTGGGCGTGAATCGAGCTGGGCGTGAATCTCGCCAGCCTCACTGTTGACAGCATCCCGCACCGCCCCGTGAGGAGGTGGCAGAGCCGAGCTCTTCCTCTTTGTCATCCTTGGGGCCCCGGCTCCCAGCAAGGACTTTAGTGAATACCCACTGAGTCATCCCCGAACCATTCATGCCCTGGTGGCTTCAGTGGTGGAGGGCGAGAGGGAACCCCCAGGCCCTTCCTCTGAACGCTCTCCTGGCCCTCGTTTTGCAGACATCGACGAGTGTGAGAATGACTACTACAACGGGGGCTGTGTGCACGAGTGCATCAACATCCCAGGGAACTACAGGTGTACCTGCTTTGATGGCTTCATGCTGGCCCACGATGGACACAACTGTCTGGGTGAGTGACAAGGGCCGAGCCCGGCTCGCCAGGCGTGCCCTGCCTGCCCCTTGGCTCCAGCCTGCAGTGCTGTGGGTGGTGGGAAGGCTCGCCCTCCCCTGGTTCCTTGCATTACTTTGCTGGGGCCTCTGGAACACAATGGGACGGACTGGTCGGCTTACACAACAGGAATTTATTTTCTAATGGTTCTGGAGGCTAGAAGGCCAAGGGCCAGATGTTGGCAGGTGTGGTTTTTCTGGGGCCACTCTCCTTGGTTCACAGATGCCATCTTTTTGCTATACGTTCACATGGTGCTCGCCTCTGAGCGCACCTGGAGTTGGCTTCTCATGCTTTTTCTCTCTGCCTTTGTGTGCGTGTGCTCATCTCCTTTTCTTATAAGGACCCCAGTCTTATTGGAGCGGGGCCCCTCCTAGCAACCCATTTTTAAGCCAGTTACCACTTGAAAGGCCCTGTCTCCAGATAAGTCACATTCTGAGGTCCTGGGGTCAGGGCTTCGACATCTGGATTTGGGGAACACAGTGCTGCCCATCACAAGGACTCTCATATACCTCTAGATTCTCGTGGTTCGAGTACCTAGATTTAAGCCAGTTGTATGAAATTTAGAAGAGTAATGCACACTTTGCTGGATCAAATTGGGAACCTGCAGGAGAGGAAGGAGAGAAATTAGAAAGCAGCGTCGTTGTGCTGGTGTGTCTCCTCGCAGCCCTGCCTGTCCCCAGATGTGGTTTCCTGTGGGGGCAATCAGTGGTCCCCATCACGTGCCCCCCAGGTATCCTCCACCCCCACGCCCACCCCGGCCCCTGTTACCACCATTTTGCCGGCTGTCTCTTACTGTGAGAAGTCACTAGTGAGCAGGAGCTGCTTTAACGATGTGACGAACTCAGTGGCCCAAACAATAGAAATTTGTTCTCTCCCAGGCTGGAGGCCAGACGTCTGTAGTCAAGCTGTCAGCAGAGTCGGTTCCTTCGGAGAGCTTCCAGGGAGAATCTGTTCCAGGCCTCTCGCCTGGCTTCTGGTAGCTTCCGGCATTCTGTGCTTGTAGATCATGGTCTCCTCGTGCCTTTACATGGCCTTTGCTGGATGCACATCTGTCTCTATGTCCCAGTTTCCCTCTTGAAGGACACAGTCCTAGGCCTGTGACCCCCTCAGCAAAGACCCTATCTCCAACAGAGGTTACAGGTTCACAGAGGCTGGTCTTTCAGACTTTAGCATCTTTGGGGGGACATAATTCGTAGCAGAGGTAGTTTGCGGTCTGCGGCAGGAGGACCATCTCAGCGCAGAGAGCACCTCATGGGGTCTAGAAGCACATGTGTCTGTGCCCCAGGCCCTCCTCTGCTGCTGGCTGCGGAGTGACACAGGGCCCAGCATCTAGAGCTAAGGAGGTAAGACCGCGGACTGGGCAGGAGCGTGGCTATGGATACGTTATTCATGTCTTGGGGTCTCAGTCCCTCGTTGGTAAAGGGAGAGTATGAAGAGCTGCTTTGTCCCGGGCTCTCTTGAGAGTGACTGGGACAGTGTCTTGCTGCCGAGAGGTGCGCCTGGCCTAGCATTCCCCTGCTAGTAGCCGTCACTCCGGTCACAACCTCTGAGCCCACTTCCCCACTGTGAAAGCGGGATTTTGATGCTGCCTACTGCACCGGGCTGTGTGCGAGGACAAAGTGACCCAGCGAAGCGCAGTGACTGGCATTTAGCGGGCGCAGATCATCAACAAACAGGCATTACTGTTACTCTAGGCGACTCAGCCTCCCTTTTGTGGTTGGACATTTAGATTGTTTGTTTATGTTGTTTGTTTTATTCCCACCCTCAGAATCCCGAGGTGTGATTCTGGGCATGAATCTATTTTTACTTAATTTCCTAATTGTTTCCTCTAACCCATCTTCCCGGTAATGGAATGACTGGGTCAGAGGGTCATTGGGATATTTTTATGGCTTCTGGTGTGGTACTTCGTGAAAGGGCTTGGCACACCTTGCCCGTGCCAGCTGGCCTGTCGGTGCATGGCATGGCAAGTGCGGCGTCCCAAGTACTCTGGAACTCGTCCTCCCAGTGGTGGATTAGCCGTAGATTTCCCTGCCTGCTTTTGTTTCGTGCGTGTAGGATCTCAGACTTGTTATGGGAAACAGATCTATGAACATGTAATTGCACCCAAAATAAGGGCTGAAATGGAGGTCTGGACAGCAGGCTGTGGGAGCCCCAAGGAGCCTGTGAAGACAGACCCGCCCCTGCACTGGGTAAGGGTGGGGCCGGAAGTGGGGTGGCTCCCCAGGGGGCTTCAAAGAGGAGGTGGCATGGAGCGAATTAGGCAAAGGTTGGGGAGCAACTGGCTGGGACGAGGGCACGCCTGTGCAGAGAGCCGCGGGGGGCTCCCAGGGGCTGGGCTCAGGGCGGGTGGCAAGAGTATCAGGAGGCTGCAGCGGCGGGCAGGGCATTTGGTTAGATTGTAAAGATTGGGGCTGTGCCGTAGGACTTTTATTGTGCCAGACACCAAGCGTTATCTTGTTGTCCGAGCATTATCTTGTTTAATCCTCCCAAAGCGTGAGCCCTGAGTTTTGCCGATTGTTTATGACAGCAGCAGCTCACTTCAGTAACTGATTAGTCTGGGAAGGCAGAGCTGACATCCCTATGAGACAACAGGCAATAGCGCCCAGTGGTCCAGATGACGGGCCTTGGGAACTGCCCATTCTGGGCTCAGGTCCTGGCTCTGCCAGTTTCCAGCTGTGTGCCCTTTGGCCAATCACTTCACCTCCGTGCCTCAGTTTCCTCCCCTGTAAAATGGAATTCATAGTCCCTGTCTCGTGAGGATTGAATGAGATCGTGTCTATAGAACATCTAGCAGAAGGCCTGGCATCGAGCACTCACAGTGTCATGGTCACCGACTTTCAGAAAGAAATGCATTGGGTGGGCTTATGGGGGCCAGAGCCAGCCGTCTGCACCCCCTGGGCTGTGTCTGACCCATGGGGCTCCCCTTCTGGTCATAGCACTCTTACCTGTGCAGAGCCGCCTCTCCTAAACACCCTTGTTTGGACGATGGCAGGTCCACCCAGTGCCTCCCAACTCACGGCAGAGTCTGGATGGGTTTATTTTTATTTTTACAACAGATTCTCTTTATGCTGATAAATTGAAAGAACTGGGTAAGATTTCCCCGACCCCCACCTCCGAGCACAGATTGCAATTTCACATGGCTCTAACTCACACATACGGTGACCGAGAAAAGGCTTTCTGTGTTGCTCCTCTGCTTCCCGACAGACGTGTTTTTGTTTGGGCTTTTTCCTTCTCAAGACAAAACTAGCTCTAGAGACGTCAGACCTTGACTCCAACCGTCTCCATCCCACAATGACCACGTGACCTCCCGGAGCCTCACATCCCTCGCCATAAAAGGCGGTGAGAGATACAGCGCCTGATGTGGCGTCAGGATAAGTGTTGGCAGAAACACAGAATGCTGGGAGAGGAAGCCGGGCCTGGAGTTGGAAGATTTAGGCTCAAGTTCTGGCACCACTGTTCATGAGTCAGTGGTTTGGGACCAGTTCCTCAAACCCCCCAAGCAGGTTCCCCTAACTACAACCTGGGTCAGTAATCCTGGTCTCGGAGGGACGCCGTGATGGTTAAGTAAGAAAGCAGGTCTGGAGAGCTGCATGTACAGATGTCACATTTTGCACAGGTGCTGGGTGCTGTCATCGTGTTGTCGTGGAGGTTTCAGGCAGGCAGCCTGCCATCTTCCTCCAGCCTGCAGACACGTTTGGCTTATCCTCCCGGTGTTTTTGTAATCATCACCATTCCTGTCATCTCATCGAATGATTTGTCAGCATTTAAAAATCAAGGGATGTCACAGAACAGATCACATACTGGGTCGCGAAAGAAGCCTCAACAAATTCTAATAAAGATTGAAGACATACACACATCTTTTCTGACCACAATGCTCTGAAACTAGAAGTCAAGCACAAGAAAAAAATCTGAAAAGACCACAAATACATGAAGATTAAATAAAATGTTACTACACAATGAACGGGTCACCCAGAAAATAAATGAGAGATTAAAAAAAGTGCATGGAAACAGATGAATGAAAACACAATGGTTCAAAGCAGTTCTAAGAGGGAATTTTATAGAACTACAGGTCTCCCTTAAGAAGCAAGAAAAATCTCAAATAAACAACCTAACCTTACACTTAATGGAGCTAGGGAAAGGACAACAAACAAAACCCAAAACCAGCAGAAGGAAGGAAATAATAAAAATTAGAGCAGAAATAAATGAAGTAAAAACAAACAAACAAAACCAATAGAACGGATCAATGAAACCAAGAGCTGGTTCTTTGAAAACATAATAAAATTGATAAACCTGTAGCCAGAATTATCAAGAAAAAAGAGAAAGGACCCAAATAAATGAAATCACAAATGAGAGAAGAGAAATAATAACACATACCACAGAATACAAACAATTATAAGAGACTATTATGAAAACGTATATGCCAACAAATTGGATAACCTGGAAGAAATGGACAAATTCCAGAAACATATAAATTACCAGAACTGAAGCAGGAAGAACTAGAAAATGTGAACAGACCCATTTACCAGCAATGAAATTGAATCAGTAATCAGAAAACTGCTAACAAACAAAAGTCCAGGGCCAGATGGCTTCACAGGCGAATTCTAGCAAACTTTTAAAGAAGATAGAGAATACCTGTTCTTTTCAAACTATCCCCAAAAATAGAAGAGTAAGGAAAACTTCCAAATTCATTCTGTGAGGCCAGCATTATCCTGAAACCAGAATCAGATAAAGGCACCACAAAAAAACAGGACTACAGGCTAGTATCTCTGATGCATATGCAAAAATCCTCATCAAACTACTAGCAAACCAAATCCAATGCTACATTTAAAAATATATCATTCACCACGATCAAGCGGGATTTATTCCCAAGATGCAAGGGTGGTTTGCTATCTGCAAATCAATCAATATGATACATCACATCAATAAGAGAAAGTATAAGAACCTTATGATCATTTCAGTAGATAAACATTTGGCTGAGTACAACATCCATTCATGATAAAATTCCTCAACAAAGGTTTAGAGGGAACATACTTCAATATAATAAAGGCCATGTATGAAAAAGCCACAGCTAACATCATCCTCAGTGGGAAGAACAAAGAGCCTTTCCCCTGAGATCAGGAACAAGACAAGGACGTCCACTCTACCACTTTTATTCCACATGGTCCTGGAAGTCCTCGCCACAGCAATCAGACAGCAAAAAGAAATAAAAGGAATCCAAACCGGTGAGGAAGAAGTAAAACTCTCACTATTTGCAGGTGACAGGATTCTCTAGAAAACCCTAAAGACTCTACCAAAAGACTGTTAAAACTGATAAATGAACTCAGTAAAGCCACGGGATACAGAATCAATCTACAGAAGTCTGTTGCATTTCTATATACCAATAATGAAGCAACAGAAAGGGAAATTAAGAGAACAATCCCATTTACAATTGCTCCAAAAATAATAAGATATCTAGGGATAAACCTAACCCAAGAGGTGAAAAACCTGTACTCTGAAAACTATAAAACACGAATGAAAGAAATTGAAGACAACACAAAGAGATGGAAAGACATCCCATGCTCATGAATTGGAAGAACAGTTATTGTCAAAATGTCTACACTGCCCAAAGCAATCTACCGATTTAATGCAATCCCCAGTTGAAATACCAACAGCATTTTTCACAGAATTAGAACAAATAATCTTAAACTTTGTACAGAATCACAGAAGACCCCTAATAGCCAAAGCAATCTTGAAAAAGAGAAGCAAAACTGGAGGCATCACAATTCCAGACTTCAAGTTATATTATGAAGCTGTGGTCATCAAAACAGTATGGTACCGGCGCAAAAATAGACACATAGACCAGGGGAACAGAATAGAAAACCCAGAAACAAACTCATAACTATGTGGTCAATTAATCTGCGACAAAGCAGAGAAGAATATCCAATGGGGAAAATATGGTGCTGGGAAAACTGGACAGCTACACGCAAAATAAAAAATGGAACTGGGCCACTTTCGGACACTGTACACAAAAATGAATGCAAAATGGATTAAAGACCGAAATGTGAGCCCTGAAATTATAAAAATCCTAGAAAAATACATGTAATAATTTCTCTGTCATCAGCCAGAACGACTTTTTCTCTGGGTAGGTCCCCTCAGGCAAGGGAAACAAAAGCAAAAATAAACTGTTGGGACTACATGAAAATAAAAAGCTTCTGCACAATGAAGGTAACAATCAACAAAACTAAAAGGCATCCTACGGAATGGGAGGAGTTCTTGCAAATGGTATATCTGATACAGGGTTAGTGTCCAAAATATAGAGAGCTGATACAGTTCAACACCACAAACCCAAATAATCCAATTTAAAAGTGGCCAGAAGACACAGATAGACATTTTTCCAAAGAAGACATACAGATGGCCAACAGACACATGAAAAGATGCTCCACATGCTCCACATCACGCATCATCAGGGACGTGCAAACCAAAACCACAATGAGGTATCACCTCACAC
Source organism: Nasua narica (assembly GCA_028533885.1). Classification (NCBI taxonomy): domain Eukaryota; kingdom Metazoa; phylum Chordata; class Mammalia; order Carnivora; family Procyonidae; genus Nasua; species Nasua narica. The sequence goes on along the minus strand of CM052807.1, from coordinate 115,157,567 downwards.
CCATGAGAATCACAAATCAACAACACAAGAAACAGCAGGTGTTGGTGAGGCCGTGGAGAAAGGAGAACCCTCATGCACGGTGGGTGGGAAGGCAAACCGGTGCCGCCACTCCGGAAAACAGTACGGAGGTTCCTCAGAAGGTTAAAAATAGACCTGACCTGTGATCCAGCAATCAGACTACTGGGTATTTACCCAAAGAATATGAAAGCGCTAATGCTTATGGCACCTCCATGTTTATGGCAGCATTGTGTGCGATAGACAGGAGATGGAAGCAACCCAAGTGTTCATCAGCTGATGAATGGATAAAGAAGACGTGGTGTATATTTACAATGGAATATTACTCAGCCATTAATAAGAATGAAGTCTTGCCATTTGCAATGACGTGGACGGAGCCAGAGTATTACATTGAGTGAAATAAGCCAGTCAGAGAAGGAAAATAGTGTACGATTTCACTTATATGTGAAATTTAAGAAACAAAACAAGCGAAGGAAAAAGAGACAAGCCAAGAAACAGACTCTAAACTGTGGAGAACAAACTGATGGTCACCAGAGGGCAGGTGGGTGGCATGGAGGGAGAAATAGACAACAGGGATTAAAGAGTACTTTTGTTGTGATGAGCACTGGGTGATTAAAATAAAAATGTAATTAAATAAATACATAAAAATAACTAATAAAAATAACTCTGAAAAAAGCAAAGGGACGTCTCATAAAAGTCAGTATTCCCAGTGCGCTGGGCTGCGGTCACCCGGCCCCTGACCTGTGGGCCTCGGGCAGGAGTGCCAGTGGGGGCCTGTATGGTGCATATTTATGGCTAAATATGGAAGAGGGACAAAGCTTAAGAGCTAAAATATATTCCATCTCTCCTGCCTTGACAAATACTCCTTCCTAATGACCTGGAAGGCTAGGCTGGAATTTCGAATCTAGGACTCCTTGGAGTTTGGGGTCAGAAGATGGCCGTGTAGGCGGTGCCGGCTCCCAGCCCTCCTCAGGGCGGGCTCCAGCCTACACCACAGGAGCCTGAAGACCCCTCCCCCGAATGCTCAAGCTCTGGCCCTTTGCTCCCAAACCACCTTTCTTTTCTTTTCTTTTTTTTTTTTTTTAAGATTTTTTTATTTATTGGGCCCCTGGGTGGCGCAGTTGGTTGAGCGACTGCCTTCGGCTCGGGTCATGATCCCGGAGTCCCGGGATCGAGTCCCACATCGGGCTCCCAGCTCCATGGGGAGTCCGCTTCTCACTCTGACCTTCTCTCTCTCACTCTCTCTCTTTCCTAATAAATAAATAAATAAAATCTTTAAAAAAAGAGATTTATTTATTTATTTATTAGAGACAGAGACTGAGAATGAGAGGGGAGAAGGTCAGAGGGAGAAGCAGACTTCCCGCAGAGCCGGGAGTCCGATATGGGACTCGATCCTGGGACTCCAGGATCATGACCTGAGCCGAAGGCAGTCGCTTAACCAACTGAGCCACCCAGGCGCCCCTACCTTTCTTTTCTTCGCTGCTTGGTCCTAAGTGTCACCTGTCCCTCTGAGAACAGACTTGGGGCCATTCGGACAGGGAATTGTAGCGTCTCAAATACCCTGAGTGTGGGGTATTTGGGGTACCCCCAAAGGATGGGGCCCCGGGCAGGGGTACCTCTTGCTCACATCTCAGCGTGGGATGAGGGCAACTGAGAGGAGCTGGGCCACAGCTGCCCACTTTGGAGGGGGCACATACGTCCTGCTGGCTACAGTCCTCACCACGCCCTATTGCTTACAATCCGCAGCTTTGGGCATTTAATTACCTGCTTGGTCTCAGTGGGGATCACGTTCGTGCTTCCCGGTGCAGCTCCCAGCACAGGGCCTGCGCCCAGTGGGTGCTTGGTGACCGTGGAGGCTGACAGAGTTGTTGGAAGGTTCCCTGGTCTCGCCGCCTTGCGCAGCCCTGACCGTCTCCGGTCCGTCACCAGGAGCCCACTCACAACCCATCACCCGTCGGGGACAGTGAAGCCTGTCCGCATCTCTTGTTTTCCGGTCTCCAGGAGTCTTGTCCAGCTGTAACATTCCTCTCTCAACCACTGCTGAATTCCCCGGGGACGATGGCCACACTAAACCCTGGTCAGCAGAATACGAAAAGCATTCTGCGTTATTAGGGGAAATGAGGCCGACGGCTTCAGGATTACTTTCTTGCCTGAGTTTTCACAGTTAAGCCTTTTCTTTTGAGCAAAAGAGGTTGTTTTCTTATAGAGATGGCTTGCCTGGGAGGGTGGCCAAATCTGTCCTCCGGGGAGCAGAACCCTCTCTCTATTTGACATCTTTATTGAGGAATTTCTCAAATATAACAGAAAATGATACCAGAGGGAATTGAAACCATGATGAGATCCTTGCTCAACCCCAAATGACTGCTTTTAGCATTGTAATTACTTGAAATAGCAGTAGTTCTGTTTGAAAAATATTATTCCAAACTCCGTGCAGTTGGACATAAGAGCAATATTTAGGCTAATAGAATAAGATTTTTTTTTTCATCTTAAATTAAAACCAGCAGTGGATAATTTTTTCCCGTCTCCACAAAGCAAGGGTCCTTTTTCTCTGAAGCCATTAGTTCACTTAGCCAGATGTTTTCTTCGACCCCAGTCTTTACCTTGACTTACTGAAAAATATGTTTCTCAAGTTGCTCACAGTTTGAATTTTGAACTTGCTTCTCAGCACTTTTTTCCCCGATGAAGAGAAGTCATCTGTAGCCGGGTCCCCCAGAAAAGTTGTCTTAGTAACGAGATGGCTACTTTCCCACCAGTGCTCACTGAGCACCTACTGTGTGTCCGGCCTTGCGCTAGGCGGGCAGTTTCCGGGGCGAGACAAGCGGGCTGTGCCACACGCCCGGAGCTGTACACGTTCGTGTTCACGGAGCTGTGTTCGCGTTCCATCAGTCCTCACGACGTCTGTGGGCAGAAGCCATTCGTGGCCCCTTTTTATGAATGAAGAAACCAAGGCTCAGAGAGGGAAAGCGGCCTGCACAAGGCCACCCAGCCAGTAAGCGGCAGCGCTGGGACCATCTGCCACCTCAAGCCTGTGAGTCACTGACCACCTCCCTGCTCCATGGTGCCCCGAACAGCACCTGCTCGGGGAGGCTGGCCAGGGTCAGGGAGGGGCTGGCTTCCCTCCCTGGGGTGTTAGGGGTGAGCCCCATGCGAGCTGGGGAGTCACGGAGGACATCCAGAAATCCCAGCATCTGCCAAGCCGGGCAAGTGGGTGGCATGCCGGAGGGGGTAGGAAGGAGCCCCTGGCTCTAGAGAGTTCCTCCCAAGGGCACCTCCTCGCCAAAGTCTGTACTGCCTGCCCTGGCCAGGGCAGGAGCCTGCCGCCCGTGTAGGAGCTTTATGTCACCCTTGAACTTCCCTCAGGATGTGGACTTACCCTGTGTGACTATGCAGAGCCCTGTTGTTCCAGAACTCTCTCTCGTGGCCTCCCAGTGCGTCTGCCCAGTGGCTCATGAGGCCCCCCACCAGAGCCCTGTCACCTTTCCCCCTCGCCTCTCACCTGTGCCGACCCGTGCCCTGTGGCCCAGCCTTCCTTAGACCCCCGGAGCCCTCCTGCATGTCCCTGCCGTTCACAGCTGCTCCCTGACCTGTCCCCCAGCGAGGACCCCGCTGAAGTCCTTCTTGGGACTCACCTGCCTTTGCCCCAAGTCTTCTGTGAGCACATCGTGTCCACCCCTGCCATGGCTCACTCTGCTTCCCCTGAAAGCAGACGTTGTCTCCTTCATGCCCCGCCTCCCCCCCAGAGCCCGGAGCAACGGCTGCCATGTCATAGGCACAGGGTAAGTATTCTGAGGACGAAAAAACCAGCACATCTACCAGGGCGGCTCACCCCCTGGGCCGCCGCCCAGCAGACCGCCACGCCGGGCTCCGGGCCAAGATCGGGGCCAACGGAAGTGTTCGCGACTGTGAGGACAGATAGGAGGGCTGTGACAGCGGTGACACCACAGCCCTCCACCCGCACGCACCCGTTCGTTTATTGCAAGAAATCGTGCGGGCCACCTGCCGTGGGCCAGGCGTGGTTTCGAGTGCCGGAGAAACCAGGGAGCGGTGAGCAGAGGCAGCAACGGGCACACACGTGTGAACTTCCAGAGCCCGGTGGGCGGGGAGGACACACTGACGCGTTGCTCAGGGAGGGAGGCTCAGTCAGGGCAGCTCGGGTGGAAAGTAACAAAGTGACCCGACGGAAGACGACAGGGAGAAGGCTGGCACGCCGGTCGGGACGGAGTAGCGCCCTAGTCACCGACCAGGGCCGGGAGACCACCCGCCCCCCGCAGCCCGGACTGCCGTTTTAGTCAGCACTGGGCCTCCCCGGCCCAGGGGTTCAGATGGGGCTGCTCATCTGCCCCACGGCGTCTGGGGCCTCAGCTGGGACGACGCCGAGGCTGGGGGGAGGACTTGACAGCAGGCTGGAGTCATCTGGAAACATCTTTGCTGACGTCTGGTGCTTGATGCTGGCTGTTGGCCAGAACGTTTGGGGCGGCCTCTCCGCGTGGTCTTTCCACACGGGTCAGTGTGGGCTTCCTCACGGCATGGCCGCCGCGCCCGCCGGAGTTTTACAGTCTAGCCTCAGGCAGCTACAAAGGTTCGCCTGCCTTCGAGCAGAGGGGACACGGGGACAGGGCCTCAGGAGGAGGAAGATAAGTAATAGGGAGGACCGTCCCTCCAGGTAGAAGGGAGAGGACCAGTGAGGTGCGGACACACTTGGTGAGTCTGGGAGCAGGTCGGTGTGCCTGGAGGCCCAGGAGCGAGGGAGAAGGACCAGAGGTGAAGTCAGGATGTAGGCAGGGCCTTACAGGTTCAAGAAGGGGGTTGGGATTTTATTCTAAATTAGCTGGGAGCCATGGAAGATTTTAAACAGGAATTAACATAATCTGATGTTTTGACTTAAAGGGACTTGCTTTCTGGCCCCAAAGGGGAGAACACGTCCCGGGAAGGAAGGCAGAGACCACCCTGGTGGTCCGGGGCAGAGACGGTGGCGGCTCAGGCCAGGGTGCCACTGGTGGAGGTGAGGACAAGCGGTTGAATTCAGAATATGTTTGAAAGCAGAGCCCACAGGAATTGCTGATGGGTTCGATGGAAGAGGTAAGGGAAAAAAAGAAACCAACACCACCTGCTAGGTTTTTGCCTGGAGCGTATGGGAGGCTCTGTGCCATGGCTCCAGTGGGGAACCTGGAAGCAGGACGGGCTCGGGTGGGGAGGGGGGACTGGAGAGCCAGTTTGGCCATGTTTCCTTGGGGGTGCCTGATGGCCATCCCAATGGAGATGGTGTGCCAGTTCAGAAGTTAGTGGAGTCGTCAGGTCTCGGGGTTGGGGAATGGGAGAGCCTGGAGCTTCTAGATGGCGGTAAAAGCGGGAGCTCTTAACATTCATTCATTTCATGAAGATTTCACGAGCACCTGCTCTGAACCCACAATTAGGAGTTAGATGACACAGTCCCAGCCCTCAAGAAGGACAGGGAATCCGCCTGCCTAGCTTTGAATCCTGGATCCATCGCTTACTTACTTGTTGTGTGACCCTGACCAAGTAACGTCACTTCTCTGGGCCTCCGCGTCCTCATCCGTAGGGTGGGGCGAATCGTGGAGCTTATCCGACAGGGTGATGCACACTTGGTAAAGCACACGCCCAGTGCCCGCCACAAAGCAAGGGCTGCACAGATGTGAGTTACCTAATTTCACTCCTTCCTAGCGTGTAAAGTCAGAGTACTTTGTGAAGACAATAGGCGTGCTTTCTGTGCAGGCAGAGATGCCTGGGCTCTGCATGAAGCCCCGTGGAGGCCACCCCTGCCGTCCCACGTGGTGGTCCTGCCAAATGAGCCTCTGCTCCCCCCCGCCCTGCCCCGGGTCCGAAAGCTCTCCCCTCATCTTGCACCGATTCGGGCCCCTGTCTGTCGACAGGGGGTCCTGTGGCACTGGGCTTCCTGTCCCAGCTCTGCCCCGCACTCATTTTGTGACCTTGGATACATGTCCCCTGTTTCTCTACCAAGCGGCACGACCCCTGTCCAGGAGGGTCAGACGGGGACAAGGACGTGCGGGGGACACGGCAGGCCTCCACGAAGAGGTTCAAGAGGAGAAGGAGAGGTTCTCGGGGGGGGGGGGCGCCGAGGGGGCCCGGGAGCCCAGCTGCACACGTCGGGGGAAGTCACGGCGGGCGCTGGCGACCGGGCCATCCCTGGAAGGATGAAAGGGTTGTGCTGCCCGGGCCCTTTTGAAGGCACCCCTTCTCATCCTGGAGGACAGCTGGAGACAATGTGTTGCTCCCTCAAACGCCTAATGAAGGCTCTAGTTGCCTCTGTTTATTTATCTTCATACTTCCAACAGCTCAAATGCGTTTCTTGCTGGGAAAAAAATGCCAACCATTTTAATGTAAAACTAAACCGCTTCGGACAGTCATACACTCACTCCATAAACAGCAGTGTTTTCTCAGGTAAATTCCAGAGGTTTCTTCCTGTTCTCTTTACCTGTGCCCCCACCCCCACTCTCGGCCTGCCTTCAGGCGATGTGCACCCCCGTGGTTGGAGGGATTTGCCGGGTAGGGACGAGCCGGGTCAGGCCCGCTTTTCCATCCCGTCCAGATTTTTACAACTGTTCCTCTGGTGGAAATTCTTTGGCCTGCGAAAAAGAAAACCACAGGGCATTTGTGTGTCTTTGTAAATGAGCTTCTTGATTTCCCCAAACTACTACTGAACCAGGGAGATCATCGTGGAGTGGGGGGTTGGGGAGGGAGATTGATGGAGACCCAGGGGTGTTTTCAGGGGTAGAGTGACCTTCGGTGGCCTCATGCCTACAGCCAGCACAGGATGGGGACAGGGAGGGGTGTGGGAGAGCAGAAGGGGCCAGGCGGTGCTGGGGTAGAAAGGCAGCACAGCAAGTCTGGTCCATGGACTTGTCTTTTGGACCATGGACTTGTCTGGGGACTTTGGGAAACTCCCTGCCTCTCTGTGCCTCAGTTTTCCCATCATGTGAAATGGAAAGATGGGCTGTGACCGTGGCTTTCAGATTTCTAGCAGCAGAACCCGTAGTTTCAAGCAGAATCCCGCAATGGTTGTGCTGCTCGGGCTGAAATGGGAGGCAAGGCTGGCAGGAAACAGAGTCCTGCTCTCCGGGGAGCACCCTCCCCTCGCCACTCCTGCACACCGCGGTAGGGCCCCTGCGGTCCTAGGGTGCTGTTTGGAAGCCCTCGTGGGCTGCAGTGTCAGAGCCCCTCTCCCTTCGGCACCTCTCTTCTCTCTCAGAACTGGCATCTCCAGCAGGCCAGACAGCTGTCATTCCCCTCAACAGACCACCCTGTCCTGCTCGACAGCACCCTCGCACCTGCTCTCCCTTCTGCCCGGAACACCCCTCCCTATGCTTTTTTGGCTGGCTCCTGCTTGTCCCTCAAGGCTCAGTTCAGGCGTCAGCCCCTTCCAGAGGCCTTCTTTAAGTGGCACACTCTTGTCACTGGACACCTGGGGTCTCCCTTATGGCTTCAGGAGCTCCTGGGGTGCCGGGCTGCAGCATGACTTTGCTCCTTTCCCCCGGCCGAGCACAGGCTCGTTTGTGCGATGGAGGGATGGCAGGTGGCTGGGGCACGGGGCACAGTGTCTGATTCCGGCCTCCCAGAGGAGCAGGATCTGATGGTGGCGGGCGCGCAAGCCTGCCACAGGGGGCAGAGCATCAGGCACCTCAGAGCCGCAGAGACCCGCTGGGGAGGTCTCCTAGCAGCCTGTGTGACAGCAGTGCCCCGTGTCCCCAGCCCCACGCCTGAGTCCTGCTAGTCTCCATTCCAGACCAGGGGTGATGGGGACTTGGCTCCGGGCTCCCTTCCTAGCAGTGTTTTGGTGCCAGCTGCCTGCTCTCTCCCCAGGGAGGGGCTACAGAAATACTGCCAGGTGGTCTTTGTGAAGGCACGGGGTGCCCGGTCGGCATCCGGAGCAGCGCTGCCCGCCTCCTTCCCACACTCCCTCTGGCCTGATGTTCGGGGCGGGGACCGCATGTGTGCCCTTCCCATGGGTGGCACGCGGCCCAAATCCCTCAGCCCTGCCCCTGTGCCAGCCCCACCATTGACTGAGTCTTGATTTGGTGGCATGAGGAAGAGGTCGCACTCTGTCCCCAGGCAGAGCACACCTAGTGCCGAAGCAGCAGAGAAAAACACCGAGCCGCCGAGGATGGGACAGGCGGGCAGACGCTCTCCCTCTCCTTTGCAGTCTGTGTGCCAGGGCCTTGGTCAGAACGCTGCGAAAGAAACCAAAAATAAGTGTCTGGTGAAGACTCTTTAAAAATACCCTACCACCGGGTGCCTGGGTGGCTCAGTTGGTTGAGCAACTGCCTTCGGCTCAGGTCATGATCCTTGAGTTCCGGGATCGAGTCCCACATCGGGCTCCTAGCTCCATGGGGAGTCTGCTTCTTCCTCTAACCTTCTCTCCTCTCATGCTCTCTCACTTTCTCTGTCTCTCTAATAAATAAATAAAATCTTAAAAAAAAAAAAAATACCCTACCACCAAAACGCACGTCCGAAACCAGAGACGAGCCATGGGCCTGAAAGGGGGCATTAATGAACAAGCGTGAGGGTCCCAGAATCTCCAGTCCAGCACTTCCTCTGCCCACTAACTTATTTTGGAGCAGCCTGGGCCCTCGACGGGGTTTGGGGTCACCCCGGACGTTTGTGGGGCCTTGGCTGCCTCTGGACAGATGTTGCAATGACCCACCTCCCCCAGCACCAGCCGGCCTGGCCCTGGCTGTTTGTCGTGGCCGTGAGCCAGCCCCCCGTATGGCCCGCTGCACCGCCCCTCCCTGTCACCCACCTCGTCCCAACCGCACGCGGCTGGAAATAGACGGGCTGGCGGAGACGCCTTGTGCCCAGCTGGAGCGCCTGTCTGTGGGCAGAGGGGAGCCACCGCAGCTCCCCAGCGGCTTGGTCTGGGGGCTTTAGTCACCTCGCAGGCCGCCTTCATGGGAGGGGAGGATCTCACGGTGAACCTTACCTCCTCCGGCTCAGCCACCAGCCACCAAGGGGTCAGACGCCAGTGCAGTCATTTGGGACAAGCTTTCGTGGCAGTCCCCCTGAGTGGGATTTCCTGGGGGCCCCTCTCGCCATCGGGGGTCACCTCCCCAGCCCGGCAGCCAGCCCCTCGTGGTCTGGGCTCTGCCTGCCCTGCCAGCCCGCCGTTGGCTCCGCGTGTGTTTTAAGCCTCAGCGGGGGCACCTCGTAGCCCCGTGCTTCCCGCCGCCTGGGGAGCTAGCTATCCCTCTTGCCTGTCCTGAGCACCCCAGTGGGTCCTTCTGCACGTCTTCCCCGGCCCGGGGACCTGCCTCCCGCCTCCATTTGGACCGACGGCAGTCACAGTGTCCACCACGCAGAGGCGAAAGTTCTGCTTACGTGTCCATCTTCCCCACGTGTCACGATGATCCAGAAATGCTCTGGAATCACTAGACCAAACAGAAGGTAGCCCCCCAGGTCTGCAGTTTTCCTGTCCCGGCACTCTTGCCCGGCACCGTCTGCACGCCGCTCTGACGTGACGTGCTCCTGGGCCCGCGCTCAGGTTTGCGCGCTGCTTTCCCGGGGTTCTGCGGCCCCGTAATCGTGTGGCCAGGAGGTGGGACTGGAATCCAAGCCCGGGACGTGGGAGCCGGCAGCCCGCGGGTGCGGGGTGAGCGTGGCTGCTGCTGGGGCAGGCTGGTTAGAAACGCCCGGGAGGGGCGGTGCGTGACCCCGAGTGCCCTCGTCTGCCAGGTCGAGGGGTCCTGAGATGATTTCCGTGGGACGTCCGCCCTCAAGGAGCTCTAGGCTGTGTGCAGAAATGCTCCCAGTGTGCAGTCCTCAGTGTAATTAATACCACACCCTGTGCGGGACGCAGCTCGTCTGCCAGGAGTGGCTGAAAGGTCACCGGGCAGGGGTGGAGATGGGGTGAAGGGAGGAGGGAACAGTATGCGCAAAGCCTAGAGGTGGGAGAGGCTCAGCCAGGTGGGGGGGGGCTCAGGAGAAGAGGGTGGTGGATCAGTGGGTGGTTTCTGTCGGCTAGGTGCCCTCCGGGCCTGAGATGTGGAGCTTTGTCCCTGTAGGTGCACGCACGTCGGGGGGCACAGTTGGCTGCGTGCTGGGCACAGCATCGACTCAAGCCTGGCCCCCAGCCCCTTCCACAGCCACCGGGGCCCCCCTGCTGCTCCAGCCTCACCGCACACACACATGCACACGCACGCTTGCACACACACCTGCGTCCCACATGCCTTTCCCCACCCTGGCCCTCCCGTGGCTGAGAGAGAGGCTCCTCTGCCCCTCAGTGTGGCCTCACGAGCCCTCTCACACGCCCATTCTCTGTCCTGCAGCCCTCAGAGGCCCCAGTCAGTGGTTCATCTGCGCGGATCTCCCCTCTTCTCGCCCCGCTGGCCGGACCGCTCCCCAAGGGCAGGCCTTGACCGTGCATTCACGTCGTCCTTTGTGAGTGAGAGAGCGCGTGGACGGACAGGCATGGATGAGCACCAGCGGGCCTCTGGGGGACGGCGAGGGCGCAAGAAAGGTGACTTCAGCAGAGCACAGGCACACTCCCGGGGGGCAGACCAGCAGATGCAGGCGGCCCAGCAGGAAGCAGTGAGAAGTGAAACACTGTCAGTCTTTGACCTGGGACCCTCCCTCCAGGAACCCATCCAAAGAAAAGAATGCCTACTATGGAAAGGGCTGCCGCTGCCCCGTGTCCCTCAGGGGGACCTTTATTAACTGGGCAGAACAGAGACAAGTGCCCCGAGGGCCGGGGTGGGGGGCCCCCTGTCCCCTGGATCAGCAGCAGGTGAGAAGGGCACCAGGACTGAGTCCCGCAAGAACAGCCTAACTCGGCTCTTGGTGAAGTGCAGAGGTCACCTACGGAGTGACCTGTTTGCACCGGGAGAAGATCGGCGCGTGACAAAAGACAGAAACAACATAGGTGCCTATGATTATGGTTGTAGCTAGAACATAGGGGTGTTGATCCATTTTTGTCACTGTTTTTCAGAATTCCTTATGAATTCAGAATTTTAAATAATGCAGGTTTATTGGACAAGGGATAGGGAGCCATGCTAGGTCCTTGAAGGGAGAAATGCCATGGGAAGGAAGTGACCACAAGTGAGCTAGAAAAGGTGGGGTTGGCCACGGGGAGGCCTGGTGGTCTTTCCGGTACTCCAGCCACCCTCAGTGCCCCCCTTTCCCACGAAGCTCCCTGGTGCCCACACTCAGCCCTCCACATCCGTCCTCTCCCAGCCTCTCTACTGCTTTCTGAAGTGTGCCAACTCTGTTGGCACAAAACCATTTCTCACCCTGTTGTGGCTGCGTGGCCCATCTAGGGCCGTTAGTAAGGGACCACTTAGCATGGGAAGGAAGGAGCCAGCTCACGGCAAGCCCGGTTAAGGAGCCGTGGCAGGTCCGGCAGGAGGCCACGGGACTGGGACGTGCTGGGGGCCCCACGTTCACGGAGAACTCCCGATGGCACTGACGGACGTGTAGAGGGCACAGGTGGGAAGGAGGAGGCCGACAGCTTGGGAAGGTAGAAGAAAATGTAGAGTTTAATTGGGAAGAATCAGTCCAGAATTCCAGGCGGTGCCGAGACTGGGAGACGCATGCTGGGAGTCAGTCAGCGGACCGGGCCAGAGTTCGGCAGGAAGGACTATGTCGGCCGGGGGGCGCGGGGAGCTCTGGGGCCCTCCGAGGATGTTCAGAGCAGTTCCCCTTTTTTTTCTCAGAGCTTCTCGCTTTGGTCCCAGGATTTGTTTGTTTGGTTTCCCTCCCCTGCCCTCTTTCCAGTCGTCTGTTCTTATCCCCATCAAAAGAGATTTTTTAAAATTCAGGGCCTCCCACAGATGTCCAGCCAGGATCATGTTCACAGCCGTGCTGTTGGAGGCCTGGGGCCGGAGCGATGGAAGCGTCCGGTTTCCGTCCTGGCTCGGTCACTGGCGCGCCGCGACCGAGGGCAGGCCGCTCGCCCCTCGGGGCTCCCCGTCACAGCACGGCCGCTGCCTCGTGGCGGTGACACTGAGACGAGCGTGCCGGCACCGAGCAGGAGCCCGGGGCACGCGGCTCCCCCTCCGTCCCTGCAGCCTCCTCCCCTGGCCGTGTGCTTGAGATGAAAGGAAACGCTGGTCTTGCCGGAAGGGACAGAGACGGGGTCAACGAAGTGTCTTGCAGGAGGGTGTCCCGCCATCCCGAAACCTGTACCCTCTCCACCCGGTTCGCACTTAGAACGGCTCTTCTCCAGCTGCAGACTCTGTCCTCATACCCGTGAAGGCGCTGACAAAGCAGGAGGACTCTGGGC
>CM052807.1:115125935-115145202 GCA_028533885.1 Nasua narica | reverse complement strand
CGAGCAGGAAGGAGGCCGCTAGGAGGCGGGGACGGTTCCCTCGGGCCTCGTGGGCCAGGGAAGGCAGTTTGTGTTTTATCTGAAGCCAGCAAGGACTCCTCCGGAGGCTTGCAGGCTGGGGAATGACACAGCTGGCGGACGCTCTCAGAAATGGTCGCGCGGGGTGGCGAGACCCGGGTGGCAGGAGGGAGGCCCGTGGGGACACCACCGCCGTAACCCAGACTGGAGAGGAGCGGAGCTGAGCCTGAGGGGCGGGGGTGAGGAGATGCACTTGTGGGCAGAGCTGACGGGACCGCACCTGCTGAGGGACTCTGTGTGGGGGATGGGCAAGGCGGGGACCTTGGCTGACTAGCAGGTGTCCCGGCTGGAGGGACCGTGAGCTGTGCTGCCATTGGCCGAGATGGGCAGGCTGAGGGCGGGGCCGGGCCTTGCGTGGGTCTGTCTGTCCCCGGGGGAGCTGGGACGAGGAGTTCAGCCGGGGCAGCGTTAGCAGCGGGGTGGCCACGGGACACAGGGCTTCCCGAGGCTGCCTCGCAGGGGGCAGCGCCCGCAGAACGCAGGAGAATTTATGAGCCGCGATCCAGTAAGGGTCTCGTATGTGGGAGGGAGGGAGGACTCAGAACTCAGCAGCAGACAGCGGGGTAACCGCGTGTCGGAGCGGGCCGGGAATGGGCAGACTGCCCTGAAAGGGGCGCACGGATGGCCGGCAAGCACAGGGAGAGACGCTCGACACCATCAGCCCAGGAGCCGCAGATCGAAACCACGATCGGCACCGCCGCGCACCCACCAGCATGGCTCCAACTTTAAAAATGGGCAAACAACAAGGGCAAGGGCGTGGAGACGCTGGAGCCCTCGCGTTTCGCTGATGGGAACGGGGGGCAGCCGCTGTGGAACACAGTTCGACGGTTGCTCCGGCGGTTACACGCGGCACGGCCGCGTGACCGACGGGGCTGCTCCTGGGTCTGCGCCCGAGAGGATTTAAACACGGTCGTGCAGAAACCTGAACGTGACGCTCGCGGCGGCACTCGTCACAACACCTGGAGGTGGAAGCAAGCCGCGTGTCCATCAGTTGGTGAGCGGGTGTCTCCCAACAGACATTAATTAGTCAGGCATAAAAATGGGTGACACGTGCTCCCCCACGGATGGACCTTGAACACGTCATGGTTCGTGAGAGAACCCAGACACGAGGGAGCCATGCTGTTTGGTCCCTAATAGGAAGTGTCCAGGACAGGCCCATCCACAGAGACAGAGTAGACGAGGACTTGCCAGGAGTGGCGGAGAGGGGAGAATTGGGACTGACTGATTACAGGCACAGGGTTTCTTCTCGGGGTGATGGAAGTGTTCTGGAATTAGGTCATGGTGACGTTCGCCCCACCTTGTGACTGTGCTAAAAACCACTGACACGGACCCTTAAGACGGTGAGTCTCCCGTACCGCGAATCATATCTCAGTTAGGGGAGAGGCATGTGGGTGGCGCAGTCGGTTAAGCATCTGACTCTTGGTCTCGGCTCAGGCCGTTATCTCAGGGTCGTGAGCTCGAGCCCCGCATTGGGCTCTGCGCTCAGCCGGGAGTCTGCTCGAGATTTGCTTTCCCTCTGCCCCTCCCCACCCCGCTCACCCTCTCTCTCTCTTTCTGTAAAATAGATAAATAATTCCTTTTAAAAAAGAAGTCTTTAAGAATACGTGGACAAATAAAAGAGGTAGCGTGTGCAGGGACTGCGGCTTGTCCCACACCCCGAGGAGGCCACACCCGTGGCTCTGTGTCCAGTTCTGGGCCCACATCAAGCACCTGATAGGCTGGGGGCCCCCAGGGAAGGGTGACAGGGTGGCGAGCTAGCCCCACACCTGTGTCGGGAGGGAGCAGTTCCAGAAGCTGAAGCTGCCCCACTTGGAGACCAGAAGGCTGAGGGCTCCCTTAGGATGCGACTGGTTGGCACTTTTCCAGTTTGGAAGGGACCTTCGCGTCCCCCAGGGCAAGTTCACACCTGTGATTCTCTGAAGCATTGCAGTGGCCTCGCTCACCAGTTGGTGACATTTATTGGCGGTGCGCGTGTGCCAGGCACCGTGCCGAGGGCTTTACCGCCTTCTTTTCTTTAATTCCCCAGACAACTTAAGGCACCGATTATCCCTGTTTTGTAAAGGAGGCCAAGGTCCAAACAGGTTAAGCGACCTGCCCAGGGTCACACGGCAGGTTACTCCATGAGTCTGGAACCCCAGCGGTAAGGCAAGGGTGAGCACCTGACAGCAGCGGTCACAGGGAGGCCTCATGGACACTGGTCAGGAGGGGCGGCCAGCAGTATCTGCAGGTCCTTCGAGACGGTCAGGCTGCTCCCCAATCTCTGGAGGACCACGAGGCAGCAGCTGGGACTGAAGGTGGGACCCAGATGACAGATGAGGTGACCAGAGCCTCAAGGCCAACAGCTTCAGCAGAGCCGTGTCCTGTCATGGGCCGGCTGCTCCAGTCTGGACATGAGCGGTGGGCTTGAAGGTCTGGAAAGCCGACCGTACCTCTCACGGGCCTGATCGCCTGGGCCTGAGCTTGGACGCAGGCCCAGCCCGAGGGGCTGAGAGTCAGAGCAGGATCTCAGGGGGACACCCCGTGTGTCCCCGTCTCGCTGACCTGCTGGAGAGGCAGGCACCCCAGAGAAGCCCCAGCAGACGCCCAGACCAGGAAGCAGAAGGTCCCGGGGGACCTCTAGTTATACCTCCCCCCTTCCTATGCCAGCACCTCCGACAGCGCAGGGAGTGTCCTGCATCTGGCAGAACCCAGACCCCAAAGCTCTAAGACCCATGTGTATTCTACCCGAAATCTAATCCATCTGGTTCTCATTTATTTACACTTAACTCATCAAATGCAATTTTGCAAGAGCCGCTCGATAGCCAAGAGGCTTTTCTGCCTAAGCCTCCCTTCTCAAAGGGGCCAGAGGAGGGCTGGGGCCTCAGCCCTCAGGGACCGGCAAGGAGCTGTCAGGGTTGGAGGTCAAGTTTGGTTCCTGTGATGGGCCAGGGCCTCAGTGGGGTCTGCGATGCCAGAGCCATGCACAGGGAGTGACACACAGTAGGCTCTTGGTAGCCAGGAAAACATGGGTGGGGCCAAAGCCGAACACAGAGTCTCTGTTTCAAATCGTGAAGTGTTCGTGGGAAACACAAAGCAAGCAAAGCTGGATCCAGAAGTAATTTTGAGTTATTATAAATAACTGCAAACCTGGATTCTTGGTCCCAAGTAGGACAGCCAGCCAGCTATTAATAAAAATAAACACTAGCACCTTGGGCCAAAAGCAAACCTCACAGGCAAACCACAGTCCTGCCTGCAGAGGCCTTCCGGAACCAGATCGAGCTACAGCCTGTTGGCGTCAGCTCTGGAGACCTTCTTGCTGGAAGACAGCCACGGCCATCACAGCGCATGGGCCCGTCCCAGACACGGCCCTCTGGCCGGCTGGCCTGTGCCCGTGAGCGGGGGGCACACCCAGCAGAGCGGGGCAAGAGTCACGGCTGGCGGCTCTCTCCCACCCTGGCACCCAGACCTCCTGTCAGGCGCTACAGCGTCAGGTGGGGCACCTGACCCCAGAGACTCTGTTTGGACTCGGTCTGTGGTGCCAGGGTGCCGTTCCTCTTTCGACTGGAGTGGTCATCTTGGCCGCCGGGATTGGGAGGGGTGGCTGGAGGCCTGGAGGTCAGGGAGGGGCATGTGAACTATGCCTCTGGGCAGGAACTGAGGCCCAAGCCAGGGCAGTGCCACAAACGGGCAAGGCCGTTTGGTGAGGAAGTCAGCAGCCTTGGTGACTGCTCAGGTGCGGGAGGGACAGGAGGGGGCTTCCCAGGCCACCATGGCTGGGATGGGATGGGGGGCTAGGCAGGGCTGGAGCGAGGCCCCTCTTGGCTCCCTCGTCTCCCTCCCTCCCTCCCACCTTCTGTCCTCCGTCAGCTGTTGGCTGAATGAATGAGACGCTGGGCCTCAGGCTGGGGGTCGGCCTGCGCAGAGCAGAGGCCGTGTGTCTTCTGTCCCAGACTGCCCTGGCGGGCTCTGTTTCTGAGGGTGTCCCCGCAGCCCCACCAGCCAATGGCTCCCTGAGGCCGTGACCAGCCGCGGTTCAGCTTCCCCACCCCGCCCCTCCCAGCACCCTTGCCCGCTGCCACCGCCCCAGTCCAAGAGTCAGGGGCTCTACCAGTCGTCATGGCACAGAGATGTGTGTGTGTGTTCAAGCGGGGGGCAGGGAGGCAGGGGGGGCAGGGAGGGGGGGGCAGGGAGGCAGCTGCAGGCTGGGCCCTTTCAGGGAATGACCGTGGTAGAGGCCGCACCGGAGCCTCACAGAGCCGGGCTTTGGGTCCAGCCCCCACGATACATCCATCAGTTCTCCTGTTGCCAGTTACGAGGGTTCCCCACTGTGAGCCCGGAGCCTGTCCCCAAACCCACAGGGCCTCCTCTCTGCTCTGCAGCTAAGTCCCTGTGCCCAGGGGCTCCCTGACTTCTGGGAATGTTCACTCAGCTGTGGCCATCAAGGAAGAGGAAGGACCGTGAGCTGGCCAGCAGGGCTCAGAGACGGAACATTCCCCGGAGCCCACTTGGGTCCCTCTGTCCGAGGCCGCGCTGGCTGACGATGCTCGGGCTTCTTCCCCAAGGACTGTCCTTTCTCCCAGCAGCACTGATGGGAGTGGGGGCCGGGGGGTCCAGACAGAGCCAGGGTTTGTCAGAGCCCTTGGGGTCTCCTCGGCAGGGGTGTGCAGAGCTCCTCTTCTGCCCAAGGGGTCCCTGGCTCTCCCCCACCTGTGCCCTGCCGTGCTCCCCCACAAGACTTCGCTTCCCCAACACCCCTTGGTCCTCCAGCCTCATGGCACGAACCTCCCTGCCCTCCTCGGCCCAGCTCGCCACTGCTCTCTGTGCTCGGGGCCGGCCCCGCAGCAGCTCGGTGAACGGGGACGTAACCAGAGATGTTCGCCGACACCCCGGCAGCTCCTGGGGGGCTGGTGACATGTAGCAGGTGCTCGGGGTCTGTAGAGGGAATGGATGAACAAAACCATTTTGGGTGAAGTTCGAAGGCAAGGACTTCAGTCTGGACCAGGGGAGAAAGGGGACCCCAGGAGGAGGTGCGTGTGTGCATCCAAAGGCGAATGTGAACAAGAGGGTGTGTTCAGAGAACAGCAGAAGTGGGTGCCGCTACTGGAGAGGTGGCATGCTGTGGAGAGCCTTGAATGTGCCCCTCTATGTGCCCAGAAGGAACCAGGACGGCTGTCTGCGCCAGGGGACTGGCCTTGTAGATCGTGAGCTCTCCGTCACTGGCATGTACAAGCACACAGGTGCCATCCGGTTTATCCTGATGACTTAGCGCCTCCTCAGTCTGACCGTCCACGGGGGGGACAGGCATATAAGGGGGACTCAGGTCTCTCCTGAGCCCAGAGCAGAAACAGGGCGGCCAAGCCTGAGGTCCAGGGCAGAGCAAGTCCAGGCATAGGGGGTGAGCAAATTCTGCTGGGCACCAGAGAGACTTCAGAGACGAGGAATTTTGGAGGCACCAGCGTGTAAGGTCTGGGGCGGTGTACTAAGCAGAAACACCCAGGGAACCACCTCTCGTCGCCCTGACTGGGCTTGAGGCATCCTGAGAGAAGCCAGATCCCAGAAGAGCAGGGAGAGGCTTTGGATCCACACTCATCAGGCTTCGAATCCCTCTTCTTCCTGTTTTTATAGCATTAGGCATATCTCTTCCCCTCCTTGGGTCTCTGTTTTCTTATCTGAGAATCTGTCTGGGAAGAATCCTGCCCTTCGGGGCGCCTGGGTGGCTCAGCCGTTAGGCATCTGCCTTCAGCTCCGGTCATGATCCCAGGGTGCTGGGATCGAGCCCCACATCGGGCTCCGTGCTCAGCAGGAAGCCTGCTTCTCCCTATCTTATTCCTCCTGCTTGTGTTCCCTCTCTCGCTGTGTCTCTCTCTGTCAAAAGAAAAAGAAAGAAAGAGAGAAAGAATCCTGCCCCCAGTGTGGAGGTCTAGTGCAGATCTGTGAAGACAGACCTTGAGCGTCCCGCTGGCAGCGAGTCCTGGCCTCCGTGTCCAGGCTGCCAGCCCTGTGCAGCCGACCCTGATGCTCCCTCGTAGGGGTGTGGTGGGGTGGGACTCTCCCATGGAGGCCCGTCCGTGCACAGAACAGTTCCACGGGAGAGAGGGATGAGGGCTGTGTGCCTCCAGCTCTCCAGGAGGGCTTCCTGGAGGGCGCAGTCTGCATTTCCTCCTGCAGACAAGGCCCGAGCACCTGCCACAGGCCACGGGCCAGAGCCAGAACTCAGGTTGTCGGACTCGCAGACGCGAGTAGGCCCGCTCCTACGCGGACGTAGGCCCGCTCCTTGCCATGTGGGACCTCTCATCACAGAGTTTTCTGAGTCCTGCGGAGGCCAAGGAACAATGTGTGCTGGGGCACCCCCCTCAGGAAGGCTGGGGGGTAGGCGTTTCCCATAGTGCTCTGCCCCAGGTCAAGCCAGCCTGCCCTCGGCCTGTGGGTCTCACAGACCCAGCGCCTGCAGCTGGTCACTCTCCAGACTTCACCAGGAGTGCCATCTGGGGGGCCAAGCCCCGGGCCACGAGGGGGATGAAGTGGGCATCGGGCCCTTCATCCAGCCCCTAGAGAAGTTGGTAATGACCCCTAGAGAAGCTACCAAAAGGGGTTCTGAGACTGTGCTTTCCTGCCCAGCTTGAGGGAGGCCTGTGTTTGAACCACAGTGGAAAAGGGTGCAGAGGAGGCAGCCCCCTCTTCCCTCCTCCTTAATCTTGGGGCTTTGTCGTTTGGGAGTGGGGAAAAGAAATGTTTACACGGCCTTGCATTTGTTTCAAATTATTCATCAGTGTTTGAGAGTCATTGTTCCCAGCTAGTGTAAACAGCGCTGTCCCAAGGCCCGGCCGCTCCACCAGCTCATTGAAGTTCTGTCGACGTGCGGCGTCCACGGCCCTCTGGCTCCTGGCTCCCAGGGGCGTGGGGAGAGGGGCCGGGCCAGATGAGTGGCACCTGGGAGCTCATTCACGGTGGGGTCCAAGTAGTGTTTTCCCACCACAAATTCCGCACTCGAGGGCGTCTGTCCGTTTTGTTTTCCAATGGAACCTTTGCTAGAGCTGGGGAAGCCGAGGCACAGAGCAAGGAACGTGATTTGAAGGGCTCCGGGCTGAGTTCCAGGAGCAGATCTCGCCGTTACACGCGGGCCAGCACGCGTGCCTCTACGGGGCATCCCTGGGACAGATGGGACATCCCCAGGTGTGCTGGGACACTCCCCGCGTGACTCGTGGCAGGCTGGCTCTGGCTGTCCGTTTGCATCGGGGGCTCGCAGACATCGAGGGGACCCCCAGCTCCAACTCACGTTAAGAGGAGCTGGTTGCTCATAGCCTTAGTCCGAATGTGCTTGCTGGCTCGGCCAGCTTCGGGGTGGGGCAAAGGCACGTGCTCAGAAGGTGGACAGCAGGTGCAAGTCCTGCCTTTGCTCCGAGCAGCTGTGCGACTTTGCTCGAGTGACTTGAGTTGCGTGTGACTCGGTGTCCCCATCTGACAACGGAGGCGTCCCACCGCCTCAGGGTGTCCCACTCGGGGCGGCTCCCAGGGTGCAGAGTGTTGGTATTTTTGAGGCCCCGTGCCTGACACGTAATGAACACTGGAGGGATGGTAGCCTTGTGTTGTTACTGGTAGGATGAACGGGACTGGCTGCCCGGCTTAGAGCCGTTCACGGTCTAGTGCAGGCAGGGGACACACCCCCGGAGGCAGACACTGCTGGGGGAGGGCAGGTGCCCTGGGCCTTGAGGGAGCCCTCGGGAAGTAAGAGTCTGTGAGGTTGTCGGAATAATCCCTCTCTGGCCTTCCCAGCTCCCCCGGGAGCCCACTCTGTCTCTTCTCAGCAAGAGCCACCTTCCCCATTCTAGCTGGAACGGTTGGTGGCTTTAGAGTTCAGAGCTGTGCCTCCCTCCCGGCTGCCGCACGGCTGACATTTGAGCCTGCCCGAGAGCGATGGCCTGCCTCGGCATCGGCCTCAGAGGCAGCCGTGTGGGTTCTCGGGTGGCATAATGGGCTGTTGTCCCCAAGCCTCAGTAGGACCCAGCCGACATTGTTTCGGAACTGAGGCCTCTTCTGGCCTCTTCTTGACATTTTCACTTTCTTTTGGTTCCAGCACTAAGAGATGGCTGTGTTAACAAGAACGGTACAAAAAGCTTATTGCCGAAGTGTGTGTGTGTGTGTGTGTGTGTGTGTGTGTGTACATACGTGTGCCGGGGGTCAGGGCACCGGCTAGAAGCAGCCAGTAGCTCACCTTGCCTTTGTGGTTTCATGTTTTTGCCTATTAAAATGACAATACAGACATGGCACATTAAGGTTTAAGAAGCCCTTCTTTCATTAAACAAACTGACAGCGCAGGGGGTTATGACTCTGGTAATTGAAACATGCTGTTCTCTTCAAGTCCAGAACTCCATAAAGACTCTTTTCAGCCAATAGCGCCCTGTGCGCCAGCAGCCTCTGGTCAAAAATGAGTGTCGGCCGTGAGGTCTGTCTCTCCTGCAGAGTGGGAAAGACCACTTGGCGGCCTTCCGTGGCTGCGTTGGGAGCCAGGGGTCAGGGCCTTTTAAAAACCTCCCTGTTCTCTAGACTTCTGAGATCAATTTGTGAGGCAGAAGGCAGGCTGACCTGCCCTCTAGCCTCTCCCTGGCTGCCAGGGCTCGTGTTACTGGCCGTGAATCTGAGGTGTGATTGAAGAGAGAGGGGACGTTAGAGTTGGGTTGGAGAGGCTCCATATGTTAGCACAGGTTGCACAATCTTCCTGGAGAGGGAGAGGCCAGCAGTATCAGTGAGATCACAGTTTGGGAGTCAGACCACCAGGTGGGACCTCAGCCAGTTGACTTGGCCCCTCTGGACCTCAGTTTCCTCATCTATAAAATGGGCTAATACCTGGATCTGATTTACAGGGTTGCTATGAGGATTAAAGAAGTTAGTATAGGTCAGAGACTTAGAACAGCACAGGTCACAGAGGATAGTGGGGGTCAGCTGGCATTATAACCATTGTAACTCTCTACCTCTATGGAGTAACTCCGCGGAGTACTGTTGTGGAGTACCATGTAGAGTATGTCCATGGAGTACTAGAGTACTGCTGTGGGATACCGCTATAGAGTGTCACTGCAGTATAGCTCTGCACGGTGTCGCACCACATGGGGTAGCTCTGTGAAGTATCACTGTAGCATGCAATCTGAATGAAGTACCACATTCAGCACATCTATGGAGTATCACCATACGACAACTCTGTGCAGGATCACTGTGGAGTACCTCTGTGGAGTATCACCATAGTGTAGTACTGTGGAGTACCATTGTGGAGTACCTCTGTGGAGTATTACCATAGTGTAGTACTGTGGAGTACCATCGTGGAGTACCTCTGTGGAGTATCACTGTAGTGTAGCTCTGTGGAGTACCACATGGGGTACCTCCGTGGAGTATCACTGTAGTGTAGCTCTGTGCAGTACCATCATGGAGTACTTCTGTGGAGTATTACTGTAGGATGTAGCTCTGTGGAGTACCACATGGGGTACCTCCGTGGAGTATCACTGGTACCATTCTGTGCAGTACCACCATAGATTACCGCCAAGGAGTACCTCTGGAGTATCACCATAGTGTAGTACTGCGGAGTACCACATGGAGTACCTCTGTGGAGTATCACTGTAGGGTGCAGCTCTGTGGAGTACCACATGGGGTACCTCTGTGAAGTATCCCCAGTTCTCTCTGTGCAGCATTTCCACAGAGTACCGTGTGGAGTATGTCTGAGTGTTGCTGTAGCCTCGCTCTGTGTAGTACCGCCGTGGGGTACCAGCAGGGAGTACCTCTGGAGTGTCACTGCAGTGCCACCGTGGGCAGTGCCTGCTGCTCAGCCTGGGGAAACTGATCCCATCCGTGCCCTCCCAGTGGGTCACACCGCGCTTCCAGCACCACGTGTGATTTCTCTTGTCCCCCCACCGTCTCCTTGCAGATGTGGACGAGTGTCAGGACAACAACGGCGGCTGCCAGCAGATCTGCGTCAACGCCATGGGCAGCTACGAGTGTCAGTGCCACAGCAGCTTTTTCCTCAGCGACAACCAGCATACCTGCATCCACCGCTCCAACGGTGAGTACTGCCCGTGCTGAGCGGGCGCGCCCCCCACCCCTGCGGAGACAGGCAGCCCCTGGAAACTCCCTTCTCTGCGTCTTGATTCCGGGGGCCTCGGGGTCCAGGCAGGGAATCGTGGTGGTGGCCTGAATGGCCGTTTTGTGCTTCTGGTGTTGGTTCTGCTCCGAGCTCCTCCCGGCTCCCGCCCGCCGCCCGCTACGCCAGGGCTGTCGGCGCTCCTGGTGGTTTTATGTGGAGGCGAGGTGGGGCCACGAATGGGCAGATGTGACCAGAGAAGCTGTTTTCCTTTCTGGGCCGAAGGCCGGCTGTGGCCGGGAGGAGTGGGGTCCCATTCTCCACGGTCCCCTTCCCCAGGGTGAGCCGGAGGCCTGACCAGGCCAAGTGCCAATTTCTCGGACTCCACATGTTTGCCGGGTCACCGGCCGGCAGAGGGTCCTTGTGGTCGGGAGCCCGCTGCCCTCTGGATGCTGGGTGGGGTGGCACGCCAGCCGGAGCGTCGGGGGAGCCCGGGCAGAGCCCCAGGCTGGGACAGAACCTGGCCCCAAGCCAAGCCCAGCAGGTGAGGGGCCTTGGTTTCAGGGCAGTGGTGCTCAGAGTTTGGGCCCAGGGCAGCAGGAGCGTGAGGTGGGACAGCGGGCCAGAAGGCAGGACCCACAAGCCCAGAGGAGAGGGGCTTCTAGGTGGAGGGAACGGCATTTGCGGAGGCTTAGAGGCGTATCTCGCCGAAGATAATGGCAAGGTCTGGAATCCCGAGGCAGGCCACAGGCCATAGCAGAGCGGGCTGTGGGCACGGGCGAGAGCCAGCGCTCCTGGGGCCTGGCCAGCATGTGCGATCAAGAAAGTGGTGTTTTTGGTGCAATAATGGTAATTAAAAATGTGGAAAAAGGGCCCCTGGGTGGCGCAGTTGGTTGAGCGACTGCCTTCGGCTCAGGTCATGATCCCGGAGTCCCGGGATCGAGTCCCACATCGGGCTCCCAGCTCCATGGGGAGTCCGCTCCTCACTCTGACCTTCTCCCCTCTCATGCTCTCTCTCACTCTCTCTCTTTCCTCATAAATAAATAAATAAAATCTTTAAAAAAAAAAAATGTGGAAAAAGAAAAAAAAAAGTGGTGGTTTTAAGTTATCCGTTTTTCAATCAGTACTTTTTAATGGAAACAACTTGGCCAGAAATTTGTCACGGAATTTTGAGACCCATTAAAACCAAAGTTTAGCAAGAAAAACAAAAGAATAGAGGGGGAAGGAGGCCGGGACAGCCCGATGAGCCCACCCCCCCAAGGAGGAGGTGCGGGAGGGGCCTGACCTGCGGCCTGTGGCACCAGCAGCCGACCAGGGAGGGGCTCGCTCTGAAAGGTGGGGACAAACCCTGGGCTCCGGGCAGCCTGGTACGTGTGACCCCAGCTCTGCTGCTCCCGGCCGGGGGAGCCCCTACCGCTCTGAACCCTGAACTTCTCACCCACAAAGTGCACATGTGGTGCTGACCCACCGGGGTCTTGGGAGGATGGGAGGGGACCTCGGGTATGAGGTGTCCCTTGCCCACTAGAGCTACGGAGGCTGCAGGGCGAGGCTTGGGGGCGCTGGGAATGCGTTTTACCGGGAGGCGATTCCTAAGAAAGAAAAGAGGAAAACACCTAAAAGTACAAAGCCCAAGGCAGAGAAGCGAAACTGGTTTCCCGGATGCTCTTGGGTACTTGGTGCTTGTTTAGGCAGTTTCCTCAGACACAAGACAGGCTTGGTGGGCCCCACACAGGCTTGTGTCCCCAGAAGGACACGAAGGCCGAGCGCTGTGGCCCCTGGGCACTCGCCGCAGCTGCCTTGTGCAGACCTCCCGGCAGCCCGCGCCTGTGAGGCCTCACTGTGGGGCTGCGGGGCTGTGGGGCTGCGGGGTCGGGCTGCCCGAGAGG
The DNA here is from genome assembly GCA_028533885.1 of Nasua narica. NCBI lineage: Eukaryota > Metazoa > Chordata > Mammalia > Carnivora > Procyonidae > Nasua > Nasua narica. The sequence continues at coordinate 115,133,196 of CM052807.1, read as the reverse complement.
AGGACCCGGCGCCCAAGTCGAGTTTTATAAGAACCAGATTTATGGGGAAGTGAGTGAGTGGTGGTGTCGGGGGAGGGGGTCCTGTTTTCATCAAGGAGGGGGTTTTACAGGGGGACTGCTCTGAGCAAGCTATAAAGTCCCCAAGGCCAGGGTGGCCTGAGCCTCCCTGCCAGCCAGGTTGTATGTGCTCTGTTCCTTTGAAGAGCGGCTTTCCCACGAGCAGGGCCCCAGGTGAGGTCGCGAGGAGGCCCCTGCTGGAAAGGAGGGCGCGCAGAAAGGGGAGTCAGCACGATGTAAGATGAGAGCCCACAGCTGTGTCCTGTTTGTGACCGGGGCCTGGTCTGGCCCGGAGGCATCCGTTGGGCTCCAGATGCCACAAGATAAACCTCAGCAGCAGCCAGAAGAGTAGGGTCGGGGACACATCACAATGTGGGGGCAGCAACACTGGCTGTTGTTGGGTCACGATGGGCTCACTCCGAGCCAGGCCCTCACAGCGACCTGGTGAGGCAGGGATATTGTGACCCTGTGACAGGTGAGGAAGCCAAAGCAGTCAAGTTAGGAGCCTTGCCCAAGGTCACAGGATGGGGAAGTGGCAGAGTCAGGACTCTGGCCCAGGTCCTCAGCTGTGATGGGATGAGGCTGGTGTGGAGGAAAGAGAGAAGCTGGAGGAATAGACAGAAGTAGGCAGATGCCACATGTGAGCTGAAACCAGATGACCAACAAGACCAGCCATGGGAAGAAGCGGGGGGGCATGCCAGGCTGTGTGTGTGCAAAGGCCCTGAGGTAGGAATGGACCAGGCTTTGGTGAAAAGCAAAATGAAGGGTAGGGTGGTGGAGCACCGTGAGCCAAGGGGAGAGCCCAGGATGAAGGGACTCTGGCCCCGTGAGGCTGGTCGAGCGTGGGCAGGAGTTTGGATCTCGTGCAGAGGGCAGCCATGGGAAATGTGCTGGAGGGGAGAGTGGAGGCTTTCAGGGCATCTCAGATACTGGACCTCAAATTACTTGTGTGGTGGAGCCTTGAGGCCGCATGCCTCACCCTTCCCAAAGGCCCTGGGTAGCCAGATCCTGAAGCCAGGGATTAAGATTTAGCCAGAACACGGATTTGGGAGCCTCGACCCTAATCTTTGTTAACCAGCACCAACCAGCATATCGGTTAAAGAAGTCCCTTTCCTTATTAGGACTTTTGCGTGAATCGTCTAAGTTTTATTATTTTTAATTTTTTTCTAAAGATTTTATTTATGTATATATTTATTTGAGAGAGAGAGAGAGCACGTGCGCATAAGCAGGGGAGTGGCAAAGGCAGAGGGAGACTGGGAGCCTGATGCGGGGCTCGATCCCAAGGACCCTGAGATCATGACCAAACAAAGGCAGTGCTCAACCCACTGGGCCACCCAAGCGCTCCATGAATCTCCCAAGTTTTAAATCTGGACAATGAGTCAGTCTAAAATGGCAGCAGACACCATCTTGGATCCCTCCTGAGGGACATGTGGCAGCATTTCCAGGGTTCCCAATGGCTGTGTGGAAGGTCCAGAGAAGACCCACCAAGCGCACGGCGCATCTGCCGACTGCTGGTTAAGGTGGGCGGAGATGGCGCGGGTGACCAGGCACGTTGCCCGCCTCCTGAGCCTCCACCGGCTGTGACGGCTGCCCAGCACGACTGTAGCTCAACTCTGGGAATAACTGTTTAGAGCTCCAAGTCAGAGTGTCCGGGGGGCGGGGACCCAGCTTATTTTGCGCCTAAGTGTCTCTGGTCCCTGCTGCTCCTGGGACAGCCCATGAGTCCAGAGCCATTCGGCAAATCAGACTCCCCGTGTCACCTGACTCTTTCTAATGCCTGTCAGCTTCTCGGAGCCTCCCTGAGCAGAGGGAAACGCGCGGAGGCTGCTTCTGATTAGAGGAGCCTGGATGCGTGAGCAAGGTCGGCCGGGGTCAGTCTAGGCTCCAGGCCGAGAAACACGGGCGTGGAGCTCAGCCCTCCTGAGCGGCCCCACTCCCTGGGCACCAGTGCAAACCCTGGCCCGGGGCGCATGCATCTGGCCAGGCTGGGGCTGGGAGTTGTAGGTTTTCAGCTGTGCTCCGTCTCCACCGGCCACGTGGCCTCCACGCGGCCATTCCTGCCTCTCTGGGTCTCCTCCCAGTGAGCCCTCCCGGGCCAGGGAGGGAGCCATTAGGGAAATGCTCTGAAGCAGTCAAGTCCAGTGCTGGCCCTGGGGTGGCCGCTCCCAGGCAGCTTCTTCCGGTCTTTAGAACTCGGGCTCGACTGGGGGAGACAGCTGTCCCCGTGTGCCGGGCCTGGGCAGGAGGGGACACGGGTGCTGTTTCTGGCACCACCACAGCCCACGTTTGCCACCACTCAGCCTCTGGCCCAGCAAGTAACGACAGCCTGGGGCAGCCAGTCCCAGAGTGGATGGGCCTCCAAGGAGCCAGCACCTTCTAGCTCTCTCCCTCTCCCATGCCTGCTCTTTATTCTTAAATTTATGTCATGTCTGTGCCCCAAGAAGGTGTTGCCTCCTGGATGAACTTGTCTCTTTCCTCCCAATGAAGAATTCCTTCTTTCAGTCTGCGCAGCATTGATTTAGGAGGAGAAGGTGCTCCGAAAGGCACCTTCTGAGACCCCGATCATGGGTCTGATCAGCGGAGTGTTTGCAGGCTGCGTTTCATTCATTCACAGGCCAGGCGACGGCTGGTCCCCAGGGTCCCAGGGTGAGCAAAAGCAGACATGGTCCCCGGCGAGGTTTTCAGTCTAGAATAAGGACTAAGTGCTAGGCACGGGTTGGAGTTGCTGGATAATAATTAGCTGAGAAAAAATGATCTGGAGAGAAGAATCTAGAGCTCCGAGGGGTCTGGTGTTCCTGTCTGAACAGGAGAGGCGGTCATGAGAATGGTTTTCTCATTGGCCTGGTGAAGGATTGCCACTCTTAAGAACACACATTCTAGGGCCCGGCTGCCTCCACGAGAATCGCAGCTCCAACACCCAGAATCTGTGTGACCTTGAGCAAGTCACTTCACTCCTCTGTGCCTGCAGGGTCTGTAAAACGGGGCGAGTCATGGGACCTGCTTCGTAGGGTTGAAGGGACGTGGTAAAGATCACTCGGTAAACGTGGGTTCTTGGCATGGTTATTGATCACAGATAAGAAAACAGGCCCAGAAGGGACGGGACCTCACCCAGGGCCCCACAGCAAGCCGGCAGCAGCTCGGAGCCCGGGGGCACGCTGGGCAAGGCTCTGCGGCCGCACGCGGGGTGCTGGCTCGAGCCTGAGCTTCAGCTGCGGGTGCGCGGGAGTCGGTCCTCGGCCTCAAGAAGCTCCCTTCCCGGGGGGTGAACTGCTGAGCTCTGCAGCCGGATTTCTGCATGCTCGGGGCAGCAGGTGCCACTGCCTGGGACCGGCCAGGAGGACTGGTGTCACTCGTTCACCCAGAGCAAGCTGGCCAGCACCCAGCGCTCCCCCGCCTAGGGCCGCAGAGGTCAGACGGCCCCTGTCCCGCTGTGCCGCCTTGAGCAGTGCCGCCTTGAGCAGTGAGCAGTGCTGGCATGAGGAGGACCTCGGGTGTCTGTCACCCACGCCGCCCCCAGGCCTGGGTGCCCACCTCACTGTCGAATTGGGGCACTGGGACTGGGGCTCCCTCTCAGTCCCCAGTGAGAGCACCCACCCACCCGCTACGCAGCGCGGCCTGAGCCGGTCCCGGCGAGATTTGCCAGGCTGCCTCCTCTGCGCTCCGGTGGCCGACTCTGTCTCCCGGCCGCCTCGCTGCTGGCCGATGCCCGTGTCCCTGTGGCTGGCGAGCTCCGTGTGGGCGGGGACTGTGTTCCCTCCAACCCCGGGGCCGGTGCCAACGTTGGGCCCTTTAGAAAGGACAAGGGGAGAAAGGAGAATGATGCTCAGCTCTCGTGGCTCCCCGGCCCCAGGCCCTCTTCATCCTCGGGTCGCGCGGGCCGATTCCTGGTCAGCGCGTGCTAGCGAATGGTGGGGTCCGGGCCAGGCACTGAGCCCAGTGATAGGGACCCAGCCGCTCTGGGGCTGCCGCGTGGCTGAGCGCACAGCCGAGTGCTGTGGCGCCTCCTTTCCCGTGTTTGATGCACGGGGCCGGGTCATAGGGCAGCTGAGCTTCTGCACCCCCGGGAGCCCGAGGCCCCCGCGGAGCCAACGCCAGACTGGCACTCTCCCCGCAGGGGCGTCGCGGGTTTACCTGAGCGCATCCTACCTTCTGGTTAGTGCACCTCCGAGCCTGTTTCAGCGCAGCTAGGAAACCACGGTGCCCGCCCGCCCTTCCGCATTCCTCGTGGCACTGTCTCACAAAGCTCGAGACTTGACATCAAGGTGACACTGGCTTCAGCGAAAATCGGAGGTGGGGCCTAGAATAGGAAAGCGTGGCTTCCCTTACCTTAAATGATGATGATGCTGATAGCGCGAGCCACATTTACCGTGTGCTTCCTGCATGCCAGACGTTGATGCAGAGCTCTTTTCACGCAAGAACTCAAAGTGAGCCCATTTTCCGGAGTAAGAAACCAAGGCACAGAGAGGTTGGGGAACTTGCCCAAGGTCGCCGTGCCGTCGCTCTGGCAGTCTGGCCCTGAACCCCGGGCGGACGGCGCAGAAGGTTCTGACGAGGCTGGGAGCCCTCTGCAGAGCTGGCCCAGGCTGCGTGAGACCCAGGGAGGCCGGAGGGACAGCAGAGACACCTCAGTTGGCACCGCCCGCAGGTCCCCACACGGGAGCGTTCCCCATAGCACAGGGGCCTCGTGAAGCACGGAGGAAATGGCTCACTCACTCCCCTCTTGTCTTCAGGGAGACAGCCCGAGTCGGCCTGGTCTCTTTTCTCTTAGTTCGCAAAACCTTAATGAACCTGAGTTACGGAGACAGCCACTCCCCTCCGGGCAAGGGAGAGTGCTTGTTAGTGTCTGTCCCCATGCTGAATGTCCCCAGACACCTGGGCTGCCGTGGCAGGTGTCAGCCCTTCCGTCCCTTGCTGGGAAGACCGCAGCGGGGGCTCCGCGCTCACTCGAGTCGGAGACGGGGGGCTCCGGGCTCGCTGGGGACGTGCTTGGGCTTCGCGCCAGCTGTCCCCCTCGTGGGAACCTTCTCGCTTGTTCCGGAGTTGATAGCCGTACCCCGATGGTTGCCTCATACCAAAATGGCCTCTGTTAAGTTCAATTATTTTCTTAGAACTCGACGTGAGGTAGTGTTGGAGTCTGTTCGCTCTGCCTGTGAGTTTACGAGGGGAAATACCCCAGTGCAGCCGGAGGCAAAACAATAGGGTTTTTTTTGTGTGTGTGTAACTTTTTATAATGAAATAATTACAGATTCATAAGAAAGTGCAAAAACAGTAGAGAGCGGTTCCGCGAACGCATCGCCCAGTCTCCCCGCTCAACAGCATCTTACGTGGCTAAAGAACAGCACCGGCCCTGGGAGCTGAGGTCCGTGCTGTGCGCGCACGCGGCTCGGGCCACGCTGCCAGACGTGGAGCCCCTCGGCTCTCAGCGACTCGCAGGGGGGGCGGGGGGGCGCCCGCTGGCTCAGTCGCGTGTGGAGCACGGGACTCTTAATCTCGGGGTCGCGAGTTCATGCCCCGCGCTGGGTGTAGAGATTACGTCAGTAACTACAGAAATCATTTGAAAAAGCATTCCCATTGTCGCGGTAACACAATAGCGGAGTTCGCTGCTAGGCGCACCGCCGGCACGCCCCTCTCTTCGCCGGGGGGCTGCGCGAGGCTGCGTGGAAACCACATGCCTCGGGAGTGAATGGAGGCAGGGTTCACGGCCACAGGGCAACAGGGATAACCTGAGACCGTCCCAGGCAAGCCGAGGCCTCGGGTCACCCTATTATTACCTCATTTAAGCCCTTGATCCTTTGAAGGGAGGTGCTAGCTACTCCCGTGTGCAGCTGCGCCCCGAGTCATGGGGGCGCCCAGGGCTGCCCCCTCCCCTCCAGGCACTCTGGCTCTAGATCCTGACCGCCTCCGGGGGCTGTCTGCACCGCTTAAAGGAACCTCGACTATCCCACGGTTCACCTCTTCTTCTGTTAGCCATGAAAATGGGGTTCTAAAGAGAGGAGGGACTTCCTCGCTCACGGTGCTCACCAGCCCGGACTGGGGTTGTGATGCCCAAGCGTGCACCTGGGCGCCACATGGTGTGGCCCGGCGTACCGGGTGGTCAGTGCGGGCCCTGAGCAGCGGTGCCGAGGGGCTCGGCCAGTGGCCTGTTCGGCTCAGAGGGAACTTCGCCTTCCTGCTCCAGGCGCTCCCAGACCTTGGGCCCAGGACGGGAGCCCTGTGTTTGTGACCCTGCAGCCGTGGCCTGCATCTCTGGCTCGGGTTTCTGCCTGCCTCCACGGCCCACTTCGAGTGGCTATTTGGGGGTCAGCTGCTTCTGATCCATTCCTTTCAGCCACCCCCCTCGGGGCCATCTGACGGAGCCTGACGGGCTGGGCGCCGGCTTTGCGCCCATGTCGGGTCACGTCTGTATCGTGCGGGGAAGGCGGCTCCCGCCGAGCCCCTCTGCGCGCCTCATGCTTCTCAGACGTGGTCGCTTTGGATTCTGTCTCCAACCTCGCCTGGACGCTGGGTCTCCCGCCGCTCCTGCCCCCAGCACTCCTGTCCTCTTCCCCAGGGGCCATCCGGCTGGCCTGGCCTCCCCTGGCCAGGGGTCCTCTGACAGACAAGATCTCAGCTCTGCTCCGCTTGGCCAGGAGAGCCGGTGTCCCAGCAGTCACTCCCGCCTGTCGGAGAGAGTCCTGGGCCCCGAAACCAGACCTGAAGTGGGTGCAAGTCAGAGGGTCGGGATACTGTGCTCAGTGGGTTTGGACTTTGCTGTGTCACAGGCCACCCTTTCGGTCCTGGGGGTCAGGGTGTGGCCCACCATTTGGGACCGTCACTGAGCACCCCGGAGTAGACAGAGAAAGCAATTTTCTGGCAAGTGGCACTGGCGGCCATCAGGGTCTGGAACTTCCACGGGCAGTGTGGGTGGAGAGGAAGGTGGCCAAAGGGAAGAAGACAGAAGGGTGGACAAGGGGAAGGTGACAGGAAGATGGAGGGAAGGTGACAGGAGGGTGAGGGGAAGGTGACAGGAGGGTGGAGGGAAGGTGACAGGAGGATGGGGGAAAGTGACAGGAGGGTGAGGGGAAGGTGACAGGAAGATGAGGGAAGGTGACAGGAGGGTGAAGGGAAGGTGACAGGAGGGTGGGGGAAGATGATAAGAGGATGGGGGAAGGTGACAGGAGGATGAGGGGAAGGTGACAAGAGGGTAAGGGAAGGTGACAGGAGG
>CM052807.1:115028693-115125835 GCA_028533885.1 Nasua narica | reverse complement strand
TGACAGGAGGGTGGAGGGAAAGTGACAGGAGGATCAGGGGAAGGTGACAGGAAGATGGAGGGAAAGTGACAGGAGGGTGAGGGGAAGGTGACAGGAAGATGGAGAGAAGGTGACAGGAGGGTGAGGGGAAGGTGACAGGAAGATGGAGAGAAGGTGACAGGAGGATGAGGGGAAGGTGACAGGAGGATGGGGGAAAGTGACAGGAGGGTGAGGGGAAAGTGACAGGAAGATGAGGGAAGGTGACAGGAGGGTGAGAGGAAGATGACAGGAAGATGAGGGAAGGTGACAGAAGGGTGAAGGGAAGGTGACAGGAGGATGGGGGACGATGATAAGAGAATGGGGGAAGGTGACAGGAGGATGAGGGGCAGGTGACAAGAGGGTGGGGGAAGGTGACAAGAGGGTAAGGGAAGGTGACAGGAGGATGGGGAAGGTGACAGGAGGGTGGGGGAAGGTGACAGGAGGGTGGGGGAAGGTGACAGGAAGATGGAGGGAAGGTGACAGGAGGATGAGGGGAAGGCGACAGGAAAATGGAGGGAAGGTGACAGGAGGGTGAGGGGAAGGTGACAGGAGGGTGGGGGAAGGTGACAGGAGGATGAGGGGAAGGTGACAGGAAGATGGAGGGAAGGTGACAGGATGAGAGGAAGGCGACAGGAAAATGGAGGGAAGGCGACAGGAGGATGAGGGGAAGGTGACAGGAGGGTGGCCACGCGAAGGAGAGAGGCAGGGCAGGCAGGGCTTTCTGCAGAGGCCTGCTGCCCGCGTCGCGTCGGTGCAGACTAGCTCAGTGCCACTGGCTCTGGACAAGGTGGGGCCTTGTTCTTTTTAAGCGACGGAGGCCTGGAGGGGAGCCCGAAGGCTCAGAACCAGCCCTCCTTCCTGGGAGGCTGAAAAGGCGGTCCCGCTCCGCACTCTCACTTGGGGTCCCGATTCCCAGGGCTCCAGGGGAGGCTTGTGCGGAGCACGGGCGTCTGCCCCCCGTGGTCAGCTGACACCGACCTGGCCCCAGCCTGCGGCCTGAGTAGGTCGCTGGGAGGTAACTGGTGTGGGAAAACGCAGAACTCTGGGGCTCCGGAGGGCTTAGGGGCTTGGGATAATTCAGTGGCCTTTCTCATCTCCCTGCGTGTGTTCTGGGGGCTTGGGGACAGCGCTCCGCCATCTGCATGTCACCCCGTGACCGGTGATCGGGCACGGAAAGGGGCTGGGCTCCCCCGAACCGCCTGGTGGGCCGTGCCCAGAAGCCCCACCTTGGAGCCAGGCCCGACCCCCCGGCGCGCACAGACCGGGGGACGCCGACGCCAAGGTGCGCGCTACGGGCCCCAGTGTCAGTGTCGGGGGGACTCTGGCACAGGGGCCCCGGGGCTGCGGGGAGGGCTGCAGAGCTCACCCACTCGGTCAGCGGAGGAGGCTGCCTGCTTGCCGAGGGCTGCCCTTCAGATTCGGTCCCGCCGGCCAGACTCCTGGAGGGCACAGTAGAGGCCCCGCAGGACACAGCCCCCCGCCCCCTCGTCGGCCGCAGCAAGAAGCCTCCAAGGAGGCCAAGCACGCCTTGTCGTCAGGACCTGAGCCCACTGCTCAAAGCCCACACCGCCTAAGAACTGACTGGGGAGCTCCCTGGCGAGGGTCGCTGGGGGGTCTGGGCAGGTCCCCGGGGATGGGCCAGAACAGGGGGCCCCAGGAGCAGCCTCTGGGGGCAGCCACCTTCTGCCTGGCCCAGCAGCGCTTGTCCTGGACCCTCCTAACATGCTCCTCCAGGGCTGGTCCTCGGCCCTCCTCTGGACTTTGCCTTCCACCCTGCCCTCCTGCTCTCACTTGCCCTTGGCCTTGGCCGGCAGGCAGACTGGACTCCCTCCCCCACCCCCTTCTCAGCCAGCAAGTGCCCTCCCCCGCTGGGCTCTTCCCCGGCCCTGCTGCTGCTCGAGTTCCCCGTCACTCCCACGCTTGTGACCGCCCTGGGAGGTACTTTGGGTGAGCGTGTCATCACACTGCGGGAGGGAACACCGAGCCGGGCTACCCTGTGAGACCGTACTCGGGATGGGGCGGGGGTGGGGGGGGACGGACAGATTTCTAATGCCAACGCCAGGTTCTCTTGTCCTGCTCCATCCTCGTCCAGATTCCAAGAAGCACGCCTGCGAGCAGACCCACAGGCCCTTCTCAGTTATCCCCAGCCACGCACGGCGGCTTAGCATCCCGTCGGTGTGCCGGGCGGGCGGGCTCCCGTGGGCTCCCGAGATGGGATGCCCACATCCCGGGATCCGGGCCAGGCCACGACCCGAGGGGCTCCAGCGTGGCTCCTGCAGGCCCACGAACATCCCCGGCCCAGTGCCAGAGCTTTCCGTCATCAGCTGTGGTTACTGGGGCCCCTGTGGGTGTGCGTGGTGGCAACTTTCTGTTTTCAGCGAGGGGAGCAGCGTGGCCCCACCGGAGAGTGCTACCCCCGCCTCAGGGCTTCCACTTCCGGCTGCTCCTTGGGGCGGACCGGGCCAGGCTAGAGCAGGGGGCAGGGCGGGGGGCACGCAGGTTCCCCTCGTTTCCCTGCCTGCTGCAGACCAGGTGGGCGGGAGAACCAACAGCGCTCGCATTTAGCGGGAAGATTTATGGTGCTGCCGGGGAAGGCCCGGCCTGGCCCCGTGCAGTCCGGAACGGCCCTTGAGGCGGGGACAATAAATCCAGCCCATTATTTTTTATGAGCCTCCCACCCCATAAACAACTCCTTTGGCTGGTGAGCCCAGCTTCACGCCCTTCTCCTGGCCTGGCCTCCCGCCAGCCCTGGCCAGGCACCGGGACCCCAGCCCTGACGGCACGACGTCAGCAGGGGGGATTCTCCTCTGCTGCAGCCCCTCGGGCCTCCCAGAGGGGACAGCACAGGGCCGACGGTGAGCCCCAAGCGGAGAGGTAGCTGGCTCGGGCCCTGGCTCCCTTCTCGGCCACAAGCCTTGCGGCCTCAGTTTCTTAGTCTGTGAAGTGGGGCAAACATGATTATTCATTAAAGAATTGTTTACGAGGACAGCCGTGAACACCCCTGATGGTGTGCGCCGACCTGAGCCCGGCAGCACCGTCCGCTGTCACCAGGCATCATGGCGCCAAGCACCGGGCGGTCGGATCCCGAGAGCGATCCTGTGCCGCGCAGCTCTTACTGTCCTCGGTTTGCAGGGGAGAAGAGAGACACTGAGCTGCAAAGCCGTCTGTGCATAATGAGTAAGGAGCTCAGTGAAGGTTTGAACCCAGGTCCCACTGACTCCCTAAGACCAAAGGTACTGCCGAGAACAAACGGGTGGGGGTGGGGGCAGGGGGTGGCCCGGAGCCCCTTGTGGCACAGGGGCCCCACCTCTGGGGCCAGGCTTCACCCCAGGGCTGAGATGGTGCAGCGGCTGCCTCCTGAGTCTCCCTGTCCCACTTGCCCTTCTGATGGCAGCTGGAGCCACGGTTCCCTCCGCCCCCGGCCACGTCATTCCCCACGCACGACCTGTGCGTGATCCTCTCCACGTAGTGCACGTTGTGAAGCAGCCACCACGAACTCTTACCTCTTCTGCCCCGGAATGTCCGCCTGCACCGCCTTCAAGCCTTCCACCTCCTCCCTAGTCCGCCTGCCCACCTGCCTTCTGTTCTCGCTGGAGCCAGGAAGCCCTGCTGTGTACGCCCTTTACCCGGTATGGGCCTTGGACTGCGTTACTTCTTCTACCTCGAGTGCCATCCCCCATCCCCTCACTTTTGGAGAACTCGTCATCATCCTTCAAAACCCAGCCGCTTTCACCTCCCTCTGGGAAGCCGTCTCTGACTCTTGGCAGGCACGTCTTCCTCTCGGCGTGCGCCACAAGGTGCGAGGGGCTCAGCCCTCTCTCTCGGGCGCCGGTGTGCGGGCTCCTCAAAAGGACACAGCTGTGGTTCTTACGTGTTACACCGGGCAGGAAGCAGAGGAGACGTGCCAGTGGCGGTGGGACGGGATGGGATCCATCTCATGAGGGAGATCCGCGTCTGACGCGTGGGCGGCTTCGGGCCCCTCGTGTGGGCAGCGTGCACAGCCCCCGGTGAGGACGAGCCCAGGGCGAGGGGCTGGGCCGCGGGGCTTGGCGGCGGTCGGGCTGGCTCCCCAGCTGTGTTCTGCTCGCCGTCGGCTGAGGCCCCCGCGGCACCGTAGCCCGAGCTCGCCCGCAGCTCAGGGACTCCCCCTGCCACTGCCGGCTCCCGGCCTCTGCCGCAGCTGATTCCTCTTCGGGGCACCTTTCGTTCCCGCTGCCCCAGCGCTGTCCTCCCGTGCTCAGGGACCCCAACACAGTGGCGGAGCGGGCACACACCCACACGTTCGTGTGTCCGGCGGAGCCGCAGCCAGGCCGTGTGCTCGAGTCAGAGCGAACAGCGAGAGTGTGCCGAAGCTCCCGCAGGCCGCGCACCTGCCCTTGCCGCGAGCTCATGGGAAAGGGAGAAGTGCTCAGCCTTTACTGGCTTCCTTCCGCGTACAAGCACTTTATACCCTTTATTTTCAGAGGAGCCCTGGCAGTGACAGCTGCTACCACAGTGCACACAGGAGGGAACGGAGACGCAGGGAGGGCAGCAGCGCCGCTGGCTTGGGATGGAGCCAGATAGAGCCCGAGCGTCCACAGCTCTCGAGCCCCTGCTCTACTCTGCCGCACTGTGGCGGGCACCGTCCCGTGGTGGGCACCGTGCCGTAGTGGGCACAGTCCTATGGTGGGCCCCGTGGCGGGAACCATCCCATGGCGGGCGGTGGAGGAGAGGCGCCGGCCAACGTGCTGGGGAGCTGCTTGCGTCCTTGGAGGATCTCCTGCTGGCATATCCCCCTCATTCGTACTGGCTGCTCCTCCTAGGTGCCCGAGGGCTGCTGCGGGGACTCTCTCAAGGCTGGCAGGTTGGCTGCGTCTGCCGCTACGCTCCCTCCATGTAGTCATCTCTCAGGGGAGAGAAACGATTTGTTCCCTGGTCCCGGCCAGGCCATGGTCTGGGAGCTGCACCAGCTGACTGTCCCCCTGCCCATGGCTTCCCGGAGGATCCCTGTGGAGCAAGGGATATGGTTGCTGGATAACATAAAGGACGCCGTCTGTATTGGGTTTCAGATAAACAGTGAATACTTTTTAGTGTAAGGATGACCCATGCAACATTTGAGACGTACTTCTACTTGGTTGTATTCATTGCTTATCTGAAATCCAGGTTTAAGGCACCTGGCGTGTTTACGTGGCACGTGTGGCAGTCTGGGAGGCTCGGGAGGGGAAGGCCACCTCCAGCCTCCCCAGCCTCAGTGGAGTGACAAGTCGGCCCTGGTCTCAGAACTCCGGGCCTGAGAGGCTTGGACGTGCTCGTGATGACGCCTAGTGGTCATCAAGGGAACTGCAGGGGGTCGGAAGGGGAGAGTGAAGGAGCTGGGAGTGACCCAGGGGCCAGGGTGAAGAGGGGACAGGCACCGCTGAGTGTTTGCCCGCACATGTCTGCACGGAGGGCCACGTGGTCCTCCCGGCCGTTTGAGGGGCTGCCTCCCGTCTCACAGACGACGCAGCTTTCCGGGGATCCCGGTGTCGGGACTGGTCAGGCCCCAGGGTGGGGGCCAAAGGAAGGCCGGCATCACCTGGGCTGCCAGGAGCCCGCCACAGTCTCAGCAGTCCAATCAGCCGTCTGTCCACCTGTCCATCTGTCCGTGTACATGGGGCCGGCCACCCAGGGAGCAGCGGTGGCCACGGACTTGGTGTCAGCTGCGGTAAGCAGCCCGCTGGCCTTGCTCTTGGCTTCCGCACGGCCCCTCACCCTGGTGGCACTTTGCAAAGGCTTGCGGAACGCGTGCGTGCCTTACAGGCTGGTTGACAGCCCCGAGGCAGCCGTGCCTCGTGAGCCGCCTCCTGATGTGGCAGCGAGAATGTGGAACCTAAGAGCTGGGGCGCTGGGAGCCGGAAGGTTCCGTGTGGCTCCCGTGCTGAGTGCTGTGCGAGCCAGGGCAGGTCACTGTCCTGGAGGCTTCGGCCTCCCCAACAGAAAAGGCGAGGCTTCGTCTCGGTGGTCTCCAAGGTCCCTTCCAATGTTAGCTTTCCAGAAGCCCAGTCTGTTCGGGCTGGTCATGTGGTTGAAGCAGACCGGCTTCACTGCGGAGCCGGGCCCTTGTCTGTCAGCAGCGCGCTTTGGACCCACCGCCCTGGGGTGCGCCCTGAACGCCTAGGAGGAGCTGGACTGTGGCCCGCCCCTGGGAGAGCAGCGCCGGCGACAGGCACAGACGAGAAGCAGCCCGGCCCTGTGGAGAGGCCTGGGATAACGGGGACCCTACCCAAATATTCGTAGAAAGAGACAGCAAGTAGGCCGGTGAGGAGGTCAACGTGGAAGGAGCTAGGAGTCCAGTCCCAGGAGGGCTGGACCTTTGTGGCTGGACCAGAGAAGGAGGCCAGCTCAGAAGGGCCAGTCCTGCTGGGGCCCTGATGGGGGGGTTACCGAGCCTGAAGGAAGGGCGCGGTAAGAGGGCGGAGGGGCCCTGCCTGGGAGCGTGGGGGTGGGGGAGCGGCGAGGGAAAGGCAGGCTGACAAAGGCAGTGAGATGCGGGCGAGGGGGAGGGGAGCTGGGGCCCCCCGAGGGCCCCTGAGGCGGCCCAGGGTATCTCAGGGGGCAGTAGGTAAGGGGCTGGGACCCCCTGCAGCCTGCTGGCGAGTGGCCGAAGGGGCTCCAGTCCCTGCTGCACCACGCAGGTCGGGAGATGTCTCTCTGAGCCTCAGCATCGTCACCTGTCAGGTGGGCCTGCCTTCGGGACCTGGCGCTCAGAGCCTCGAGAGACAGTCAGTCAGGGGCGCGGGCAAGGAGCCCAGCAGGCCCTGAGGGCTCAGGGTGAGTGGAAGCCCACAGTCATTCCTCTCACCCCCCAAGTGGGGCTGCCCCAGGGCTGTGGCCTACGGCGGGCCGGGCTCCAGGTCAGTGGGGGACATTGCCCGGGACGAGGTAATTCCAGGGGCAGAAGGCAGAAGGGAGAGCCCCGTGTCCTCGTTCGAGCCCAGGCCTGGTCATGAGAGGCTCCCAGAGCACCTTCCAAGGAGCGTAATTAGGGATGGAGACAGGTCCAGGCGGGCGGGTGTGCAGGGTCTGAGCCGGCACCGTAACTGTAGGCCGCAGCCGGGTCTGGGCCTGCAGAGACGTACTCCTGCCTGAGCGCCGGCCCCTGTTCCGATCAGAGTCGAAAGCCCAGACCCCTCACCGGCGCAGAACATTTCTTCCAGCCTTCGGTCCAGGCTAGGCCCCGTGCAGAGCCCCAGGCTGAATGCGTGACTTGGGCTCGGCCCCTGCCTCCTCCAGGAGCCTCTAGTCTGGGGGAGGGGAAGCCTAGCAGACCCAGCAGGTAGAGTTAGTGTGGCAGGTGCTCTGAGAGAGGGTAGTGCGAGGGCCTCCGAGGCCCAGGCCAATCCCCTCCCGCAGCCTAAGGACTGGGAAGGAAGATGGAGACAAGGAAGGCTTCCTGGAAGAGATGACACTCAAACACAATCTCAAGTAACTATAGTCAGAGCTACCGTTCAAAGGAGGAGGGAGTGTGTCCCAGGAACTATACCTGAAGGCAGCAAGGTGAGAAGGGAGGGCAGGATCTGCAGGCTGGCAGAGTGTCCCTGTTACCTAGGGCCACGGCAGGCCGTGTGGGGTCGGGAGGGTCTTAAGTATCATACTGAGAATTCTCAGCCTAATCTTGCGGGCACTGGGTTTGGGGCCAGGGGCGGGGGGAGCATCGACGTGTTTTTAGCCGTGGGAAGACACAGACATATGTTCTAGAAAGTTCCCTCTGCAGCTTGTGAAAGGCAGGTGTGTGAGTCAGGTGCAACAGGTTCAGATTTCGCCTCTGTGTCACGTCCTCCTTCAGTGGCCCTGGGCAAACTGCCTAACCTCTGTGAACTCTGGAAAATGAGGAGAAGGCTGCTTGCCTTGCAGGGTGATATTATAAAGACCTGTAGCCTAGTCATCATCTTTGTGCCAGGCTCGGGGCTGGGCCCTGGGGAGTCGGGAATGAACAGGGTGTGCTCTGGCCCGCGGCGAGCTCAGGCAGGGGGTCTGAGGAACCCGGAGACTAGAGGGAAGGTCGGGCTACGAACTCCGCGGCTTGGAGCAGCTGGCATTTGAGATGTCTTGGAGGGACAAGATGTGGACATGTGGACACAGGCAGTGGGGACAGGAGCTGGGTCATTCCAGTGCCCCAGATCGCCGTGGGGAAAGTTAAGGAACAGAAGGGGACGAGCCCGGGCTTCCCTGGCCCTCCCCTCAACCTGACTCTCCGTCACCTCCCGGACGTGCCCTGGGAGCACAGATTCCATGAAACCCAGGTTCACCTGTCCCGCCCTGTGTCCCTTGGGCAAGTCACCAAGCCTTTCTTCACCCTGTTCTCACTTGCAAAGCGGGGACAACAGTGTTTCCTCTGAAGAGTGCCGGTGAGGTTTACGTGATGATTTGCGTGAAGGGCTTAGCATACAGTAAGTGCTCAATAACAGAAGCGGTGGTTGACATCAGCCCGTAGCAAGTTTCTGTCCGGACCCTCCCCCAGGTCCTCCAGGCCCTCCCCCAACCTCACCTCAGCTGTAAGCTCTCTGTGCCTCAGTGCCCTCCTCTGATGAGCGGGGAGAACACCACCGCGCGTGAGACAGCTCGGCACACAGGCCGTGGCTGTCGCCGTGACCCGTCCAGCAGGCCCATCCCTGCCACCGTGCCTCTCCCCTGTGGCAGGACCTTTCCCTGTTTGCTTCATCCCCCTTCAAAGCATGTGGGAGCCTGTGTTGGTTTTTGCCTGCCTCGCCTGGATGGCTTGCCAAGTCTGGGCCGGGGAAAGCAGTTGCCTCTCCCCGCCGCCCCCGGGGCTCCAGCCTCTTTCTGGGCTCCGTAATTTTCTATTGATGAGGTTGCAGGGGAGGAAAATCCCTTCCTGCTGAGGTGGGGGAAGGGCGGAGCAGGGTAAGTGTTCTTTTCTCCCTCCTCTGCCGTTCCCAGCTTGCCTTCCTTTCCCGTGTGTTTAAGGGACACGGATGCGGAAAATGATGTTATTGATGAAGTCGCCATAGCAACGACCCTTGGGAGGCACACATTCCGGCTTTGTTATCCTGGGCCAGGGCGAGGAGAAAGGGCCAGCTCCGAAGTACAAACAGATTGGGCCCGCCTCCCCCTGCCCTGCTTTGGATGCATCCGTGAACTTTGCTTTGCCGGAGACTCGAGGTGCACCCTGGTTTGGGGCAGGCAGATCCTGCCATCGTTTACCTCTGTGCACACTCTCACAGAGTCTCCAAAAACGATAGAAGGCCTTTGGGGAAAATGGGCAGCTGGGGCCTGTCCCAGGGCCCAGAGTAAGCAAGAATCGAGGTGGGGGGCCCATCGCGAGGAAGCCCTGGGCTCTGGGGAACAGAAGGCTGGGCCGGGGACCTGGCCCTACTTCTCAGCACGGCATGGCGCTGGCCGCTCTTTCCCACCCGGATCCCGTCTCTGTTTGCTTGTCTGTGAAACGCACATGGCGATACTTGCTTCTCAGGCCTGCGATGAGGGTTAAGTTAGATGAAAGGGTTATTAGAGCCCAAGTTCCCTACCCCGTGTGTTCTGGAAAACTCAAAGAAAGGGACTCCTAATTGCATCCCAAACCCAGTCTTTCTCCCTTCCCCAGAGCCACTGCCCTCCCTCCAGGCTCCTTTGTCCCTTTCAGGGTGACGGCAGCAGCCTCCCACGTGCTTCGGACCTGCAGTCTTGCCCGGGCGGCTAGCCTTGCCTGCAGCATCCACAGATCTTCCAGCCACATAAGCGCCCCCCCCCCCCGCCCTATTTACAACCTTCCCCTGGTCCCGGGGTGCCGTCCCTGGAGCTGTCACCTGTGCCCTCTGCCTCACTGGCCCGAGAAGGGGAAGGCGGCTTGAGTGAGCGCCTGCGAGGCAGGGCTTCTGACGAGCCACTGTTACACGGGGGGAAACTAAGGCTCAGTGGGAGTGATTGCCCGAGGTCACGCGGCAAGTGGCCAGTCTGAAATTGGGCCCAGTGTCAGGGCAGCAGAGCGTCTGGCTCCCTCACTGCCCCCTGCCCTGTCCTGGGCACGAGGAGACGCTCGGTCTGAGCGTGCAGAACATAATTGGATTTGGATGGGTTAGATCAAATTAAATTCGACCTGGCGAGCGGCCTGGCCTGCCTGGCACCAAGGCCCTGAAGACCGGGGTTTCTGGAAACGACTCTGAAATTCGATCTTATTTCCCCTCCAGGCGAGGAGGTAAACAGGGCTTTCTGCCGAACTTGGCCCTGTGTGGTTGCTCCCCGTATCAGGACGGGGAGGTAGGCCGGGAGGCGGTGCCTGTGCCCCAGGGACAGCACCTTGTTGTTCGGCCCCCAGGAGCCGATGCGGTACAAGCAGGAGCCACGGGAGGACAGAGTTTGGGCCGGGGCCCTTCGGTTCTGCAGGCTCACAGAAACCCACTCTGTGCCCAGCCCTGGGCTTGGCCCCCGCTCTGAAGGCCCCCGAGACTGGCGTCAGAGGAGACCACGTGCGAGCCAGAGGGCTCTGACCCCCCCCCAGAGGGCTGGGGTGGGGCGGAAGCAGCGGGGGTAGAGCGGAGGCCCCCGAGGCCCCTCCCAGGGTGGAGCCCGCACCAGGGCCCGTCCCCTGGAGCAGAATTGCGCGGTGCCCAGTGCCTCACGTGCCTCGGGGTCCCCCTGTTCAAATGCGGGGACCCCTGGCCGTAGCCGTGAGGGCCGCCCTGCCTCTTAGCTCGCTGCCTGCAGGACAGCCCTCCCGGGAGAGGGCAGAGGGAGTGCCAGCTCCTCCGCCCCGGGGCTGAGGCCGAAGGGAGCCACGGCAGGCTCCAGCCGGTGGAGCCAGGGCCCCATCCCCTGCCCAGGCCTGCACCGCCTCCGTCTCTGAGCCACCGAGAGCTCACCTGCCCGGTGACGAGGAACAGACGTGGGTCATCCTAGCGTGGTGCTCTGCGAGGGGAGAGGCAGAGTGCTGTCCCATGAGTCACTGCAGGGCTTCTCAGAGCCTTTAATGTATGCCACGGGGTTCCCGAGGGGCTGTTTCATAGAGCGCACCGCTGCGAATGCCACAGAATGCTCTCAAAATTCTCTGTGAGGTGATCTAAGGCCGGACAGCCTTCGTCTCTCTCCTCTTCCTCCCTCCTTCTCTCCCACCTTTGCTCTCCTTGTATTTCCTTCAGCCCCTGTGCTGGGCACTGAGGACATAGACAAGGGTAGAGGTCCCTTAAAGTTCCCCACGGGGCCAGGGGAAGGTGGCTTAGCAAGGATTTGCCCGTAGCACCAGGCAGAATGAGGCAGGAGCCCGGCCTGTGCCACACACATTACATATTCTCTCGTTGGAGTTCCACGGCAACCCCTGGAGGTGAAGGATATGACAGCTCATCTCCCAGCTAAGAAAACAGAGACCCGGAGAAGAAGGTATCTGACCGGAGGCTCAGTCAGGTACAACACCGGTGGGTTCAGGCCCCAGCCCCTCTTGGGAGTGGCCCACCCTTCCTCAGTGTGCCTTGATGGCGGTGAGCACACGGGCCGGCCAACCTCCAGGCCTGGCAGCTAGCCTTTCCCTCTGGAGGCTCGGCACTCGTGCCCTCAGTAAGATCGGCTGGGCGTCTGCTGTGTGCCACCGGGCCCCTAGGCACTAGGACATCGCACGAAGGGGACACCTCCCCTGCCCGCAGGAGCTCTCTGGCTGGTGGGAGAGGTGACGGCAGGTAGACGAGTGCAGGGGGACGTACAGAGCGGCCCCTGCCTCCCACCCCATCCGCTCTTTGCCATTTGGAAGGAAGAGAGAGAGCCAAGAGACATGGTCTACAGGGAGAGATCTCGAGCTACACTGGAAGAATGAGGGCATCGGGTAGCTGGCGAGGGGAGTCCAGAGAAAGCGTGTTGTGGCCGAGGCTCCTCTCGGCACCGCCTGGTGGAGGCTGGCCCATGGACCCATCCCCTTGCTCTGCTGGGAGCCCACGGCCTTTCTGAGCGGCCGTGGTGTGGGCCGGGCCACCCAGAGGCTGCTATTGTGCTGTAGCCGGTGGGCAGGCCGGCGAGGCTGCTGAGCGAGAGCGGGGTACAGAGGACAGGTGGGTGAAGGAAGGGAGGGCTGGGCTACTCGGGGGACCCTCGCACTGTTCCCAAAGGCCGGAGGGGTGACACAGGCAGAGTCACCTGATGGCTCTGCAGGTGCGCTGAGGCTCCCCCCTTGTGCTCAGTGGCAGCTGTTGCAAGGTCACAGGGGTTAGGGGTTATGTGCTTTGTTGAGGAGCTGCCCAGAGAGCTTCATGGAGGAGGAAGCATCTGAACTTGCCTTGAACTGGCCTTGAACATTAATAGGTTCGTAATTCTGAAGACAATCCATAGCAGCAGCAGCACTTACCACCCTAAGTCTGTGCCAGGTTCCCAGTTCTGTTCACCCCAGGAAGGACTTGCTGCCAATCAGCTTTCCGGGTCCCACGAGTGTAGCGCGGGGACCCCAGGGTGGGAGAGTATGGCTGGGAGCCCAGCAGCCTGGGTTAGAGTCCTGCCGGATGACCTGAGACAGGCATGTCCCGTCTCGGGGCCTCCTTTGCCCCATCTGCAAGATGGGTGGACAAGACTGCGAGGGGGCACCCAGCCCTGACCGCCCGCAGCTCCGCCAGCCGGGGCACACATCCCGCGGCCCGGGGGCGGGTAAGGTGGCTCCTGTGGCTCCAGCTGGTGAGGAGTTGAATTAGCAACATGGGGCAAACCCTACCCCTCGGCCCCCAGGCTGGGCAGCTGCGGCCATGTCTGCGACCGTTGCCGACGCAAGGGTGACGCCCTGATGGCCACCAGCCCGGACGAGGTTCCTCCAGAAGCTCTCAGGCTGTGGGGACTCCGGGCTCAGCGAGGCTGGCCGTTGGTGGCGGCTCCTCTCCGCGGCCTGCTCCTTGTCAGCCAGTTTCCCAGCGTCACAGCTGCTGGGCTGTGAGGCCCAGACCTGGGTCCCAGCCCCTCGTGGAGGAGGGGAGAGGTTATTTCCCTCCCTTCACTGTGAGGACACGGAGGAGGCCGTCCCAGGCAGGACCTATCTGCCCGGTGAGGACCGAGAGGCTCAGAGCTCAGCCTGCCCTCAGGGGCCGGCCAGAGAGTCACAGGAAGACCGCGGAGGAAAAACACGGCCGCCACGTCAGTGCTGCGAGTGAGGGGAGCACGGGCGTCTAGAAGGCCGTTGACGGGCCTGGAGGCCAAGGAAGGCTTCCTGGAGGAGGGACCCGGTGGCAATTGGCCTTACAGACCCAGCCCCTTCTGGAGTGCCACCACGGGCTGACCCCTTTCTGTGGCATCCAGTCTGGGGCAGGCGCAGGCAGCTGAGACACCCCCTTAACTCAGTGGAGACAAGAAGTGACAAGTGCCTGGAGAAGGGGGAAGGGGAGACACGGGGCTTCAGGCCCAGCTGCACCCCCAGGGATTCAAACAGCAGGGTCGAGAGTCAGCACCCACCCCCACTCCCTTCTCCTCTGCAAGGACTCTCCTCTCGGCCAGCGCTCCCCTTGTTTTGGAAAATATAGTTTCTAATTTAAAAAAAAACAAATGTGAACATGTAATACACTTTTTAATTTCCGTCGTCATAAGTTCTTAAATATAAACTTCCCCCATTTAACTTCTACTGTAGTAAACACGAGTAGCTATAGCACATCAACACTGAAACACAATCTCTTCAGGCTCTTCCGTAACTGGCAGAAACGTAAAGATGTCCCAAAGCCTTCGCCGCCGAGGACCTAGCGCTGGCTCTGCCCTTGGCTTTAGAAGGAGGGCTCTATGCTCCGGAGCCCCGGGGGGGGGGGGGGGGGCGTCAGTGAGTCACGTGACCTCACTCAGGTCTTTAGGTGGAAGGCGGGGGGCCTCGCCCACCTCTCCCACAGTCGCTGAGACCACTGACATGGACCCACTCGAGGCCTGACCCACCCTCCCAGCTCTGTGTTTCCACTGCTTGCTTCCAGATCGACTTGGACTGGAACACTGGATTACCCCCCGAATTATCCTTTGTCAGCAAGACATCGACATCTCGCTTATTATTAAAGTCTAGATTCTCAGGAAGAAAGACTGCCTCATGGCAAGTCCATGGTGTGGGAGAAAGCTGAGTGATTTCTGAAGCTTGGGCTCTGGTTAGCATCCAACGTTCAGGGCCACATCGGCTCCCCAGTGACAAATTTATGGTTAGCGATGATTAGCAGCGCTTCTCGTAAGTTGTGTTTCTTTGGCTGGGAATGGAAATTCAATCTCCCTTTTCTCCTCACATATAAGCCTGAGCTTAAACAGGGGCCCTTGGGCCCTTCCCGGCTTAGAAAGAAAGCCCAGATCTGTGCGAGTGGCATCGATCGCCTGGGCCGGCCCCAGGACGGCTCTGGGAGATCGAGGCGGGGCAGTGGTGTGGGACGACGTGGGGAGCGGTCAGGAAGCCTGTGGAACTGCCGGAGTTCGAGACAGGCCCAGGATTTTGTCTGCGGAAGACCAGAGAGGCGGGGGCGCGGATGGGGCCCTCCTGAGGACGTTCAGTGGCAGTGTGGAATCACGGGCAGTGGAGAGCGGGCCGTCAGTGGCAGGAGACAAGGCCACAAAGAGGCCAGAACAACAGGTCCTTGTACATCTGTGGGCACTAGGAGCCAGAAAGGCCACTTAGGTGGGCAGTGAAGGGTGATGCCGGACTCGGCCCACCATTAACATAGCCACTGACGACGGCCCAGGGCCACCACCCGCCGGCGACGCCTCAGGGCAGCGAGCCCGAGGGGCTGCCCATGTGTCGGTGACCCGGGAGAGCCCCTCCCCCGAAAGCTTACCCGAGGAGGGGCTGCCCGGCCTAGCCAGGGTCCCCACAAGGAGCTGTGCTTCCTCTAGATCTGCAGAAGGCACCAGCCTCCTGCCATCAGCGCCCCGTAGAAAGATCTAGCTTCAGAATGCCTGCCCTGCCTCGTCTATGAGGCGGAGACGGTCATGGCCGCTTTACCGGAGAAGCGGTTTTCTCTGAGACGCACAACTAGTGAAGAGGCCACACTCCTACCCTGAGCCGCCTGTCTTCCCCGTGGCCTAAGACAGCCACACTTCCTGTGTGAGGCGGTTTGGTCCCACTCCGCGTCAGCCCAGTGCGATCCGAGGAAGGGAGAAAATGCCGCGAGAGTGGAGCTCAGCGTGCCCGGCCCAGGGCCGATTTCCCTCGGTGCCATTTCTTTGTTTCGTTTCAATTCCGACTTCTTAGAAAGCCTCCGTCGCAGCTGCCGGGGGGTGTGTTCTTAAGTGTACGTCAGGTCTCCGTGCTCCCAGCAGACGGGGTCAGGACAGGGGCCAGGCCGGGCCCACAGGGGAGCCGCCTTGGGGGAAGGAGGCCACCGTGCGTCCCCGTCTGTGGCTTCCTCCCCTCTGTCCGGGGCTGGCTCCTCTCGGGCCGGACGTGGAAGTAAGGTCCCAGGGCGCCGTGCGGGCGGACAGCAGCCCTTCCTTTCATCTGCCTTTAGCCTCTTGATGGTCTTGTGACCTACAGCCTCTCACTTGACCCCTGATGACCCCATAAATTCTGGAAACTCCTCACAAATCACCAGGAAGATAAACATCAACTGGGGTCATCTGAAGGGGGTCTGAGCCACTCCAGGCAGTCAGGGAGGACAGATCAAGTGTCCTGGGGTGGGGGGTGGGGGGTCCCAGGAACTAGGGGTGGCTGGGTCCCACCCAGGGGACCCTCATTGTCCCCATCATGCCAGAGCCCTCAGAGCACATTTTGGTGTAATCCTCAGCGTGCACTGACTGGAGGCCTGGCCTCTGGGGACTGGACGTTCATGGTCCCCGGTGCCCGCCCTGGAAACCCAGGGCCGCCCAGCCCAGCACCCCACAAGCCTCTGGGCCAGGAGCAGGACAGAGGTCTATAGCCTGAGGCACTGGTCCAAGTCCTGCTGGTGCCTCTCGGCACCCCATCAGCCTTTGGACAGGCGTCGTAACCCCGGGGTCCCCACCTCTGAAGGGTGTGCTTGCATTTATAGGGGCGAGGGGCCCAGAACGTGCCCAGAACTTGGCTGCTGCCGAGGGTTCGGCGCTATAGTAGAGTCTCAGGGAGCCTGGGAGGAGTGGAGACAGGAACCAGCTGGCCTTGTGAGGGGCAGGACTTCTGAGCCCAGCCCGAAGAACAAGCTGGAAGGGCCTAAGCAAGGGCGGGATGGACGGGGCTCCAGATAAAACAGCCCACTGCGGCTAGAGGGTGGGGGCACTAGCAGGCAGTGGGGGCCCAGCCCTGGCACCCTGGGGCCTCCTCCCTCTTCTGAGGCCTCCCCACCAGCAAGGAGGGCTGCTGCTGGCTGCCCTTTTAGGGGCGGCTTCACAGAACGAGGTACCTGAGGTTGGCAGACATTTTCCTTTAAAAGGAAACCTCCCAACCAGCAGGAACCCTGCGCTGAGATTTTGGAAATGGGGACACGTGTGCTCCCGGCCCGGGAACAGGCTCCGTGCGGCACAGGGGTGGGCAGGGGGAGCTGGAGGCCAGCAGCGGGTCGCGCAGGGCTGTGCAATTGGGAGTGAGGGTTCCACGGGTCCTGGGAGCACTGCAGTGACCAAGGACAGAAAGAGCCCCCCTTGGGCAGCCGGGGGGAGGTGGGTGGCGAGTGGTTCAGGGCCCGGCTGTGGGGCTGCTGAGGCCGAGCCCTGAGGTCCAGCAGACCGGCACGGCAGCCTCTGACCTGTGCAGGGGTGAACAGGCCTCCCGGGGAACAAGGGCAGGCCCCCCAGGGCACGTTTGCTTAGGGCTGCTGCCCATCCACCCAGTCCCCTGACCCGTCAGCGCCCCTCCCCAGGCCCAGCCTTGGGGGGTGCGTGCCGTCCCTGTGCAGGTGGAAAGTGGCCGCGTGTCACCCCACCTGCTCCAGTGAGGAGACGGTCTCGAGGCCTGAGTCCTACCGGGTTCTGTGACCTGACCCAAGGCAGGGTTGCTTCTTCTGGGTCCCCCGGAGTCCTCCACAGTGCTGTTCGCAGAGCGAGGCCTGGCTCGAGACCTGGGCACGGTGTCCGTGGTTTCTCCCCGGAGCTCCCCACGTGGACGGCTGGCATTCACCCCCGTGTGTGGGGGTTCACCCCAGTGTGTGGGGTTCACCCCAGTGTGTGGGGGCGGGGCACGTGCTAACAGCAGCCCGAGAACACTGTGCTCCGTGGGGACGTGTTATGGGCCGCCTCTCTTCAGCCTGAAATGTTCTCTCTCTCCCCTCTCCGCCCCCCCCCCCCCCGGCCCCTCTCTCCTCTGTCTCTTCCCAGAGGGTATGAACTGCATGAACAAAGACCACGGCTGTGCCCACATCTGCCGGGAGACGCCCAAAGGTGGGGTGGCCTGTGACTGCAGGCCCGGCTTTGACCTTGCCCAAAACCAGAAGGACTGCACACGTAGGTAGATGGAGGCAAATGGGTCAGACATCCCCACGCGTCTCCTGCCATTGCTTTATGGGGGGGCGGGCGGGGGAAGGGGGGTCTGTCCAGCTGCTGGGCATTGCCCAGGGAGGGATCTCAGCCCCTTGGGGTGGAGAGAAGGGCGAGGTCCCCAGAGAAGCCTGGGGGAGGCATGAGGGACGGGGGCTGTGAACTCCAGACACAGAGTCATCCCCCCTCCCCCCGCCACCGACAGCCCCAGCGCAGGACCCTGCTCGGTAGCCGCGCGGCGCGTGCTGTAACCCAGCCCAGAGCCCCGCAGGCCCTGAGCTGAGCTCTCCGGCGGCTATGGAGGGCTGTGCACAGAGGCTTCCGAGCTCGGGCCTCTTCGTGGAGCAGGGTGGTAGAAAGAAGGAGAGGAGCTGGGTTGGGGGGGGGCAGAGTCCCAGCCTGGCCTGCGCTGACCTCATTTCCAGGGTCAACGATCTGAACTGTGCAGCACCCCTGCAGGGCCCGCCGTAAATGGTGATGCCCTGTGAGATGGGGGCTGAATGAGGCCCCTGGCCAAGGGTGCCATCCACGACCAGCCTGGAGGTCAGGCTGCAGGGCCCAGGTGTTAGGCAGCCTCCTAATGTCCCCCAGCTCCCCCGGGGGAGTGGGAGCCGGCAAACGAAGTAGGCCCGGGCTGAACACACTCACCGTCCTCAGGAGCTTCCGAGCCAGCTCCCGCCGGCTGCGTGGGCCGGGCGGGGCGGCCGCTGCTCGCTGGGCCGAGGGGCCGCCAGTCCTGGTGCCCGGCCGGCTCGTGCGCACAAAGAGCCGAGGGAGTCCGGCGTGAGCCCAGCACACGTCTGGCCAGAGACAAGGACTTCATTCCCAGCCCGCTTTCTGATGCAGAGAAACGTGTGGAGGATTCCGAATCCAACTCCCAGTAGAGAAAGCAGCCTCAGCCTTGGCCCTGAAATGGGAGACTGAGCTGCCCAGCAATCACGAAGGAAAGGGCCGCGCTTTCCAGCCTTCGTTCCGCGGACAGGAAACAGCCGGCCCTCGATGGCTCGTCATCCTTAGTCTTGACCGTCTCGGTTGTCATCAGCTTCCTCGGGGCGCTGGCCACACTGTCCCCAACCAGTGCTCTCCCCAGTCAGCGAGGTCTTGGGGGCCCACGGGCACTAGACATGGCCCCTGTCTGCACAGAGCTCGTGCTCCAGCCCCCACTCATGATCCGTCCTCTCCCCGACGAGAAGATGCCTCCTTCTGGCCGGGTACACTCCGAGACGTGGGCAGCCCTCCTCTTTGTTCCTGGGCTTTCCCCGGGATCACACGGATGAACACACGTGGATGTGGCCGCCATGGGCCTGGGCCCAGCTCCAGCCCCGGGACTCCAGCCAGGCTCTCGGGTTCTCTACTTTGGACGATTCCTGTTACTACAGAGAAACCTACTGCCACCCGGCGGGACAGAAAGTGAAGGACTCCAGCTTCCCCGGTCCCCCCGACAACGGCCGTGGACAGGCATGCGTGGAGCGGGCAGGCTCCTCGACCTGCTCGGCCACAATGGAGTGTTCCTTCGCTCGCCGAGCCTGGCCGAGCCCTGAGCTGGGTCCAGGGAGAGAGCTGCAGGCTGCAGACAGCAGCTGGGACTGACGGACCCATCTGGGCCGAGCACGGCAAGGGGACAGTTTTCTCAGAGAACATCTCCCGAGGGGCCAACCTGATGAGAGGTCAGGGAGAAGGCAGGGCTCTCTGCCAGGGGCGAAGCTCCCCCACCACCCCCACAGAGAAGAGCTAAGCCCTTGGCCCGAACATTTGCTGGTGAAAGAAGCAGCAGCCCCACCGTTTCGGCTCGGAGGCTGGTATCTTCTAGCGTGCGGGGAATCGGGTACCAACCCTGGGGCCTCGGAGCACCTGAGCGCCCCGCAGGCCTCCCGGGAAGGGCCTGCACGGATGGCTGTCACTCCGGGCAGCTTTGGTTCCTGCTGTGTGGTTAACACGCAGAGTTCATGTGACGTTAGCTGTGGGGCTCTCCCTCTAGCCCTGGAGGCCAGTTTAAGTCTAGGAAATTCTAGATCTGGATTTGGGGTGGGGGCTGGGGCCTGGCCTAGCCAGCCACTGTGGACCGGCGGGACCCCAGGGCCCCTGCACCAAACTCGTTCATCTCTCCAGAGTCCAGGACCCACTCCAGGGCCAGAGGAGGTTTGCTCCATCCTTTCTTGGTCGTCGCAGAGCTCAGGGTGCCCATACTATTACCACGTACAAGCTGTAGATGCTAGGTGCTCACGAGCTCGGCCCTTGGGGTCCAGGAGATGCACAAACCCGTATGGGGGTGTGGGACCCTAAGCAGGGCCCACCCTCAGGTTGCACCCTCCTTAGAGTCACCTGCAGGACATGGCCCACGACCAGGAGCCCAGAGCTCGGAAAGAACTGCCCACGGTGTTCCACCCCGCCCGGTCTGAAGTGGGGCTTTCCTCTCCGTCTGGAAAGGCACGTGATGTCCAGGCCAAGGCAGGGCTGTGCCTGGGCTCTGCCCTCACCTGAGATCCCTTGGCTTCCCTGGGGCTCTTCCCAGGCAGAGAGACGAGCTGATTCAGAGACGACAGAATGTGACTGCTGGCCACCAGGCTCCCCGGGAAAACCAAGAGACGAGATGCTCCTCCAGAGAAAGGGCCAGGGGGAGCTGTGCTTCCTGAAGCACTTCGCGGGTCCTTGAAAGGTTGTCCCGGAAGTCAGGCCCCTCCTGCGGACGGGACATTAGCTCCCCGTGGAAGAGGCAGCCCCCTAGAGCCTCTCTGGTCACAAGGACAGCGTCTGGGCCACTGAGCAGGGCCGCTCTCTCCACGGCCTCCCCAGCTGGCAGGGAGACGGCACGTCGGGGCTGACAGGACCGCCGCCACCACTCGGGGACGGACGCCCCGGAGGCCGTGTGCTGTGCCCCTGGTGAGAGCACCACCTGGGAGAGGCAGCTGCAGGTCACGGTTCTGGAATGCTTGGGATCCATCTCCGGGAGCTGCCGCCCCGTGCCTTCCCCCCGGCACCACCCCTGCTGGGGGGGTCAACCAGATAGAACATCATCAACCCCAGCTGCCAAGTTGGAATTTTCAACTTGCTTGGTCTGAGATTTATTTTTGCACCTTTGAGCATCTTTAGGGTTGTCTTACGAACTGAGTAAAGCAGGGGCTGCAAGGACCCCTCCCACAGAGATCTGGGATCTCTTTCAGCAATACCTCTCCTCCCAAAACATGGTAATGAGCGGTTGTCTTTTAAATAAACTTGCATTTATAGTTTTTCCTACTTCAGACTGGCTGCTTTCCGTTCGGCTCCCTCTCGGCCACCCCAGGCCGCCAACACCGGGAAACACTTCACGGTTCACCAGCTCCTGCAGGCCACGGACCCTGCAAACTGTGTAACATGTCTAAATAAAAGGTCATTTTCCGAAGTGCACGTGAGCTGATGTTAATTTGCAGAGGTTCGGTCTGTTTGGACATTGCCTTGGGAGGACCCAGGCTCTGAGGGGACCGGTCGAGACAGCTGCTGGGGCTAGGACAGACTAGACTTCTGCGGGGACACCCTTCCACGTGCCCAAGTCCCGGGCAGAGGAGAGCAGGCTGGGCAAGGACTGAATGAGTGTCCCCATCAGCACGGCCCGCCGCCGCCCTCCCCCACCTTGTAGAGGATGGCTGCCATTCACAGACGTTTGTCCCACTGAGACAGGCAGTCTCTAAGTGTCTCTGGGACCGAGGAAGGAGAAAATGATCTGTCCCTTCCCTCACCTGACACCAGCTGGGTCTGTCATCTGGTGCCCTATTTGAAGCCCGCACGACCCAGGTCCGATCAGGAGAGCGAGCCATTCCATCCGAGGCCCTGCAGGGGCTGCCGTCCCGGGAAATGTGCGCCTAGACTCACTGACTGCCTTACGCCGTCCCTTTGCTCCCCATCCTTTAAGAGAAACAGCCAACACCGATAAACTAACCGTTTTTGTTGTCATTCCTTTTATATACACGTATGTACACTTCGGGCCTAACTAGTAACCTGTAACTACGGAAACGGAGGCTGCCAGCACAGCTGTGAGGACACGGACATGGGCCCCATGTGCGGCTGCCACCAGAAGTACGCCCTCCACTCGGACGGTCGGACGTGTATTGGTAAGTACGCACCTCTGCCAGGCGCTGGCCCCCTTGCACCACCAGCCCCGCCCCCCGGGGTGCACCCTGCGGCCCCGAGGTTGGCCGGCCCCCCAGCACCCCTCCACCGTGTCCCGGTTTCCAAGGAGGAAGCTTAAGGGAACAAGAAAAGGAGCGTCCCATGGTACTGATGGGGCTGGCAGATGTCCCCAGGGAAGCCTTCTGTAGAGACTTAGCTAGGGCCACCCAGCCACCCGGGACCAAGCACCACTGCTTCGTGTCACTGTGGGTTTTCTGCAGGTCCTCATCCTCAACATGGGGGTGGTCTGGGGGGGGGGGGTGTGCCTCAGGAGGGCACCTTCTGTTTGTAAAGCGCAGGGGTTTCTTCCCCTGATCTGGGGACACGTGGCACATCCATTTAACCTGCATATCGGCCCCATCAGCAACACGAGCTGACCACCAGCCTGGAAAACCAAGACGTTTTCTCAGAAAGCAGCTTTAAGTCTTTACTGTCTACACCAGGGGAGACTGGATGGAAGAATCCCAAGGGGCTCTGGGTGTTCTTAACTGCTTTCCACTCCTGAGCTAATGGGGTTCTTGCTGGACTTCTTCTCCCTCTAGAGTCCCTTCTTCTCAGCGATGGCCCCTTCTGTCACCTCAGCTGTCTCATAGAGTCTCAGTTTGAGTTTTGGTCTCCTCCTTCCTCCTGGTCCTTATTTGCAGGAGGAAGCTAGGATATCTGTGGTCACCTCATGCCATAACCAGTAGTCGCTTCTTTCCCCCCTCAAAAATAACAGCATATCTTTCAACTGAGAAAAAGAAGACTTTCAAAGTTGGTGCTCACCCAACTTTGTTCATCCTCTGCTTTCTTTCTCTTCAATGTCGGCCAGCTTCAGAAACCCACAGTCAGTGACCATATGTATTCTTTTTAATGGGGACCCCCATGTCTTACTACCGACTCTGAAGATATTTCTGGAGGGACTCTGAAGTTACAAAAAAGGGGTGGCGAGCAAGCCAAGCCGTGAAGCCAGAGTTTGCTGTCGCATTCTGTCCCTGTGACTGCTCCCTGGTACTTCGGAGAGCCGGGTGGGGGGCCCGGGCCCAGGCAGGCCATGAGCGTCTCACCCTGGTCCCGGCTGCCATCCCGGGAGCTGCTGCCCGCGTGGTTCTCCCCTTCCTCTGTGTGGTCTCCTCTCAGACGGCCGTTTTGGTTTCATTTTACCTCATTCCTCCTGCTTTTCTGGTGATGGCCCCTGATTGCCTGTCTTGTCTGATGACTGACGTTCATTAATTATTTTCAGAGCCAAAAGCCAAACCAAACCAAACAACCGAAAAAAAAAAAAAAATTTTTTTTTTTTTTTTCCAAAGCAAAACCTGGTCTCAGACCAGTGTCTCTATTGCAGCCTGATCCCATCTAGAACCTCCTCTCCCACCTCTCTCCCTGTCTGCACTGTCCTCCTGGGGGCCTCCCAGGCCCAGCCGCCCCTTCCTGTCTCGTCTGCTGGGTCCCCCTCACTGTTTGTGTCTGCGGTGCCGCCGCCTCTGCCGGCCTCTGCCGGGACAGTGCGAGACAGTGCGAACGGCTGCAGTGCGGGACAGTGCGAACGGCTGCCGGCCAGACACACACCCAGCCTCGTCTAACACGTCTTGTCTTTGTCACCTGCCTCATCCTCTCTCCTTTTTTTTTTTTTATCTTTTAGTGTCTGCTGCATGTGAAGGTCCCTGCTTGGATCTACCTTCTAATGTAACCTCCCCCAGCCCCTCCTCCCCTCCCCTCCCCTTAGAAACCCATTGCCCTCTGGCTCCTGGCCCATTGCCCTCTGCAGGCCAGGAGAACCTTCCGCCTCTGCTCGCCGCTGCTCAGGCTCTGCCCTCGGGAGCGGACGTCTCCACGAGGGTCCCACTGAGCAGGGAGCCGCCAAAGAGCTAAGCCCGCGTGCTCCTCCACAGGCAGCGTCTTGTCCCGCAGCCAGAATGCTCCCCGGTCGCCCGCCCGCCCGCCTCTCCGCTCGCCCCTAAGCCGACGGCCGCGCGTGCGGCCCCTCGCCCAGCACTTGGCCGCCCCACTCTGGTCCTCGTACACAAGCAGGCAACCAGTGCTTCCCAAATCGAGCCCCTGTTCTTTCCGTCGGATCGGCTGGGTCCATCGTTGTGTCTGTTTGTTCCTCCGTGACGTTTTGTTCTTAGCTTTGCATGAGTGTCGGACGCACTTTCCTGCCCTTGACACAGGGCGTCTGCCGTCCAGGCACAGGCATCACCGGACCGCGTGGCCCTGTCCCTTTGTCACGTGCCTTGTCCTGTGCCCACCTCCCCAGCCTGAGCAGGGGGCGTCTGCAATCACTTCTGCCTCCCTGTGCATGGGGGGGTGCTTCTGCGCCCCCCGCCCCCGCCGCTGGGTCCGCCCACTCTGACCTCAGCCGCCGCCTCTGTCTGTTCGCGGCTGGGCCCTTGTGTGGCCGTCCCCCGCTCTGCACCCCGCACCCCTGCCGCCTCCTGCCCCAGACCCGCCACCCTGGAGGCTCCCGGGATTCGCCCCTCCGCGCGGACGCCCGGCCCGGCAGGCCGCGTTGGCTGTGTGTGCGCCACGCGAGAGGCTGACTGTCGTGGGCCGCGGGAAGTGGGCTGTCATTAACCACCGGCTCCGTGTTTGTCCCTTACTTGTGTTTTAGAGAAGGATGAGGCTGCAATTGAGCGCTCTCAGTTCAATGCCACGTCAGTAGCTGATGTGGACAAGCGGGTGAAACGGCGGCTCCTCATGGGTAACACTTTTCTTCCACTTCCTTTGTTGTGCTCGCACCTTTGTCCGCGTGTGTGCGCGTGCTGCTGTGTTGGGCCGAGCGTGCGAGCGAGCGTGCGAGCGTGCCGGCCCGCGGGTGTGCGTGCGTGCGTGTGTGCGTGCGTGCCGGCGCGCGGGGTGTGCGTGGGGGGCTGTGCGGCGTGCCCACGGGCGTGTGGTCACACGTGCCGCGTGTGAGGGGGGGGCTCCAGTCCAGGTGGGAACTGACAGTTTCTCTGTTAAAGTTCACACCCTTGGTCAGACACGTGTGTCTGTGTGTGCAGCGAGGGCCCCGAGCCAGAGCCTGGTGGCCTCTGGGCGAGACGTTGGCTCTGCACCCCTCCACGCGCAGTACCTAAGCAGGACCAGCAAGGCAACACGGAGGCCCAGAAGCGAAGGGGGGCCGCCAGCGTAGAGCAAGGGTTCAGGCGGCTCGGCCCCTCTCCACGAGCTTGCGAAGGAGGGGCCACATCCGGGGCGAGAAAGACAGCTGGGTTCAGGACTCGCTTTGTAGTTGGGAAACCTGCTACCCAGAGAGGCAGGCCTGTCCGGGCCATCTGGCAGGCCCCTGGGCAAAACAAGGTTCATTCAGGCCCTTCTGGTCCCCAGGCTCCTGACTCGGTGGATGACCCGGCCTGAGGTGGGTGCAAGTGGGCAGCCTTGGCCCACTTTTCCCTGGTCCTGCCTCAGACAGACGCCGGCCCTGGGCTGGATCCAGGTCCTAGGGAGTAGGGAGTCTTGCCCAGAAACCCCTGGTGCTGCTCAGGGTGGCTTGGGAGGCTTGCGGGCGTAGCCGACCCTGGGCAGGGTGAGGAAGGAGAAGGAGGAAGGGGAAGAGAAGAGAAAGAGAAGGTGAGGAAAGATGGCGGCTCGCTCCGTCTGTAGAACCACAGAGCGAGTCCGCCCCTTAGTTCTGCGGTTCCGCGCTTGCTGGGCCCTGGCTGGCGCTAGCTGCCCAGGCCTCTGGAGCACAGCCGGAGGGTAGTTTGGGATTGTCACAGCCTTCTTTGTGGCAGTCTGATAGGTCATACCAGCCTCGGGAGCTGCGGGGCCAGGTGGTACACTTCCCATGTCCTGGAGGAAGAAACAGGCTCATCAGGGGGCCCTGGTTTGGCCACGGTCACATGTCACCCCGCTCCGCCGAGCTAAGCCCTAAGTTCATGGCTGCACTGGGGTGCAGGACCACGGAAGTCAGAGCCATAGGGACCCAGAAAGGTCACCTACTTTTGCGGTCTTCATGTGGACCTCGAAGGAGTCCAGGCACCCAGGGAAAAGGGAGATGTAAGTCGGGCCACGGGAGGAATATGACCTTTCCTCTTGGGGAGTAGGCTTGAAGCCCATCCTCCCCGGTGGGGCTTGGAGGGCTGGCGGATGGTGCTCTGTGCAGCCCACGGTCCATGCTGGGCAGGACGGGCATAGCCACGTTCCTCCAACAAGAACGCTAAGGTCCAGCGAGTCCGGAAGATTCACCTCTGGTCACACAGGCACATGGGACAGGTGTGTCTGGAAAGCCCCCTCTCCACACGTTCTCGGGACAGGGCTGTCACGTTGACTTGGGTGGTCAGGGTCGGCCTGGGAAGGGCTGGATATGGCCAAGGAGTGGGCTCGAGGGCCCCAGCAGGCAGGCGTGCCGATACCGTCCTGGAAGGTGTGAGAAAGGTAGCTGGAGGTGGGCGGTGGGAAGCTAAGAGCTGCCGGTGCTCTGAGGCCTCGCTGAGGCCCCTCAGCCTCACTCACAGGAGAGGTGGGCACCTCAGGGGAGGAGGGCACTGCCGCCCAAGAGCAGAGCTCCAGCGCAGGGCAGGGGCAGGAGCGGGGCCCCCAGAGGCCCGGTGCACCTCCCGGCAGGAGCGATGGCACCCACCACGTGGTACACACCCAGCAGGTGATGGCAGAAGAGGACATAGCTGAGCTGGCATCAGGCGGGTGGGGGGCAAGTGGAGGAAAGAGCTGTCAACTTGCTTTTTCTAATTAGAGTCAGTGGGTAAGAACTGGGAGGGGGGCCGGGGAGGGGAGAAGGAACGAACTGAGAGTACAGGTACCCTCGCCCTGGGTGTGGGAGGCAGCACTGGGGGAGCCGATTGAGGGGCTTGGAAGGGGCCGAGGAAGAGGATGGTGGTTGGCCTGCCCTGAATTCCCACCTCCCTGAGTGTAGAAATCCCCTCACACACCGCTTTAGAACCCACTCTGCCCTGCAGGCAGGAAAAACCTGTCCCTCCTCTGGTCTCTCTGCAACACTTAGAGGATGGACCAAGCCCCACGCACGGAGCTAAGCAGCCATCCTCAGAGGCCTCCGTGAAAGGCACCAGCCAGAGCACTGGTGAACCCCTCCTTCAAGAGCTCCTAGTTCTTAGCACCTGTCTTGTCTGAGAGCAGCCCATGTGGTACAGACTTGGGATCCTACTGGACTCTCAGGCTGTAACTGGTAGCCTTTGATGAGGATGGCTGCTCCCAGGCTGTATTAATAGAGGCAAGACATGGAGAATAAGGGAGGTGACCATTTCCCGTGGTGCCCTGTGCTGGTCAGAGCACAACTTGGGCATCACATTTGGAGCCCAGCCACGCATGGAGAGAGGAGCCTAGATGGTGTGGGGACTGAGAGTTGGGTCCGCACCGGTGGCCTGTGGGAGGGGGCACAGGCAGGTGATCCCAGTGGATCCTGTGGCTGGTGGGCCATGTGAGCCCTCTTTTAGGCCGTTGGAGGGGAGGGGGCAGGACTGGCGGAAGGGGAAGGACCTCATTCTGTGGCCCAGGA
The DNA here is from genome assembly GCA_028533885.1 of Nasua narica. Taxonomy (NCBI): domain Eukaryota; kingdom Metazoa; phylum Chordata; class Mammalia; order Carnivora; family Procyonidae; genus Nasua; species Nasua narica. Next base: position 115,098,891 of record CM052807.1, on the reverse strand, counting down.
GAGAAGCAATTGAGGAAGGCAAGACCCTGTGGAGTTTGATGGCAAGGTCAGACCCTGGGCCGGCCACCTCCAGAGTCTGTGCCCTCCTCGACTGCTGCACTGGCCAGCTCCTCATCAGAGGGCAGAGACAAGGGACTAGTGAGGGAGGGCGGGACTCGAATGCCCTGGAACAGTCTACGGTGAGCTGTGCCCATGGTAGTCACGGTACAGGGTTCCGCCGAAGCAGGGCGTGTGTGAGGCAGTCACCCGGTGGCCGAGGTGTCCTGGCAGATGTCTCCATCCCTGGGATGCTCGTTATCTCCTGTGCCAACTGGACCTGTTATGGGGGGGGGTAGGATAAGACCAGTGAGCGCAGGGTGGCGCTTCCCGGCCCGAGTCCCCGTGAGCGCACGCCGTCCTCGTCACCCTCCATCGTGACCACATCAGTGACAGACCGCTCCTCCAGGCCCAGGGTGACCCCCCCCCCGTTCCATGTCACAGAGAGGGTGGTGGCCTGTAGCAGAGCAGCCGGGGGCCATTCAGGGCTACGTGGCCCTGCCCCGGCCTTGGAGTCTCCGCTGTACCCAGCACTTGCCATTTATAATTACCCCCGGTCACTGCACACAGGCTAGGAACAGGGGAAGTTACTTTCCTTTAAAGAGGCTCAAAATATGTAACAGATTTTTGGTGTACATTAAAATCAGTTAAAATATTTGGGGTTGAGGGTTGGAGTGATAAATCTCAAGTTATCTGGCTGATCTGTGCGAAACCCGACTACCCAGCAAGTGCACCGTCCTCCGCAGGTCACAAGTTGGACTTCGGACTCACTGGGCTAAAGTCAAGGTGCCAGCAAGGGCTGCATTTTTTCTGGAAGCTGTAGAAGTTTCTAGAACCACCCGTGTTCCTTGGTTGTAGGCCTCTTCTTGTCTTCAGAGCCCACAGCATTTCATCTGCCTGACCCTGTTTCCATCAGGCTCTCTTTCGCTGCCTTCCCTCCTCCACCTTTAAGGAATCTTGTGACCACATCCGACCCGCCCAGATGATCCAAGGACAAGCGCCCAGCTCAAGGCTCTTAATTTAGTCTTATGTGCTGAGCCCGTTTTGCTACGTAGCAGCATGGGGGACCAGGACAAGGACATTTCAGGGGGCTGTTACTCTCTTGACCACAAATGGTTCAGAGTTGGTCTGGGAGGAACTGGCTGCCGTGAGCTCCAGAGACAGAGGCCCCGTCCACCGAGCGGTCCACTGGCCTCTGGGCGCAGCGGGCGCTGGCAGTGTGGGATGCACAGGTCCGTGCAGGAAGCCCCATCCCCGCCTCACAGCCCCGCAGGCCCCCCAGAGCCAGTGCCCAGGGTCCGAGGTCTGCGGACTCCCAAGCCCAGGGCTTTAAGTCAGGAGCTGAGTAGCATCAGCCCTCCCGACTGGAGTGCCCTCACAGCCTGCCCACTTAGGGGTCCCCCTGAGCCCAGGGGAGCCAGGTGCCGGGTCCAGTGAGTACAGCAATAGTTAGCCGAGAACCCCAGCTTCTCTGGGCCTTGCTCTGTCCCAGCCTTCACTCGCCTCCCAGGCACCTTGAGCCTTAGGCGCTAAAGCAATTCCCATTTTTTAAATGAGGACATGGAAGCCCGTCCCCTGCATTCCCACAGCGGCACGTGCCCATTTTCCCTTCCTGCGTCGGCATAATCCCATAACACTCTCCCCTAGCGGGGCTCCCAGGGGGTGGTGTGAGTGTGTGAATGGGGCCTGGCAGACAGGGGAGCCGCTGAGAGAGCTCCGGGAAGGGGGCCCAGCGGCTGGAACCCTGGAAGGCCGGGGAGGACCAGGCAAAGCAGGGCGGTTGTGCTCATGGCTGCCCTTTGGGGTTGCAGACTGAGCCCCGTGCTTTCCCCAGCCCCCTCTAACCGTACCACCCCCTGAGAGGTCCAGCCGATGTCACGCACACTCACACTCCTTCTGCCCGGCTCCCCACTCCTCACCAGGTGCCGTCCGACACTGCTCTCCCCGGCAAAGGCTCGTCCACACCTAACTGGACTTTCCTTGCCACCCATCCCCGCTCCTTGCCCCTCCTCCACCAATACCCTCTTTTATCCCAAGCCTGGGACCCCCCGACTTGGGGCAGAGGCCAAGTCTGCCGTCTCTGCCGGCCCCGGGAGCACAGCACAGGGCCCAGGCCAGAACAGGAGCACGGGGAAGGCCGATTGGCGCAGAGCACGAACAAAGGCTTCCTGCAGGACGTGCCTGGGGCTGAGTGGGGCGTCGCTGTTCAGCGTTCCCGCAGGCAGGTGTCCATCTGGGAGAGAAAGGGGGCAGACCCGGATCCAGAACCCTAGGCAAGCCTGGCAGTGGGGAGGGGCTCAGACAGCTGTGAGACGAGGGAGGTTTCCCAGGCCAGGTGCTCAGCCGGAGGCCGGCCAGAGAGGGAAAGGCTGGGCAGACCTTGAGCCGAGCTCCAGGCACTGGGCTCTCGTGCAGGAAGAACGAGGGTAGTTAGACTTCACCCCTGTCCGTGAACTGGTGCCAAGTGTGGCTGGTCTCTGGTCAGCCGGGAGCCCTGGCTGTGGTCCTGAGCTCCTGCCCTCAGTTTAGACACGCGCACACACACACATACACGCACACACATGGACACACACACACACACATACACATACACATGCACCACATATGCCCGAAGAGCTGGTGGCAGGAGGTGGGTCATGGCGGCCTGGCCAAGTGGTCTGGGGAGAGTGAGGAGGCCGGGGGCTGGCAGGGCATTGGCTGGCCCGGATGGGGATGGCGGCCTAGACGGGCCTAACTCACCCCTAGCCTTGAAGTGTGTCTGGGCTGAACCAGGGTCCCCGGTGCCGAGGCCCGAGCCTGGCCGGAGGGACCGGTCCTGCCCGTGCCCTGGAGAGGCCCAGGGCACTCCCCCATAAACCCCTCAGCTTCCTTTGGAGCCTGACGCCTTACAGCTTCCCCTCTCCCTGGGCCCCAGATGAAGTTCCAATCTGCTTCTGGCCAGGCTGTGCGCTCATCAAGTATAAGAACGGGGGAGCTGTCCCCTCGGGGGGCACAGCTAACGCAAGGCATACTTCCAAACGCCCTTTTCTCAGCCCCCAGAACGAGGCTCAGGGGACAGGTACAGGTCGTGTGCGCCCTGCTTCTCTGCAGAGAGCCCAGTGCAGGCAAGCCCTGCCCCAGGTCCTGCAGATCGGGAGGGGGGTCCCTGGGCTGTCCCTGACTGGTGGGGTCAGAGCGAACCAAGCAGGAAGCATAGGCTCAGGCCCAGAGGTTGGGGTTCAGAACTCGCAGCAGGTGCCGGTGTGTTGGAGGCACAGCGGCCATAGAGAATCCTATGGGAGACGCCGGTGCGTGGTGGCACGGCTGGGGCCCGGGCTCAGGGGTGCTCGTGCGGCTGGAGGCAGAGGGCCGGGAGCACAGAACGGTGTTACGGAGAGAGCCGTTCGCTCAGGCAGGCAGGTGAGGTGACCCCTGAGGGCTCAGGGAGATAGTGCCGTCTCGTCTCCTGGCAGAGGTGGCCCGGCTCAGGGGGCGGTGAGGGGTGAGCCAGGGTCACGTGGCTTGTCGGAGGCGGGTGTTCGTGGCTTCCCTGGGGGGAAGCCATGCCTGGACCAGAGACCTGGGCATGGGGACACCTGGCCTGTGTGCTGCTCCCTCTCCCCGGATGGCCTTGGTAAGTCCTTTCTCCCGTCAGAACTTAAAAGCACCTCGTGTTTCCCCAGCCTCTGGGGCTGTGACAGGGGTCTGCTGGGACAGCGGTGCCCGGGCAAGTGCTTCTCCAGTCAGAGCCGCCGAAGCTCCCCACCGACATAGCCTGTCTGAGGGGAGGCCCTCGGGTAGGAGGCGGCCCGCCCCCCGCTGCTCCCCCATCTCACTCGAGCCCCACATGCTCCTTCTGGGCCTCCACGCCCCGCCCCCAGCCCCCTCCCTGTCCTGCCTTCACCCTCCCCTAGGTTTTTCGACCCCTCAGGATTTGGTCCAAATGGGTCCCAAAGCCCTACGGGAGGTGACCCCAGTGCCCCCTGCCACCTAATGGCCCACTTCCTGGTGTGTTTACTGCTTGGCACGGCTCCTTGCGCTGCCACACTCAGGAGGGTCCTGGAGCTTACACTCCAGGCCACAGACGGAAGGCACTCCCGAGTCCAGGGCACCTTCATTTTACCAACACAATCTTTTGTTCACCTGCGCTCTTCCGAGGGGCGCCGTGTGCAGAAACGGCGGCAGCGACCGAGCGCCCGCCAGCCCCCCACGGCTCCCCTCCGGCCCCAGCCACCGGGCGGCCCTGGGCCAGCCCTCCTCGCTGCTGCTTGCTCCAATCCTCGGGCCCACCCTCGCCTCCGGGGCGGCTGGTGGCTCCGACCCAGGGCAGGCCCCGTGCTGGGTGCTGGCTGCAGACCAGGCGTCGGCCGCTGGCTCGTGACTGGGGAGCCACCAGAGCTCAGCTCTTCCTGCAGCGAGACTGCCGGGTCTGTCCCTGGGAAGTTGGGGTGGCTCCAGGTAGCTCAGCAGGACCGTATCTTTGGAGAACTATGCATTTGTTCTCAGAGGCACTTGATTGGAGTTTCGCTAACTGTGATTCTCTCCAGTTTGTTGTCCAGGCCCAGGCTCTGCGGCTAGACCTGGGCTCTGCCCTGACTCCCCAGTGGCTAGCATCGTCTCCGGGCCGGGGGCGCCTCACATCTCTGAGCCTTGGTTTTCTCTTTTGCCGAAAGGGGGGCCATAGTCTCTACTCTGAAGCTTGGGTGAGATGCTTGAGGTGGGGCGCTTGGCCTACGTATGGCACTGCCCCGTCACATTCCATTCTTTTTCCCTGCCTCCTCCTGCCCAGGCCATTGGCGCTTTCCTCGGGTACTCGGAGTGCTGGGCCCGGGCCATGAGGCGAGAAGCCTGGGGCGCGCCTGACCTCGCTCAGGTCAGAGATGGTGGTGCCATAAGAAAGGGGGCCTAAAAGCCAGTGAGGTGAACGAGCGCTTTTCAGAGGCCAGCCGGGCACCCGCCATCTGGAGCCTTCCGTGAGGTCTGCCCAGCTCACAGGCCAGAGCTCTGAGAGGGAAGGCAGGATCCGTGTGCTTCAGCTTCAGCTTCACCGGCCCCGGGAAGTCACGGGGTACGAAGGGGAATAGGGGCGCACGGATGCTGGGCATCGCCTCCCTTGGCCCCAGGCTGTCCTCTGACCTATCTTTCCCTGAATCCCGGCAGCCATCAGGAATGTGGAACAAGGCTCCCCTCTGGGGAGCAGCCTCTGGGCTGAATATTTGGGTACCTGGCCATGGGAAAGTTTCCAGCAACTTGCAGGGGTGCCCTCCAGGTCACAGATGAGGAGACGGAGGCTCGGGGATGAGCGGCTGACCCAGCGTCACACAGGCCTGCTCTTCCCACGATGCCACCCCCACACTCCATCCAGGGAAAGGCGGGCGGGTGCCGCAGCGCCTGGCCCGTGAGTGCTCAGAGAGCGTTAGCTGCTGGTAGTAGGCATTCTGAGAAGAAGGGTGTGACCCCCAAACCTCCACAGTCCCCCATGGGGGGAGGGGCAGGACCGCGCTGAGGAAGGCCCACCAGCTGGGCCTTCGTGAGCCCGCTCTAGATGGAGCGTGAGGACCTCACCCTCTCCTTCCTGAGGACGGCCTCCGACGAGAGGGCGCACGTGACCCCACTTTGCTCTCAGCGCCCCTCCCCGCAGTAGGCAGAGCAAAGGCAGGAGCCGGGGGCCAGGAGAAGGCTCGCTGCCGTGGCTCTGGTTAAAGGAGCTTCCCCGGGTCTGCTCGTCTCATTCGTGGTCAGCCTCTTCCCTGCCCTCGGCCCCCACCCGTGTTACTACAGCCTGCCAGGCACCGTCCAGAAGGGTCCAGAAGGGTCCTGCTCTCTGAGCACCAGGTGGAAATCCCACCTGCCAGGCAGGCCGCTGAGAGGTGTCGCCCCTGAAATCACGGGCCTGCCGCCAAAAGACAGTTCCACAGACCCTGACAGCAGACGGCCCTCAGCGGGGCCGGGGCCCAGGTAGATGGAGCTGGCGGGGCAGACCCGAGGGCCTGTCCCCTCCACACGGCTGGGCCAGGGTCAGCACAGCGCCCAGGTGGGTCTCATGGTCACCCGGCTAGGGGCTGCAGGGGCAGCGTCCAGAAACCACCAAGGCTGCCTCAAGGCCGGGCTGGCCCTTTGAGAACCACGGGCCAAGGGGTCCTCTGGCCTCAGATGGGACAGAGAGCAGTGCTGGGTGCCAACCGGGGCTCCCAAGGCCTCCTTTCCCCCTTCCCCTGGGACCCGGCTTGGGCCCCTTCCCTGTTGGGGCTGCAGTCGGGGTCTCCACAGTCGCGCTGGCTCCCCACACCCCCCTCCCCAGCGTGTCCCCCAGGGCACAGCTTCCCGCAGAGACCCGGGTGCTCCCAGGGCAGGGTCACCCAGCGCCTAGCCCTCGTGTGGCCTCTCCCCGCACGGGTAAGAGCCGCTCTCTGCAGACCGCTCTCAGGGGTGGGCACCCGGCAGCCGAGGCAGAGCAGGGGGGCCGGGCAGAGGGGGATAGGCAGTGAGGTCAGGAGCAGGGGTGGCAGGCGGCGGACAGGGATGAGCCCTGCCCCCCACTCCCTGTGGAGGGGCTGGGGAAGCGTCTTCTGCTGTGGGCCCGAGGCCTGGCTCTTCTCACCTGTTCAGGGGGCTTGGAGCAGACCAGAAGCCGCACTGTGCCAGAGAGTGCTGAGGGTCAGCGGCCTGCTGGCAAGGCCCACGACGGGCCCCGGGGCCACCCAGAGGTCGGTGGGGCTGGCACAAAGAGAGGGGCAGTGAAGGAAAGCCTGCCCAGTGCGGGGAGCATTTTCATCCCAAAGTGACAGGAGCCACGGGAGGCTCAGGGATCCGCTGAGGGAGGAGAGCTCAAAGGTCAGAGGTTCCGAGGCTGGGCTGGGAGAGCCAGTGGTTAAGCCCCTGCCCAGCGGGCTTCCGTTGATCTTAGTGGCAGAAGGGCAGGGGGGCCAGCCCTGACTGAGGCCTCGACAGGTGGCAGCAAGAGCTTTGGGCTGCTCCCACCGCCAGGGAGGGGCCTTCCGGGGACAGGGCAGGTGTCGGGGCGATGGGGTCTCGGTGGGCCCTGGGGCTCATGCCTCAGCCGCCAGATCAGAGCCTGTGGGGCGGGGCCTGTGGCGACTCCCAGTCCCACGGGGGTGGGGGTGGGGGGCGCGGCCCACAGACGGGAGGATCCTTTGCCTAAAGTCCCCCAGCGCATCAGGAACTAAGCGTGGCATTCAGGCCTCTGGACCCAGAGCCCGCGCCCCTGGCTGGCGCGGCCAAACTCCCAGGTGCTCTGCGCGGGCGGGCTCGTTTGAGGCTCCCTCCCCTGCCAGGCCCGGCATGGGGCATGGGGCCGGGGCTTGGTCACCTCGCACCACCGCCTTCCTCCAGGGCCTTGTTCCTTCAGCAGGAATCGGTCCTGTGCTGGGAATGGGGTCCCCCGACACAGCTCTTCCTGGGGAGTGAGTGGTCTCTGGGGGAGACAACTGCCTGAACAGAAGCCTGGGGCCTGGGAGAGCCAGCAGGGCTCGGGAGAACTCGGGGCGCCTCCTGAGTCTTGAGGGGCGCACGGGCCTGGGCCACGGCGCTGTCTGTGGAGCCCGTGCCTGGATGTGAGGGGGTGAGCCGGGGGAGGGGGCCCGGACTCCTGTGAGAAAGGCAGAGTCGGGGCCCCAGCCTGCCTCCCCGGGGCCTGGGTCAGCGTCAGAGCCGTCTCTGGCTCCGCTCCCCTCTCTCAGCCACCCGGTACCAGCGAGTCATTCCCAGACAGAGCGGTGAACCCAGAGCTGCCCCCTAAGCTGAGGTCTCCAGAAACCCAGGGACGCTCTGCGCCATATCTGCGCCACCCCGAGCAGGAGCTCAGATGAACCCCTGACGCACGGGGTGCCGAGACTCTGCGCGCGGGGGCTCGGGAGGGAGCCTGTGGTCACTGTTGGGACAGTTCACCAAGCACTGCCATGTCCACCCTTGTCCGGGCCTTGCACGAGCTCCGCGGTAAATGCCGTCACCTCCATGGCGCATGTCAGGAAGCCCAGGCTCCAGGAGTAGAGGGGCTCGCCCGAGGCCCCAGGGCCAGGCGTGCAAGCCCATTTTCTGCTTCCACAGCTCATGTTTCAGCCCCTGCGCTGTGACTGAGACTGTCCTTCACGGGCCTTGCCAGACCTTGCCCCCGACCTAGGGCAGAGCAAGCAGGAAGCGCCGACTCAAAGAGCAGCCTGCCGTCTGAGCCCAGGGCTGGCCTCCCCTGCTCACGTCGGCTCTGCCTCTGTAAGGAAAAGACTCTGGCAGGGAAAAGACCAGAGACCGGCCTGGTGACACATCTAGGGTTTTCCCACCTGCTGAAAAGGGGTTTACTCCCAGGCCCCTTCATGCTTTAACCCCCACCCCATGCCCAGCCTCCCCCGCCTCCAGCCCAGCCACATGGGGTAAGAGTTGGCCCCCCTCACTGGGGAGGAGACTGGGCACCATGAGTGCCCATCTCCACTGCCCCACCGCCAGCTGCTCGGAGGGCCCACGACAAAGACCTGGCCTGGTCTAACTCACTCATCCGCCGGGAGTCACCCAACCTTGGGTCCAAATATTGGCTTCTCTAAGGAACGGGGGGACCTGAGATACGGCGCTGGCTTCACAGGTGTGTGATCCATACACTTGCCCCAGGTCCTACCCTCAGAAGGGCCCCCAATTGGTTGAGTTCCGGTTGCCTCTGTCTTGAAATTTTTAATTTTTTTTAAATTTTATTTATTTATTTGAGATAGAGAGAGTGAGAGAGAGAATGAGAGGGGAGAACGTCAGAGGGAGAAGCAGACTCCCCGTGGAACTGGGAGCCCCATGTGGGACTCGATCCCAGGACTCTGGGATCATGACCTGAGGGGAAGGCAGTTGCTTAACCCACTGAGCCACCCAGGAGCCCTTGAAATTTTTAATTTTTGAGCACGGGTCCTTCATTTTTATTTTGCATGGAGTCTCCCAATAGGTAGTTGATCCTGCCCGCACAAGTTCTTAAACTTCCCTGAGCCTCAGTTTCTCTGCCTGCAGAAGAAGCCAACTTCTGGGGCTGCTGTGAGGCCAATAGATGAGAAGATTCTTTGTCGGCTGTAGAGGGCTGTGACCTGGAGGGGTTTGTTCCCCTTGTCCCTCCAGGGGGAGAGGAGAGGCTTTGGAAAGACCCAGTAGCCCTCTTGGAGAGACTGCAGGGCTCCTGGAGTCCAAAAGGAAAGACTTCAGCTCCCCGGGGCAGCACTCTGGGGGTTCGGCTTTGCCCTCTTCCCCCCTCGCACCCGCAAAGGTCTGGCGCCTGGATTCCAGCCTCCCTTGGCAGCATGTGCTCCTGGATGGGGTGTGACCTCCCAGGGCAGCCTGCAGCCCCCCATTTGCACCGCCACCCTGAGCGCCAGGGACAACACCACTGCAGTCCCCAGCCCATGTTTGCTGTTTGCATCTGGGCTGACCCCGCAGTCAGAGGAGAGGGCAGGCTGTCTGGTTTCTGCATCTGAGACAGCGATGGCCCACTGCCAGGCCTGGGTGCCTCTAGTCTTGGGAAACAGGAAGGCGAGGCTGCTTTTTGACACAGAGCGGTCCAGGGGGAGGGTCCCAGGCTGATCGCCGTCCAAGGCAGGGAGCTCCTGCCAGCCTCTGCTTGGAAACTCCCAGGGACAAAGCTCCCCGTGCCACCCAGGCTGGCGCATCCTGTAACCGTAGACTTCACTCCCCAACCGCCACTTGAGCCCAAAGGACCGGGTAGACTTTGTCATCCTCCTTTCCGTGCTTCTCGCGTCGTGCCGTGTGCATCTGCTATCCTCAGGAAGACCAACCCTGTGCTTTGAGGGGACGCTGGGGGCCTGGCAGGACGCTGGCCTGGGCCACCTAGAGGACAGGCTGGTGGCGGGTTGCTCAGTCCACTGCCCCTCCCCCACTCAGCACAGGGCCAGGCCTGGGGGCTCCACGACCGGGATGGGGGCAGCATGCTCGGAGGTGGGGAGCACTGGGACAGGAGCCGTCAGGGCGGACTATGGGGAGTGTAGTTCCTGCTGGCGCCGTAGGGTCCTGGGGCTGGGGCTGGAGATTTCGGGCTGTCGGGTGGGTTGGAGTCAGACCCGGCGGGTCCCCCCAGCTCTGCCACTGAATGCACAACCCTGGGCCGATTCCTTGCCAGGGAGGTAGAAGGGGCGGGAGCCGCCTCACAGAGCTACTGAGAGCCTGGGGGCCGTGGGGCTTGGGAGGCTGAATTGGGACTGGAGCAGGTGACCCGCCATAACCAAGTGCTGAGGGGTGAAGGGGTTAGCACCCAGAGCAGCCCACGAGGCCTTCCCCGCAGGCCCAGAGCCCCTCGCTCAGAACCGGAACCTTAGGCCCCAGGCATCGTCTAGGGCAACACGGGAGGTTAAATGTGTGCACATTTAATGTGCAGGGGAGAGGCTAGAGAGCGGGTCATTCTCCACACTGACCCCAGCCCCTTCCCGGCCTCCGCCTGCCCCGTGGGTGCTGAGGCCCCTCAGCTCTGGAAGGCCAAGTTCCAAGTCCCCCCAGGGCCCCCGGGGATGCGAAGGGCCAACAGGAGCCCATTTGGCCAGGCCCATTTCTCAGGAACACAGCCCCATGCCCGTGCCACCCCCCACCCCCCAGCAGAGAGCCCCAGTCACCATCACTGTCACCGAGTAAGGTCACGGCTATGCTGCAGCCCCAGTTCTCCAGGGCCTGAGCCTTAATTCCCTGCACCCGGAGAGCAGGCAGGCCCCCCGGCCCCTCTCCAAGGAGCGGCTCGCCCACGAAAGGCTGAAAAGGCACCTGGGGCCTGCGTTGGCCCTTTGATTTGGGGCCGGGAGGCAGGATTTCCTCTCTTTCCTCTCTGGTTTAGGAGGCCAGGTAGGGCGGCGCCTCCTACATGCCCGGGCCCAGACCAAGCGCTCCAAGTGGGGGGTTTGTGTCATCCTCACCTCGGGCCCGGGAGGGAAGGCTTGTCATCCTCCCCTGCCAGGTGTGGGGGCTGCGGTCTAGCCCGAGGGGTAGCCTAGCTGGCTCACTCCGTGAGCGGCGGGACAAAGCTCGCGCTCTGGCCTGCCCGCCTCCGCTGCCCCAGTAAACAGGCAGGTGGGGAGACGGGAGGGCCTGAGCCGGCCAGACGCCCGGCAGAGCACGGCTCCCACTAACAAAGGCCAGCCTAGTACGGGGAGGGCAGTGGCCTTCCTTCTGCGCCTGGGGCCTGGGGAGCCCCTTGCGGAGGTGGTCTTTGAGCTGGGCCTGGGGACACCAGCCCCTGAGAGGCCTCCACGCCACTGGGCCAGCACACACAGAGGCAGGAAGGCTCACAGAACCGCGCGTACCCAGCTGGAGGGCTGAGACCTGTGGAGACACACCGAGAGACGGGCCAGGAAGAGTCAGCGGCAGGGAGACGCGCCTTTCGGTAGTAGTTACACCTCCTCCTATCTTGGTGAAGGCATCAGCCTCGGGAAGAAGGGCCGGCATCCCTCTGCCACCCCAGCCCGTGTGTCTAGGACACTCAGGAAGACCCACCCCCAGCCGGCAGGATCACAGAGGTGCAGACATACACGCAGAAGGGAAAGCCGGATTTCCCCCTCCCTGCCCTGCCAACACCCCCCACATACGCGCACACGCACACACAAGTTGAAGTTCAAAGGGAAGGCGTCATGGACTTGGTATGCGGAGCAGTGGGGACTCCTGGCTGCTGGGGCACATGTCCAGGGGTCACTCCTCTGGGAATGCAGACAGAAGGACAGAGTAAACCAGTTAGGGAGAACCTTCAGCGGAAAGGCCCACAGGGCCAGGTGCCCAGAGGAAGCCAAGGTAGGCAGGCAAAGAGTTTGGGGTTATAAAAGATGGGGTCCTTGGTTTTCAGTTCCCGAAATCGAAGAGAAGAGGGAAGCCCACTCGGGCGCAGCTCCCACAAGATCAAAGCACACAGATGCTCGGGAAGAAACCCAGGTTGAAGAGCTCAGAGGCGCAGGAGTGGGCTCCTCCGTGTGCGGGCCACCTGCACCCCAGTGACCCGGCTCTGCTGGCCCCTTCTCTGGGTCTGGGGAGGATCATTCTCACCACACGACGGGTTCAGTGACCTAGGCTCTGCCCCAGCCATTCCAGGCCCTTTGAATTTGCAAAGGGAAAAAAAAACACTAGACAAGCTTCAAGTGGACAAAAAACAGACGCCCTTAGCTTATGGCTCGGTGAGAGCAGATGTTGAGCTGAGAGCCTCATCAAGGTGATGGATGGGGTGTGGGCTCGGGGAGCCCCCCTGCAAGCCCCACAACCAGGGCCACCAGCCAGTCCGTGCTGAGACCGGTTTGGGAGCCCCAGGGACCGCGAGTCTGGGTTTGGAGTCCAAGTCCGGGCAGGACAGGGTTTGGGAGTCTGGCCCTAGGCAGTTAGATACCAGCCAGGCTGATCTGAGCAGTGCAGACCTGTTGGCAGTGACCTTTGTCCCAGCACAGCCCTCTGGAGCGTGCAGACCTTCGCCCACCCATCATCATCACGCGGGGCCCCCGCCGGCAGCCCACGGGAATGGTGCCATCCTCCCATTTTACAGATGGGGAGCCTGAGGCTCGGGGAAGCCCGCAGCTAGAGGGGATCAGCCAGAACTTCAGTTCAGGCCTCCTGTCTCAGGCTGTCCCCCCACGGATGGAGAAAGGCGGTGGCTTCCGTCGGAGGAGACTGAGCATCTCTGTCTCTTCCCCTTCCCCACCCAGAGACGTGTGCGGTGAACAACGGAGGCTGTGACCGGACCTGCAGGGACACGGCCACTGGCGTGCGGTGCAGCTGCCCGGTGGGATTCACACTACAGCCCGACGGGAAGACGTGCAAAGGTCAGCTCAGAGCGGCTCGCGCAGGGGCGGGGGCTGCACGCTCGCACTGGGTGTATGACTGTGGCTGCCTGTGACGGCGGGGGGGCGGAGGGGCCTGCGGTCACCCGCACTTCTGTGGGAGAGGCCGACAAGAGGGAGGGTCCATGCCAGGGCTCCCCAGCAGGATTCAAGTTAGGGTCCTGCTGTCCAAGGAAAGAGCTGCCCACTGCACTAGGCTAACGATGGCTTCGTTAGCAGTGATTCACTGTGGCCCCAGGTGGCGGGGCAGAGGTGGGGCTTGGCCATCTCTTCACCTTCAGCCTCATGGTAGCATCCGGCAGAGCTGGGGCAACTGCACGACCCGGGTCTCCTTGTACCGGGATGGGATTGTCTTCCCGCCACTGGTAGAAAAACGCGATGCTGTGTGTCCTTGTCGCTGGAGGAGTGATATGGTGGGGGCTCTCAACTGGGGACCGGGGAGGCAGAAGGACCTCTGTTTGCAATTAGAAATGAGGCTCTGGGATCGATGGGGGGAAGCCTGTGGGAACAGGCCAGTCTCACAGCTGCCGGAAGTGAGAGAGGGTAGAGCTCCCTCTGTTCCCGTCGGTTCCCTGCCTCACCCCCACGGAGTTCCTGAGTGCCTCCGGGGGTACTGGGGGTGTTAGGGGTCCCTCAGGAAACAAGTAGCGAGAGGAGCAGGGAAGTGAGAGCTGGCAGAGCTCTGGAGACCGAAGGGGCCACACCGCAGCCCCGACAGAGGAGCCCTGAGCAGCCTGGGCAGGGAGTAGAGGGGACTGCCAGCGCCCCTGCGAGGGAGGGAGGGGCCGCCCCTCAGCACCAGGCTGGCCCTGAGAGTTCCCCCAGCAGCCACGGGCCCTGCCTCCCACCGTGCCAGGGAGCCGCCAGGCTGGAGGGGCACGAGCGGAAGGGCACAAGGGCTTGAACTCCCTGAGTTCAGTGGGTGAAGATGCGGACAGCGGAGGCTTCTGGTGGTTTTAAATAGTCCGAGGGGAGCTTTTTTTAAGCCTGTAAAAATAGATAGCATGTGACTTCTCCTTTTTAGCTGCTCTGCTGGGAAGAAACTAGGGATTGTTGACAGAAATAACAGTCCTTCCACCTGTTTATTTGAAAATAAAGCCCTTCTGTAGCCCTTGCTCAGCCCACTCAGAGCCGCGTGGCAACACGTGGATGCGATGCCAGGGGGACCGGCCAGGGCTCCCCGCGGTCCCTTCCGTCCCCACAGCCAGCGACAACACAGCAGCCCTGGCCCCGTGCCCTCGGAGCTGGGGCAGAAGAGGGTAAAGTCAGGCCACGCTGCCTCCCTCTCGGGCACGGGATCGCGGGGGCGGGCGCGGCTCAGTGTCCGACGTGCGGCCAGGAGCCCACCTGTCGGCCCTGCAGCCAGGCCCAAGCATGCGCTCACACAGGGCTCTGCTGCTCCCGCCCGGCCTGAGGAGGCCTGGGGGGCACCTGTCCCCACCCCACCTCCACCTCGTGTCTCCGGGAGGGGAGGTGCCGACGGCAGGTCCCCACAGCCGGAGGCCCACCCCACCAAGCCCCCCGCCTTGTTTCCCGCGGCTCCTCCTGAACCCCTTCGGCCCTCTCACCAGGGCTGCCCCTGCTCAGCCCTTTGCCCTCAGCCAGACCCCCTCTCCCCGCTGCCCTGCAGGCAGGTCTCATTCACCCCAGTACCAGAGGGGGTTTCTGGGCTCTTTCCGTATGCAAGGGCTGGGGAGAAGGGTGAACGAAGCAGCCCTTCCCTGTCCCTGGAGATCCTCTGTCAGGTGCAGAAGACAGTTCATCCGTTTTTAAAATCACTGAGCTAAATGTACGTCACGGACTGCTCGGTGCCGGATGGCGACGTAGAACCCGGCAGATGAGCGAGCACCGGAGCCCACCTGCGCCGAGGCAGGGAGGGCACGGGAGAGGCCCCCATCTGGCGGCCTTTCCAGGGGCACTGTGGCTGTGGTGCAGAGCCCAGGGGTGCAAGGACCCAAAGAGGGGTGCCGCGTGCCCAGGTGTGTGAGACGTGGGGGAGGCCAGGCCAGATGGTGCGGGGCCTGCGTGCTGGGGAGGGCTGGGCCCTTCATCCTTCCACACCTCGGCGAGCTCCCCAGATGCTCCCAGGCTGGGAGAGCCCTGACTTGGGTCTTCATTTCGAGCCGGTCTCTGACCACGGCTTGGGCGGGCTTCCCTGGGCAGGGCCTGGAAGAGCAGTGAAGCGGCTGCCGTCCTCACCCAGGCTGGAGAGGACGCGGCTGGACACAGGCGCTGGCCATGGCGGTAGAGACGAGCAGTCGGATATTGACCTTGGAGTTAGAATTTAAGGGTCGTGGGACTCGTCAAAAACTGCGTCATGCCCTCAGATTAGGGAACGCTGGAAAATGAAGGCTGACCTCCAGACCCCGGGCTTGGCGTCTCAGAGCCTCGCGCGCACAGCCCGAGCTCCCCGGGCCGGCGGGAGAGGGTCAGGTCAGGGCGCGGGCACTCGGCAGCACAAGCCCAGCTGGGAATTCCCGGCCCCGAGGCTTCAGCTTCTCGGTGGGCGTGCGCGGCCTGGTCCTGGCGGGGGCCCAGAGGGGGTGTCAAAGGAGCGACTTTAAAGGTTCGGCGTACTCTGGAAGCCAAAAGCCACTATGAGGCAAGACCAATGGCTGGAGGGTGAAGGTAACAGAGGTCCTGGAAAATCCAGAGCCGAAGGCCCGGGGCTCACAGGGGTCACGCAGGCAGGTGCAGACACACGGGGAAAGTGGGGGTAATTCTGCCTGAAACACGGGGGCCGTGGCGCGACCAGGAGGGTTTGCCCCAAGCTCTGTTTCAAGAGCGTGGACAGTGCAGGGGTCCCGCCTCAAGGCTCCCTGCTCGGTGCTGCACCCACTTGATATTGGGAAGGGGGCACCTTGCTGATTGGCCCTTCTGAGAGGAGGGAGGTCTGGGGCCTTGACTCCCGGAGCTGGAACCTGGATTTCCTCAGAGACACCGGCCCCTCCTCCCAACACCTTCTAGAACAGCCACCCCCCATCTGTTTCGTCTCCTCCCGCACCTGCCCTCTGGCCAGCGGCACACCGCCCCACGGGCCTGCTGTAGGGCGATGCCAGCCCACTCCCACCCGGAAGCCGTCCACATGGGCCCTGGGTTGCCACGCTGTGCCCCCTCCGTGGGGTGGGCAGAGGGGAGCAGGAGCAGTTGTCCTTCTGTGTGCTCCTCGAGCTCCCACCTCCCCTCCCCCCGATGCTTGAACAGACTGGCTGATGCATCCGACCCTACTCTCAGCCACTCCGACTCCTTCATTCTTCATCCGCTCACTCACTCGGTGCCACAGGCTGGCCCCAGGGGCCCCAGACAGGAGCCAGCTCCCCCATCTGTGTCTGTGACAAGGGGACAGCCAACTCTGGAGGGGACGTCAGGGAAGGCTTCCCAGGGAGGCAGCTGTTTCCGGGGGCAGGCCGCATGGGGGCCGCACCGGGTGAGGCTGCCAAGGCAGAAGCCAAGCATGCAGGAAGAGGAAGGCGGGGCACCCAGGCCCACGATGCCCAGGGAAGGGCCTACGAAAAGGGGCTGGCCCTTTATCCTGGGATGCCCGGGGGGCCACAGAACATTTGTAAGCAGGTAGGGGCCTGCCAGCTGCCTGGGGGGGTCAGGCACAGCGTGAGAACAGTGAGGAAAGAGAGGAGCCTTAGAAGGGCGGTCAGGGGAGAGGAGGCAGAGGCTGCACCTCGGGGTCCCATCAGAATGAAGGCCCAGGGGCTGTGCGACGGTACCCTGGCTAGAGCTGAGGGGTGCTTCCCCCTTTCCGCCCCCTGGGCAGCCTCCACACCAGCCTGGCCTCAAGCAAACATGCCTCCGTTGGCCTCTCTGGTTCTCAGGACAGCCCCTCGGCTGACAGGCCCAGATGGGGACGGGATTGGGGGTTCCAGAAGGCCTGAGGAGGCAGATCCCCTCTGCACATTTGGTCTGTGAGAGGCATCCGTTCCCGGCCCAGTTCACAGATGGGGAACGTGAGGCTCAGAGAGGTGCCCTTCCCTGCCCAGGATCACACAGCTGGCCAGGACAGAGCTGAGACAGATCTCCATCCCTCTGCCAGAGGCTTTTAGCTAGAAACTTCCTCGTCTTCCTATAATCCCCAGAGGGAGAGGCTGACAGAGATGCCCAAGCCTCCGCCTGGGACCCACCCTCAACTGAACTTAGCATCTGCTCTCTCTGGAGGCTTCGGGGCCTGCACGGTGCTCTAGAGAAGGCCTGTCTTTGGAGACAGCTGGAGCTGGGCCCCAGCCTGGCTGCTGCGTGTAGCTGTGATCCCCTCTGTAGGATGGGGGATCTGGTCCCCCAGGTGTTTTGAAGATCACACAAGACTGACAGCGCTTGGCCTGGCCACCAGCATGAGCTGGTGCCCAGCAGGTACAGCGAACACCAGAAGGTCTGACCGCCCGCCGTGGGGTCTGGGCTCACCCTTAGGCACTTTTGTTCCTGGAACACACGCGTGTGCAGAGTTCCCAGACCTCAGAAGTTATTGTTCTTAGTGATCACCTCAGTGTGTGCGCACATAGAGCACCTACTGTATTCAGAAGGGTGAATCACCCAGGCAGTGGCACAGCCAGGATTCGGGGCCAGATCTGATGACCCACAGGCCTCCTTAGTGGGGACGACCTCGGGTTTCCCTCCTTTGCCACCTTCCTGGTGCCAAAGTGACTAGAACATGCAAACAGAATGGGTCTTCGGGGTAGAGGTACCTGGGGTGGGGAGGAGGACAGCCAAGGGCAAGGAGATGCAGGGGCATGCCCGCCGGGTACCCTGCACCCCTCAGAGCCGGGTCCCACAGGGGCTCCCCAGGGAAGCCGCTCTGGTTGCTGTGGTCCTGTGCTAGGCCACGTCCCCTCCCAGAGGCTCCGAGAACTGCCCGCGGGGCATCTCAGCCTTGCTCGGAACCGCACAGCTGGGGTTTGCTTGTCGTCGGGGAACATTCGGTGGGAACACCGCTTCAGGACCTTTCTGCAGTCGTCAGGTCTAGCTTGTTTGGTTTGAGGAAAAGGAAGCGAGGTGCCCTCCAGGATCTGGGGTCGCTGGCATGGGACAGAGTCCCCTCCGTGGGGCTCGGCACAAAGGGGGCAGGTAGACCCTGCTCGTAGGGCGGTACCAGTCACGTAGGACAGGGCGCCCGGGCCCTCGCGCTCCGGACAGGCTCGGCGAGGGCGGGAGTCCCAGTCAGCCGCTCTGCTGAGATGCGGCCGTTGGCCAACTCGGAGAAGTCCTTTCTGGTTTCCTTCGCTTCCTCTCACCTCCTCCAAATCGGGGTGAGAACCCCATTCCGAAAGCTCTGCTACTATGTGCTGGGTCGTGTCAGCACGAGAGCCTTGGGGTCAGGGCCCAAGAGGAACTGTGGGGTCAGAAGGGACAACTCAGGGACAGGGTCTCTGACGACACAGTCTGCCAGGCTGGCCTGGAGCCTGGAGAGCAAAGCCCGGATGAGCAGGGCAAGGGAGGGCAGGAGGGAACTCACAGGAGTCGGGGGGACATTTGTGGTGCATCAGCCAACAGGCCGTGCTGTCAGGGAGAGAGCTCCCCGTCACTAGAGATATGCAAGCAGAGGCCAACCAGCCAGGCTGCTTGGGAGGGGTCATTTATTGCACGGGGTTAGGCCAGGTGACCTTCAGGGTCCTGCCACAGCTCGTTAGATGCCAAGGGAAGAAACTGCTCAGACCAACAGGCGGCATGAGAGAGAGGAAGCCAGCCAACCCAGGGACACCCGGCACCCCTCCAAGCCTCCGCCTCCCATCAGTAAAACGGGGGCGGTAACCCCACAGATTGTTGGCTGAGCGCTCACTCAGCGCCAGCACCCGGGACCATCAGTTCATCGGCTCCTCATGGTGTTCTTCCAAGGCAGGGTGGGGGGCGGGGAGCCACGGCTCCGGGGGCCCAGTAGCTCGCCCCAGGTCGTAGCCGTGGGGAAGCAGCCAGCCCGCACAGGGCCTCACTGCCTCCCCGAGCGTCACCCCCAACCCCGTCCCTGTCGTATTGCCCTGCACGGCAGCCATCGCTTCCCTCCCCACTCTGCCGCCGGTGCTGGCCGGGCTCACAACCTTGGGGCGGCAGTGTGACTCAGCCTCCCGACCTCCCGCCGCTGGCAGCCAGGCCCCTCGGCCACTCCACTGGGGATGGGGGGACCGGAGGCCAGCAGCGGCAGCAGGCACAGGGAATCTCGGGGGCGGCCCCCCCACCTGGCAGCCCAGCCCACTCGCCTCACCCTGCCCGCTGGGCGCCCCGCAGACATCAACGAGTGCCTGGCCAACAACGGGGGCTGTGACCACTTCTGCCGCAACACCGTGGGCAGCTTCGAGTGCGGCTGCCGGAAGGGCTACAAGCTGCTGACCGACGAGCGGACGTGCCAAGGTGAGCCCCCCGCTGT
Organism: Nasua narica; assembly: GCA_028533885.1. NCBI lineage: Eukaryota > Metazoa > Chordata > Mammalia > Carnivora > Procyonidae > Nasua > Nasua narica. Next base: position 115,079,718 of record CM052807.1, on the reverse strand, counting down.
GTGCCCCCCAGCCTCGCCCCACCCTCCCCAGGCCTGCTCAGGCCCCTGTGGGGCGAGGGCCGGGGTGTGTCGGCCCCCACTGACCTTTCCGAGTGTGCACCTGCCCTCCCGGCCTTCTCTGTCCTTCATGACTCTAGGGGCCCTCAAGTCACCCAGTCCAACCTATCCCTTTCATGGATGGGAAACTGAGGCCCGGAGGCACATCAGCGTGTGTGTGTGTGTGTGTGCGCGCGTGCAGGGGGAGGGGGTGGTGCCACAGTGAGCCGGTGGCAGAGCTTGTCAGCTCCAGCGCCCTGTCCTCCCTCCCGGTGAGCCCCCCACACCCCCCCAACACGCCTCCCCGCCCACCTCCTTCAGAGGCTTCAGAGGTGGGCTACCGCCACCTGGTGGAAGGCATGGCACATTGCAGGCGCTCTCCTGCAGTCCTTCCTTAGGGTTCCCGGGCGCCTTCGAGGCATGATGTGAGGTCTAGGCAGAAGCCAGGAATCACAGCCCAGCACAAGTCCAGAGACATCAGGATGCAGTGAGAGCCCAGAGGATGGGCAGCGGAAAGAGAGGTCAGGGAAGGTTTCCTGGGGGAGGGGACACTGGTGAATAGGGGTTTTCCTGGAGGAGTGGCATGACTGCATGTGCAGCTATCAGTGCAGCTTAGGACTGGCCCTGAGGGGCAAGGGATGTGCCCTCCCAAGAATCCTAAGGAGGGCAAGAGCAGGAGGCCGGTGAGGGAGGGTCTGGGGCCGGCCTGTCCTGGACTCGTCCTGTGACCCAAGCCTCCTCCTGGTCTTGGCCTCTTCATCCCTTGATGGGTCTCCTGGCTCTGTCTTCCCCTCAGGACGTGGGGGCCCGTTGGGAGCACGTCACCTCTCCAGACTCCTCTACGCTTTGACTTAGTTTCTCCATCTGCCTTGCCAAGTTCTGTGGAGGGTTAAGGGAGGGCCCTTGACTTTATACTCCCAGCTGCCCCGTGAGAGCAGTGGGCTGCCACTAAGGAGGCGGCCATGATGTTTGTGCTTCCGGGCTCCAGCCAGCCTTCTCCACTCTCTACCAGGCTCATCTCTCTGAGGCCCTAGGGCTCTGGCCATGTTCCAGCCCCACTCCAGCACCACCCCGGGTCTAATTTCCTTTGCCTGGCACTCAGGCCCTTGGCATGGAGACCCCAGCCACCTCCCCAACCCCCCTGAGCTCCACACAGTCCCCTGGAGGCCCCATGCTGCCCCCTCCCGGCCTTTGCTCAGAGTGCCCTTCCCCTACGTCCATTCGTTCCTTCCAAGCTAGTCCCATCCTTCGAAGTCTAGCCAGGTGCCACCAGTACCAGGAGATCTTCCCAGATTCTGCTGGAAGGGATCACATCCTCCTTCGAGCACCCGCAGTGTGAGAATTATTACAAACACACATATATCATCAACGTGTGTAGTCACATGAGCTAATATATTCAAAGAATGACCTCCAACGGCGGTGCCCATGGAAATGTAGTCAGTGGCTGTTTTGCCCTCAGGAGTCCCCATCAGCTGTCCCATGAGAGCCGTTTTCCTCAGACTTTACGGCCAGGACAGACTTGTCTTCTATGAGCATGCTCTTCATTTCCTCCTTTCTAGTAACAGCACTTTTATGACCCTTTTTCCTTTTTTACCCTGGCTGCCAGAAAGCTCAGAACTAAATTTCACATGCTGTCAAGGCTTTCTTGTTATCCCTTATGGGTAGCATCGCCCCTTCCCCAGCCCCTTTCTCTTTGAGCTGTTTTCCTTGTTTTCTCAAGAGATCTCTTAGAGTGACCAGAAAATGCAAAGTGGTCGGCATCCCGAAGGCCTGGTTCCGTGTCCCAGTTTGTTTGTCTCCTTAGGCAAGCCCCTCTCAATTTCCTGCAGATGCGGATTAAATACTAGTCCTAATCACAGTAGAATGTGAAACATTAAAATGGCAGAGATTCATCAGACTTTGTATCCAGAGTGCTTCCAGCCTGCCCACCTCCAGAGAGATGGGAAATGACCTCTAACCCAGAAACGTAAGGTTAATTGAGAGAGGCTGGAAAATCGGGCCAGGACCGGGAGGCTGACGTTCACTGTGGATTGGCTGGGCCCTCAGCCTCAGGGCCTGGGGACTGTCTGTGCGCAGCTGCGCATTGAGTGACTGCGTGAGTGACAGGCCGCGCCCACCCACCGCGCCCTGAAACCCCTCCCTGCACTTTGTCTCCCTGTGGCCACACAGACATCGACGAGTGCTCCTTCGAGCGGACCTGCGACCACATCTGCATCAACTCCCCGGGCAGCTTCCAGTGCCTGTGTCACCGTGGCTACACGCTCTATGGGACGACCCACTGCGGAGGTCTGCAGCCCGCCCGCCAGGGCCACCTCCCCCCTGAGGCACGCGCCTGGCCACACGGCCACCTCTGCTGCACCCCACACCCTGACCCTGACCTTGACTCCAGAGGGCCTGGAAGGGACCTAAGCAAGGCCAGGTTCTGGTGGGCAGAGGGGCTCAGCCGAGAACAAGGCAGGAAGATGGGGGCGGGGAGGAGCAAGTATCCCCTAGGTGGCAGGCCTCGGGCCGGGTTGTAGGCATAGGCCCCCAAAACGGCAGCTACAAGGGAACCTCGGCCCAGAATGGGGGACGGCCACTACACGGTATCCCACAGACAATCGTCCCAGTGAGAGATAGTGATGACAGAGAAAGGCAGCTTATGGAGACGGGGAGGGGTGGGGAGCGTCTGGGTCAAAATGAGGGAAAGCATGCCAGAAGGATCAGCATACGCAAAGGCACTGAGGTGGCACAGAGGGCAGGGAAGGAGAATGTGGTGCCTGATGCCGACAGGGAGGAAGCAGGGCTATGTGAGGCGTGCAGGTGCCTTGGGTTTTCTTCCTGACGCGATAAGAGACTATTGGAGGGCTTAAGTGGAGATGCGACGCGGGCATGTTGAGGCCATGAGATCACTCTAGCTGCCCCGTGTTTAGGAGAGAGGGACTCGGGGCACCAGTAGGGAGACAGCTCCAGGCATGGGAGCCAGAGCCACTGAGCTCGGGCAGGGTAGGAAGTGTGCAGAGAAGGGGAAAGTTCTAGAAGTGTTTAGCTACAGATGATGGGACTTGGAGGGACTTGGGGATGTGCAGGCCTGGCAGGTGAAAGTGGGGGAGCCGAGGATGGCCCCAAGGTCCTAGGGTCTCCTCATTTCCTGTGACCACACTCCCTCTGCTGGGCTGCTGGGCAGGTCGGACGGAGTCAAGTGTGAAGTGATCAGGCACAGCTGGTGTTCAGGGGAAGGGGCTCCTGGGTGGACTACAGATTCTTCTGGGAGGACCCCCAAAAACCTGGGCACTGGCTCCCCTGTGCCTGCCGCCCCCAGACGGCGGGCCGCCCGGACGCTCAGAGTAGGCACCCCAGCATGAGCATGGCCCAGCCCCTCTCCCGTCTCCAGCGGGTGCTCTGGTTTCCTAGTGGCCAGCGAGGGACGGGTTGGAGGTGGCTTCTTTCACCCTGGGGCCCGTCGCGCAGAGGGAAACAGCCTGAGCCTGTCCAAAGCCCCAGCGAGAGAGACCTCACGACTCCTGCCTCGCAAGACCCGCTTGGCCCTTGAATTCCGTGCCGCCTCCTGCCTTCCATTCCGTGCCGCCTCCTGCCTTCCCCCAGTCCGGGTGCAGCTGCAGGAGTTCGGCAAACCGCTGGGGAGGATTGGGAGGAGGGGGGAGGGGTCGCTGTCTGTGTCCCTCAGCCTCGGGTGGACGCGCTCCTGCGTGCGACCATGCGGCCGCCTGTCTGCATCTGATGAGTGGCTGGCTGCCCGCAGGGTCAGGGGAGCCTCGGCCCTCTTGTCCCGGGTGGCCCTGCCCTGCCAGCCAGCCTCCTGCCCTGACGCCCTTCCTCCCACCTCTGCTCCCAGATGTGGACGAGTGCAGCATGAACAACGGGAGCTGTGACCAGGGCTGCGTCAACACCAAGGGCAGCTACGAGTGTGTCTGCCCCCCGGGGAGGCGGCTCCACTGGAACCGGAAGGACTGCGTGGGTGAGTGCCCTGCGGTGGGCTGCCGCTGGGACCCCTGAAGAAGGGCCCGGGTGCTGGCTCCCCCCTCCTCCCGCCAGGTGCCCGGATGGGAAGGGCAGTGACCTCCCAGGGTGGGGTGAACGTGGGGCGAGCCACACAGGGAGGGGCGTTCTTGGCAGGGAACCTCTGCTGCTGGGACGGCGCTAATGGGAAGGAGGGCTTGCGGAGGAAGAGGGGACATAGGTGGGAGAGCTCGCTGGGTGGCAGCCAGAGGCACAGAAACAGACCTGCGGGGGGAGGGGGACACAGAGGTGAAGATCTAAGGGTTAGAAGGAGCTGGAAGTTCGGACGGCGCAGGGGCCTCGGCTCCCCCATCTCCCTCTGGTCCTGCCCTGGAACCTGGGGGAGAAGAGGGGTGGCTGCTCGGGCTGCAGCAGCATCAGGGTCTGCAGGGGACCCCCTGGGTCTCCGCAGCCCCGCCAGCGGCCCAGACCACCGGCCCCACAGGGCCCAGCACGGAAAGAGGAGGGGGCTCCCAGCGAGCGCGGGGTTCCTGCTTCCTCTGCTGGTGGGCTCGCACACTCGGGGCAGCTCCAGGCCAAGTCCTGGATAATCCCCCACATTCCTTGGTTCTACAAGCGTGTGGTCACCCACTGCGTGCGGGGACCACGGCCCTGAAATGGCTCTTGGACCCTTGCCCTGCCACGCCCTCACATCCCCCGGGCAGCCAGAGCCGGCCCTTGACTTTATTTTTTTAAACCTTTTTTTTCCCCATGCCCAGTGTGGAGCCCAACACAGGGCTTGAACTCACGACCCCAAGATCGAGACCTGAGCTTATCAGGAGTCCAACGTTTACCAACTGAGCCACCCAGGCACCCCCAGAGCTGGCCTTTAGAATCTGACTCAGAATGTGTCCCTCTCTGCTCAGAGCCCTCCACGACTCCTCTTCATGTGGAAGCAGAGCCAGAGTTCTTAGAATGGCCCAAAGGCTGCTGGACCCTGGCCTGATGACCTTCTCCCTTACCCTCACCCGCCCCACGCCCGCCTCCAACGGACGTGGCCGCGCCAGTGCTCCCCTCTTGGCCTGGAGGGCTCCTCGCCCCTGTCGCTGTCTGCTCTTGAGGCTCTCCCTGCACCCCTCCCACCATTTTCTTTTCTCCCATTGTACTTCCCGCCGCTGGACATAGAATGTGCCTGCTCTCCACCGTGGAGCGCAGGTTTGCTTGTCTCGCTCACTGCTGTGTCCCCAGGCCCCGGGACAGAACCTGGTGCCTGGATACCATCACTTAGCATCTGATATCGAAAGGCCGGAAGTGTTGCCTGCTTCGGTAAGGACTGCAGTCCTGGTGAGCAAAGCCAACCGCCGGTCTCGTCCCGAGTTGCCCAGAGGAGACTGTCCATGCTGGAGAGGCAGCCTTAAGTGGGGTGCGTCCCGGGAGCATGCCGGTGCCAGGCACTAAGGCCGAATGGGTTGGCCAGCGTTAGGAGCCTCGTCCCTCAGTGAATCCGCCATCCATTAGCTGACTTTCCGAGCCTGGAAAGTCGTGGATGGATCGGCTTTCGGAGGCAAGTCTGCTGACTGATGGTCTAGCGGTGACTTGTTACCAAAGCTGTCGGGCCAGCAGGCTTTCTCTAGGCATATGGGGAAGGGGCGCTTTTATCCTCAGCACCCTATCGGTCACCCCTCCCACGGCCACCAACCCTGCACCAAGAGTCTGACGGTCACTGCCAGTCCGTGTGATTTTATCCCATTTCTCCCAAGTCATCTGCTAGGACCACAGAGACTACACAGAGCCGTTAACATTCTGGGCACCAGACGTGGGAAGACTGAGATGGACAAGCATAACTGAGAGTATTCTTAGAAAGTTCTGGAAGGCCCTCCAGACCCATGACCCAAGAGTTCCCAGGGATGACCAAGAAAACTGGTTCCACCAACTCCCTGAGTTTGCCGTCACTGTGCAAGTTGCTTTCCCTTGTAACCTCGATGTGGGCTGTCCCATCTCACCTCTGCGGTGAATCCAGGTCCAAAGTGAAGGGCTGGCAGTGACCATCTCCCTAATCGGTCAGAAGAGCATCCTAGGTCCCCTGTTCCCCTGAGCGCTTGCCCCAGGGAGTCAGCCTGGCCCAGGATGCCCCCCACGGCATGCCATTATTTACTATAGCGCCCAAAGCGAGGGGCACCTCCCTGATGACCGCCTTGGAGTTGCCCGATACCTGGGGGTGGGACCAACAGCCTGCTTCACCAGGTGTCATTTGTGTCCCTCGGAAGGGAATTCTGTCCCCAGATGGTTTGTAAGAAGGCCTCATTCACTGGGGTTGGGGGGAACCGTGCCCCTGGAACAGACTAATAGCCCCCCAGAACCGTCAGCTGTGGTCCCGGGGGGCTTTGATGAGCCAGATCCCATATAACAGATGGGACCCACCCCAGTGGACCTGTAGGGATTTTGTCTGTGTCGTAATGAGAACCAGCCCGCTACGCGGCAAGAGAGCCGCGTCCGCCTCTCCCCGCCGTGGGCATTCTCCCTCTCTCCCATGCACTGTCCACAGCCGACGTCGTCCGTAGTCAGGTTTGTGTGACGTGCTTTACACCGCCTTTCAATATCGGTTTCCCCAGCAATAGCGTGGGAGGACCGATTTAAATTCAGAGGGTGATTCTCACCAGCAAGGCCCAGATCCAGGATGGCCAGATGTTACTGGTGAGGGAAGCATGCTAGAGCACATCAGCGGTGCCTCACCTTAAACGCGTAAGGGGGGAGAGCGTGAGCCCGAGATCCGAGAGCAAAGGTCTGCCGAGGAGCACGTGGAAGGCAGTAGTTGCAAACACGGGGAGAATTATTCCAGTGGCCTTAGGCGAGAGCTGTCCCGGTGTATCCTCTTCTGCCTGTCCTGAGAATCTCGGGAAATGGTTTATGTCCGCAGTCCGTTTCTGGGGGTTCTCTCGAGGACCCCAGTTAAAGATCTGTAAGTTGCGACTTCATCGTAAGTTCCAAAAAATCCACTTCTGTGTTCCCAAAACATATGGGGTAAAAAGACAGTGAAACTTCTGAGTGATTTCTGAATAACCCTCCCAGTAAAAGGTGTCTGCACATTACTAAATAACTTGAACTATTCAGAATAAGGAACACGAGATCTAGTAGTAGTTTCGCTCCTATGAGTGCGGCATTTTTCCCAACAAGTGACTGCTTTGGTTGGTTCATCCAGAAAGCAAATATGCTCTTATGAGTGCCCATTTATCACCCATAAAATCCATTTGGAGACGCCCAAAGCGTCCCCAGGATTCTGCTGGCTGCTCCTCTCCTCCGCTGGCCTGGGAGGGCCTCTGACCCCGTCGTCTGACACCACAGCCGGCTTGTCCCCACCGGGATGAGTTGTAAAGGAAACATTCGCACACACCCACGTGAGGTCGTCTGGTAGGCCCAGGGGGCCATCCTGGCGTCACTGGGACACCATCCCCAGGGGGCTCGCAACGCGATTGCTCCCCTCGGCTCCTTCTCAGAGTAGGAAGGGAAACGCAGTGTGTCTGCGATGGAATCCCAGCCTCTTCCACGGGTCCGTGTCTCTGCGCCGTCGGAAGTCCTTGCCCAGGGGTCAGAGCAGCCCGTGTAGCAGGATGATCCAGGAAACAGGGCCTCTGACATCCATCCCTCGTGCTGTGCGCGTCTGGGCCTCAGTTATGGGCAGTAAACCTCTGTTTCCAGGGCACGCCTAGGCTGAGCGCCACAGCTGTCGGTATACAGCTCAACCCTTGATCTTTAGCAAGGGAGCGTGCCCCAGAGACGGCCCGAGGTCCGGCCCATCAGGAGGGCTTGATTCCAGCCTGGGCAGTTCTTGCAAATCCAACCTAGTGCTGTCTCGCCTCCTTTCGTTTTTTGTTTTTAGTATCAGCCTTGTTGAGATGTAATTCACATGTCACACGCACCCCCCCCTTTAGCGTGCAGTTCAGTGGTGTTTAGTATAATCACAGAATTGTGCGACCCCAATGAATTGTAGAGCGTTTTCCTTCCTCCAGAAAGAAACCCCGTGCAGTCGTTCCTCGTTTCCCCTCTGCCCCCCACCCTCGTCTCTGTGGATTCGCCTGCTCTGGACCCTTGGCATCAGCGGACTCATGCAACACGGGGCCTTCTTATTCCATTCAGCGCCGTGTTTTCAAGGTCCCCCGTGTCGTAGCGCGTGTCACCGCCTCATTCCTGTGACGGTCAAATTACATCTGCTTAGACTACATCGTGTTTACCTGCTCATCGGTTGAGGGACACGCAGGTTGTTTCCAGTTTGGGGCACGTCACGAGGAATGATGCTGTGAACAGTAAGGTGCCGTCTCCTCGGGTGTGTGCCCGGGGGCGGGGGGGAGTAGCTGGGTCATGCACACCCGCTCGGCTTAACTTTTGAGGAACCGCCTGGTTTCCAAAGAGCTTGTGCCATTTGATGTCCCACCAGCAATGTGAGATTTCTCCACATCCTCGCCCACCCTTGCTGTTTTCTGACTTTTGGATTACAGCCGTCCTGGGGGTGTGAAACAGGTTCTCATTGTGATTTTGGTTTGTATTTCCCCGACGGCCAGTGGCGTTGTGGACCTTTCCATGTGCTTATTGAGTACTTGTAGGTGTTCTTTCAAGAAATGTCTATTCAGATCCTTTGCCTGTTTTTTTTTTTTTAATTGGGTTATCTGTCTTTATTATTCAGTTATAAAAGTTTTTAAAGTTCTTCATATACTCGAGATATGAGTTTCTTACCAGATATAACGGTTTGCAAGGGATTTTCCCCATTCTGTGAGCTGTCTTTTCATTTTCTTAATGGTATCTTTTGAAGCCGAAAGATTTTAAAATTCTTATAAAGTCCAATTTATCTATTTTTTTTTCCCTTTGGCTGCTTGTGGTTTGGGTGTCATTTTAAAGAAACCACTGCCTAATCCAGGATCCCAAAGATTTACAGCTGTTTTCTTCTAAGAACTTCATAGTGTTAGCTCTTACACTTCGGTCTTCGATCCATTGCAAATTAAGTTGTATATGGTGTGAGACAGGGGTCTACCTTCCTTCTTTTGCACAGTGCCACTTTAAAAAACCATTCTTTTTCCCCGTTGAATTATCCTGCCATCCTCTTAAAATCAATTGGCCGTAAATGTGTGGGTTTATTTATGGACTCTCTTCTCCACTGATCCATCTGTTCTGATGCCGTATCCCACTGTCTTGATTAATGAAGCTTTACAGTAAATTCTTTTTTTTAAAAAATGAGTTATATTTTATTTATTTATTTATTAAGATTTTATTTATTTATTTAACAGAGAGAGAACACAAGCAGGCAGAGAGGCAGGCAGAGGCAGAGAGAGGAGCAGGCTCCCCGCGGAGCAAGGAGCCCGATGCGGGACTCGATCCCAGGACACCGGGATCATGACCTGAGCCAAAGGCAGCTGCTTAACCAACTGAGCCACCCAGGCGTCCCTTACAGTAAATTCTTAAATCATGAAGAGAGAGTCTTCCAACTTAGTTTTCCTGTTCCAGATTGATCTGGCTATTCTTGAACTTATCTTGAGCTTCCATAGGAATTTTTAAGTCTCTTCATTTTTAAGACACGTGCCATCAACCAACAATACTGAGTCAGGACTTGGGGTGGAATGTCCAAAAGATCCGTTTTGGATACGAGCACGTCTGAAGTACAGACACCGAGAGACGAGTTTCCCCACCAGGAAGGGGTAGGAGTTGCTTGACGGTAATATGAGAAGGATGAAGGAACCAGATACCATAATTAGTTCAATGACAAGCAGAAAAAATACCTGGTGTTTTCAGTTCACAGCGGGGATCGTCCCGCTCGTGGTACCCTCAGGTTAAAGGGAATTCTAGGACAAGATCTGAAGATGCTCCAACTACTTTAGCCCAGGCATTGCCCTGAGGCAGGGAGGACGAGCCTTGGTCATGGCTGTTTGCTATGTTGTTGAGCTTGTATCCTGAGAGCGTGGCCTAACTTCTGCGTGTTCATAAAAAAAAAAAAAAAAAATTATGGAATTCTGGACTCTTCCGGGGCTCTGCTCCATTTATTCACCGCCAACCGGTGTTGTTCACAACCAGCTTGGCCCAACCGTCAAGCAACTCCTACCCCTTCCTGGTGGGGAAACTCGTCTCTCGGTGTCTGTACTTCAGACGTGCTCGTATCCAAAACGGATCTTTTGGACATTCCCCCCCAAGACCTGACTCAGTATTGTTGGTTGATGGCACGTATCAACCCAGGGATCCTGTTTTAAATCATGCGTGATACGTACGTGAAGGCTCCTATCCGCTATAAATTGAATCGTGTGTAGGAGAATTTTCTGGGACTTCTAAAACTAACCTCACAGGTCTATTCAGGTGTATTGATTTGGAGGCATATTTTAGCTGGTGGTTCCATTTGCAGAGGAAACCCTGCGCCGCGACATGGGTAGGGGCTTTGACCCACGGAAGGGAGGGCTGTCTTCCAATAACACCTCCCAAGGAGCAGTTACAGGTTGGAACTTGGGAAAGAACCAAGGCTTGTTAAGAGTGTCCTCTTGCCTCAGTGGTTTTAGTAAACCAGAGCAAATCAAGGTCACGGCCCCCCAGCCTTCTGCAACTTCCTGTCTGCGTTCAGAGCTGCCTCTTACTATCTCCATTCATGTTCTCCCATAATCAGCATTCTTACTTTAAGGCAAAAGAACATTTTTTTTCTTTTTCCCTTTCTTTTTTTTTCCCCCCTTATCACCAGTCAGTTTGCCTTCCCTCCTGCTTGTTAGGTGACTTGAAACTTTTCTCTGGACCTTGGTATTCGGCGGTGGTGGGATCAGTGGGTGTATATGGCGGGGTCCGCGATGTCGCCTACGTGCCACTCGTCACCTGGCCTGCTGCCGTTTCCCAGGAGCCCCGGACGTCCGGGCAGAGACCTAGGACATCAGTACTCAGCACGGCAGTCAGTGCAGAGAGCACATTTGTGTGGATTCCCCTGCCCCACCCCCGAGTCCCATGTGTCCCTTCGATGCCGCGCAGGCAGAGAAATTACATCACAGCCGAGGGACACCCAGCCTGGGAAACTCACCGCCACTTCTATGGCGAACAGAGCCTGCGGCTCCTTATCTAGGAGGAGATGTTCCCTCATCCCTCGAAGCCATTCAGCAAGCACCACCCTGAGAAATGGTCTGGGGACGGAGCCGGCAGCACTCTGTGTCCTCGGGGTCCCAGCGAGAGCGGCCTGGACTCTCAGGGCTGGGCTGGTTTGCCCGTCCCAGTGAGTGGCCCCCACTGGTACCAGAAAGCAGTGCTGTTGTCCACCAGCGATCACCGACAGTTCCCTCCAGGGATTTGGAGAAAGTCCAGGGAAGTGCTGGGGGCTTAGGTCTCCCGTGGAAGTTTGTAGATGGTGGTTCTCCTGCTTCTCAACCAGCAGGAACCTTGGTTCTTCCAGTGGCCCATGTGTCTTGCATTATCTGCCGGTGGTTCTACGTGAAGCTTCCTGATTCTTTGGGAAGAGACGACTCTCGGTCTTGTATTTAAGACCGGGGGCCAACGGTTTTATCTGGAGGGCCGCGAGTTTGTTTTTATTTCTAGATTACTAACTTGCTAAGACTCCTTGAAGATGTCGAGCCACATGTTGAAAATCACCCACACTGGCGATTTCCCCCCTACTTTGTTTTTCCGACTGAGTCCCCACTTCAGCCCGCTCTCCTAAGAGATGCGACCATTGACGACAGCCTCCGAGGGGGCTTCCGGGGGCGCACGCTTTTCAGCCGGTTGTCCCTGACCAGCCAGACGGGGATGAAACCAGTTCTGAGTTTCCCATGGCTGCAGACCTGTCAGTCCTCAAAAGATTCAGAAACACAAGAGAGGGGTGCCTGGGTGGCTCAGTCGGTTAAGTGTCTGCCTTCGGCTCAGGTCACGATCCCGGGGTCCTGGGATCGAGCCCCGCGTTGGGCTCCCTGCTTCTCCTTCTGCCTGATGCTCCCCCTGCTTGTGCGCGTGTGCGCTCTGACAAATAATAAAATATCTTTATAAATAAGTAAATAAGTGAAAAACACCTACGCAACTCTGAAGAGCTTAGTTTGGGACATGTCTGGACACCTAATGGATGTGTCCAGGGGCTGCCCCAGAGAGGGGCTCCCAGTGGCCCTCGCATGCTTAGAGCTCTGTCACTGCCAAGAAGCCCGTGTCACTTCCACCTGCTGCCTTACCCAGGGGCATGGCCCTGCTCTGGAGAAGCCAGCCCTGCCCCCTGGTCTGGGCCTGTGGCACGAGCCTTCTCACAGACAGCCTGGACTGGTCAGAGGGAGGAGGGAGCCAGCCTGCTCTCTGGGCCCGGCGTCCCCACACGTCCAAGTACGTGTGGACCCCGCCATCTCCCAACCCTTTCCCACCAGGGTGCAGCCACAGGGAGGGGATGTGGCAGGAGTCCCCGAGGGTCCACGCCCAGGGGCAGAGCCTCCAGAAGTGTCCCCTGATCCCCTCCAGCCCTCTCTTACGTCTTTCCCCCTCCTCAGAGGCGGGCAAGTGCCTTTCTCGGGCCAAGGCGTCCCCCGGGCCCCAGCTGTCCTGCAGCAAGGTGGGCGGTGTGGAGAGCTGCTCCCTTTCCTGCCCAGCCCACTCACTCTTCGTGCCAGGTAACCTGAGGCTGTCCCCAGGAAGGGATGAGGGAGTGGGGGATGGGGGGGGCTTCCTTCCCTGGCGTCCAGCCCCTGCCCCCTGCCGTTCTCCAGGAAGGAGCCCAACCTAGGAATGAGGCCCCCACCCCTCATGACTGAGAGACCCTGGCCCGCTGTCCAGTTCCCTGTGGGCCCCAGCGTCCCTCTCCACAAGTGCAGGGGGCTCGTTCCCTCCCAGCTGCTTACCCCCGCGGCCCCTCTGAAGCCCCGTCTCTCCCCCGGCCTCTCCGCAGACTCGGAGAACAGCTACAGCCTGAGCTGCGGCGTCCCGGGTCTCCAGGGCAAGACGCCGCCGAAGCGCAACAGCACGGGCTCCGGCGTGGGGCCCAGCTGCTCAGGTAGCCCCCGGCCTGTCCGCGCCCCCCACGCCCCGGTGTCCCCCGGACCTTGTGGGCAGCCCCCGAGCGGGACGGGAGGGAGGGGCGCTGCCTAGGGAAGAGCCTCCTGGCCTGGGGCCGGCCCAGCATGGCCCGGGGTGCTGGCGAGCTGACGGCCGGCGGGGGACCCCTGGGCCACACTCCGGTGCTGCGGTGACTCTGACATGCTAGGACGCCGCGGGTCTCAGACTGCATTCTAGTGAGTCACCTCTGCTGTGGCCCCGAGGTCCAGGAGTCCCGTGCCCTTCGGGCCCCGCCAGCCGGGTCCTGGTCCACATAGCGCAGCTGCTCCCCTGCCCACGGGCGTGGCTTGGGCCACTTTGCCTATTCCGGGAGTTGAATTCGGTGCCACGGGGGCGTCTGTGTGCGTGTAACGCGTACGGGATGTGATGCTGAGATCCACCGTTGTCGGGTTCTTTATCCAAGCAGCTGGGGTTTGCTCTTGGAAGGAATCAGCAGTTCAGGGCATCTGTCTTATTTCAAAGCCCCTTCCCTTCCTTGCTTCCCTCTCTCTCCTGTTCTGCTCCCTTTTCTAACAACATGAGCCACATGAACTGGCCTGGGCGATGGGGGAAGAGATGGGAGGCCTGCCTCTCCTTCTCCACAGAAGAACCCCGGCCGCGTGGCCCCGCCGTCCATGCTCCCACCTTTTTCAGGCCGGGCGGGGAGAAGAATGAGACAATGAGACAGCGGGGTTCCCGGAGCCCCGGCCCCCAGTGACTTGGTCCGCTAGCCGCCCCCTCCCGCTCAGGCACTTCCTCTGCGGCCCCGCCCCACCCCCTCCCTGCCTGTGGGGGAGGCTGCCACGTGGGGGGATTTGGGCTTTCCCCAGGCGCGCCGGCCCCCGTCCGGCAGAAGGCCCGCTTCAAGATCCGAGACGGCAAGTGCCACCTCCGGCCCCGCAGCAGGGAGCCGGCAAAGGAGGCCCCAAGGCAGCTGCTGCTGGGTGAGTGGGCTCCCATGGAGCCAGGCCACACAAGGGGTGGAGGGGGCCCCGTGCCTGAGAGCTGGGAGCCCAGGGTCCAGCAGGGGTTTCCAAGGCTGGGGGCCTCTCTTCGTCCTCACGATCATGGTCCTTGAGCCCTAGGAGCCAGGCCTGGAGCACTGTAGACGGTAGTAGTGTCCCTTGGGAAGAGGGCCGGCCTTTGAATGGAAAATCTGGGTCCCCCAGCATCCCTGGGGCCCACCGTCCCTACCTCACCCGGGGCTAGACGAGCTCCCCAGGCAGGTGTTGGCGTGCGGCCTGACTGTCCAGAAGGCCTCCCAGGCCTCACTCGGTGGCTCCTTCTTGAATGAGGGAGGCCAAGAAGGGCGTTCCAGGCTGGAGGGTAACACGGGGAAAGCTCGGTGAGAAGGGCCCAGGAGAAGAGCGTCCCAGCTGTTTCCACGAAGATTCCCAAACACGTTAGGATGCCTCCCCAAAGCTAACAGAGCGCAGCCCTCGGCAGACCTACCCTGGCCGAGCCCCACGGAGCCGAGCTGTTGAGCGTCGCTAAGCAGGTTTGCACGAGTGACTCCGTGTGCGGCAGTGTGGACTCAGATGGCTGGGGCAGGGCCTGGCTCAGCCACCAGGCCCTCATGAGGCCTCGAGCCAGCCTGACCTCCAGCCTCAGTTTCCCCTTCTGCACCAGACTGTTAGGCAAACAGGAGCCTCGCTGCTGGTAATCTGTGCGCAGGGCTCCCTAGGACCCTGCTTCCTGCCCTGTGCCACCTTTGCCATAGCGGTCCCTTCTTTGTCCAGAAAACTGCCATCTGACCTTCGTGACCCTCAAATGTGACTCCTCCAAGAAGAGGCGCCGTGGCAAAAAGTCCCCATCCAAGGAGGTGACCCACATCACAGCGGAGTTCGAGGTGGAGACGAAGACGGAAGAGGCATCAGGTGCGTGCGGCTGTGGACGGCCCCGGGGAGGACGGGGGCCCGGGACGGCCGGCAGGGTCTGCGGGCGTGGAGCTGGCGACCACCTGCACTGCGGCTATGAGCAGAGGCCAGCCAGGCCGGGGAGGGAGGCGCCGGGTCACCCAGGATGGAAGAGGAGGCCCAGGGCAATGAGAGGGACAGGGCCCGGGGCCCACGGTGGCGGCCGCATGACCTCTCTGCACCCCTTTATACCCGCGCTGGGGCCTGGGAGGGTTCGTGTCCATAGAGTTCTTGGAATGACCGAGCCAAGGGCCTATGTTTCCCGGGTTCCAGAAGGGGGCTCATAATGCTGGCTTGTGTTCCATACCAGTGCTTTCCTCTGGGCTGTAAATGGGTGTTGGGTTGTGACGGAGGAGTTGAGATCTGTACGTGGACACGTGCTGCGTGTGCTGAGCCCCGGGCACTGTGGAAGGAGGGACGAAGCCCAGGTCCTCGGGCTGGCAGCACTCCCAGCCACGGGGAGGCAGACCTACACACAAACTACCCAGTGCTGAGGGAGACCCTGGGTGGTGGGGGCGTGAGAGCGAACAGGACATGGAGCGGAGAGGTCTCCCCAAGAGAGGGGCCCGGGAAGTCTTCCCCGAAGAGGCACCATTTGAATCAGAACTTAAAATCAAAGTTCACCAAGTGGAGGAGGTGGCAGGGAATGGCATTCAGGCAGAGGGAATGGAATAGGCAAAGGCACGGAGGTCAGAGGGAATGGGGTCTGCTCAGGAGGCGGTGAGCCGGACAGGGGGGCTAGGAAGCCGAGTTCACAGTGAGTGTTGGAGGGCCGCGGGTGAGGCCTAGCAAGGCAGGCAGGGGCCCCACTACAAGGGGCCTTGGAGCCAAGGCCAGAGAGCTAGGCGTTATCCTGGGAACGGTGGAAGCCTCGAGGGTGTGGGGGGCAGGGAGGAGCACCCACCCGTGAGCTGTGTCCGGGGGCGGTGACGCGGTGACGCCCGCTGTCTCCTCCGATCTGCCATGTCGCCTTGCACGGGTCACAACTCTCGGACCCTCAGTCTCCTCCTGTCGGGTGGACGCCACCGCGGTGCCTCGGCCCCGGGCTGTGCGAACGTGCTGGGGGCAGAGGTCTGGCGGGTGGCGGTGGGGAGAGAGGCTCGGGGAAGAGGCCGCTGGGGGGGGTTGCGAGTTACCGTCCCTCCTGCCCCCGCAGACACCTGTGAGGCGGACTGCATGCGGAAGCGCGCCGAGCAGAGCCTGCAGGCCGCCATCAAGACTCTGCGGAAGTCCATCGGCCGGCAGCACTTCTCCGTCCAGGTCGCAGGCACAGAGTACGCGCTGGCCCAGTGGCCGGCCAGGGCCCTGGAGGGCCAGGGGGCGTGCGGCACAGGCCAGGTGTTACAGGACGGGAAATGCGGTGCGTCCCTGCCCGTGGCCACTGGGATGCCCACTTGGCAAGCCTTCTCTGCCCTTCCTTCCACGGGGGGCCCGGGGCGATGGACACCCTGGGAGGGGACATCGAGCTGAAAGCCTGCCAGGGAGAAGCAGCCCCGTGCTCATCGTCACGGCTGTCATTTGAAGAGCACTCCCCTGGCGCCAGGCCCTGGGCAAGGCTCTCGCTGGGCAAACATTCGCACACACGACCGTCGCCACAGTCCTGAGGACGTGTGGGACAGGGAGAGTGCGGGCCAGCTCGGCTGCAGCGGAGGGGCGGGAGGGGGACAGGGACTAGTCTGTGTGGCTAGAGAGGGCTTCCCAGCAGAGGCAGCGTGCGAGCTGAGGGCGGAGGCTGACGGCCACCCGGGCTGAGCTCAGGCTGCCGGGAAGCAGGCGAGGCCGGGCCCATGGCAGGAGCTCGGGCGGGGCAGCCAGCCAGGGTCCAGGCCCGGGAGGCCGGGGACTTGACCAGGAGCTGGCCTGCTGAGAGGGGTTGGGTCTAGAGGCGGCCGCGGGTGGTGCCTGCAGAATAGACGAGCCCTTGTTCTGCGGGGGGTTCGCGTTTACCAGGGAGGGAAGGCAGCCGGTAAGCAGGCACACCACATACCGTGTCATACCACAGCTGCCTCGGGGCCTTGCCGGCCGCGGTGCTTCTCTGGCGCGGTGGAAGCCACGGGAAGGTTCCAAGCGGAGAAGCAAACTTACCACTCTCTCAGCAGGGGGAGGCTTCCGCCAGCGAGGACCGGGGAAGGGAGGCCAAGCGGCCGCCAGTAGAGCCTTGAACGGGGAGGGGGTGCTGGAAGCAGGTCAGGAAGGAAGAGACAGATTGAGAGAGCACTCCGGAGGGGCGGCTGGGAGGAAGGAGGCTTTGAGGGCAGCCCCCGAGGGCGGCGGGGCAGAGGCGGCATCATGTTCGGATCCGGAGAACCTGGGGAAGCCGCGGCTGGTGGAGACGGAGTGTCTGTACTCGCTCGCCCAGCCGCACGTGAGTCATCCCTGGGACGAGGCGGAGAGGTTAGCGTGGCTGGAGCCACAAATCTGGGGCGCAGCGCATGGGCTGGGCCGGGGAGGTAACGAGGGGGGGCTGGGGGGTGTGGGGGAAGGAAGGACCCTGGCTGCAGGAGCAGAGCAAGCATGGCAGGAAGGCAGGGGCCTTTGTGATGTCAGTCTTTTATTTTTTAAAAAATTTTATCTTTTTTATTTATTTATTTTAGCTTTTTCATTTATTTGAAAGAGAGAGTGCACACCCAGGGAAAGGGGCAGAGGGAGAGGGAGAGGCAGACTCCCCACTGAGCAGGGAGCCTGATGCGGGACTCGATCCCAGGACCCTGAGATCATGACCCGAGCCGAAGGCAGATGCTTAAAAACTGAGCCACCCTGGCGCCCCCCCCTTCTGTTTTTAGTAGCTTATTTTGAAGTCATTTCGAACATTCGGAAATACCACCAGGCAGAACAAGAAACTTCTGTGGGTTTCCTCAGCCGGGTTCCCTGTGCCGCCCCGAGCGCGTCCAGCCCACACTGCCCATTCCATTTCCCCGGTCTTCCCACCGCGTCCCTGTCCCGCACGTTCACTGTCCTGTCCCTGCAGATTACGTCAGTGTGGGGCAGTCCCTGGCGCTTCCCCTGCCTCTCCTGCCCTCCTGCTGTGGGATGACCCTCACGGGGCTGCATCCCCCGTTTCCGTGACCTGCCGGGTGACCCGCTGGGCAGGCGATCTGGGCAGGAAAACCCCACTCGATGCCTGCTCTTCAGCGCCCCCGTCAGGAGGCGCAGGATACTGACCCAGGCCGCTACCGGTCCTTCCACCTCGCCTTTTCCTTCCCTTGTTTTGTTCCCTGGGTTTGCTGGGGGTGGAATTCTGAGTCTCTACCAACAAACTGCCCCGCATCAGACATCCTGGCCGCCAGCAGCAGCCATCGCCCTCGGCGACAGCTCCCGTCAAAGCAGTCGCGTCTCTGATGGTTGCTGGCCGGTATTCTCTGGTCCCGCCAGCCCTCGTGCGTGCGCGTTAGTTAGTGTTCTCCTGTAAGGAAGACCTTTCCCTCCCCCTCACTTACGGATGTGTCTGAGCATCTACGTGTCCGCATATTTGTATCAGTGTGGACTCCGACGCTCCTCTGTTCTTCACTGGGCTCTAAGCCATGCCTAACATTACTCAGTTCAGGGCTCAGATCATTCCCAGTGTAGCCAGCAAGGTTCCCCGTCAGCCCGGTTTCCCCGTCCTTTGGACATGCCCCAAGCCCCCATCACTCGCTGAGGATTCTCGAGCACAAAACCTGTACTTGCCCTGCCCAGCCTTCACAATCAGGGACCCCGGGACCCCTGGAGGAGGATATGCAGAAGCCGAAGCTGGGGTCCTCATTACTACTACAGTGTCCTTGCTTCCAGGCTCTCATTGGAGGGGACGGGGGGCGGGGGGAGAGCTGGGTTTGGACACAATGCCCGTGGGATGGCCAGGCCACTGTTGGGACACAGGCTGAGGGCTCAGGGCTGGAGGGCAGGACGGTGAGCAGAGAGCTAAGGGCTGAGCAGGAGCAGTGAGGATGGGGCTGGAGGCCAGGGGCAGGTCTCCGGGCTCGTCACAGACGGCTGCTACCCTGCTCCTTCCTTCCCCCAGCTCTTCTGAGATGGCCCTGGGCCCCCTCTGGGACCTTTGAGCCACAGGGACGAGTGATGTGCTCCATCTGGGAGGACAGAGCTTGGGTTTGAATTACCAGGAGACAGAGCACCTGGCCACCGCTCCCCAGCTCTGCCCCCGGCAATCTCTCCCCTTTCCTCCGCAGTGGCCTGCGCGCCTGGCACCTACTTCAGCGGAGAGCCTGGCCAGTGTGTGCCATGCGCGCCGGGGTCCTACCAGGATGGGGACGGCCAACTCAGCTGCACGCCATGCCCCGGCAGCGACGGGCTCGGCCTGGCTGGCGCCCGCAACGTATCCGAATGTGGAGGCGAGTGCGGGTCCCCCCTGGAGGGAGGAGGTGCTGGGGGTTGGGGTGGGGGCGTCCGGGGGCACCTCCTGTCTCTACTGAGGACCCCAAAGCCAAGACCCGGTCCCCAGTGATACTCTGTAAAGCTCTCTGCCACGCGCAGAGCCTGGCTTCCAGGCTGCCACACTCACACTCACAGAGGGCACGGGGGCCGCAAAGCATCTGTGTGCCAGCAGGCCCCGGGCTGGGCCTCGTGCTGCGAAGAGCAGCGCGTGGTTTGGAAAGAACTTTACGGTTTATGAACACTTGGCCGCTTACGGGTCCGCTTACCATCTTTAATGGAGATACGCAGCACCTTATGGTTGACGCAACGTGATACGTGGTGTCGAGCCGTCCTCGATTGTTCTCCACGTGAAAAGCTTCACGGTTTGCCCTATAGATGGTTTGGGAAGCCCTTTGCCATTTACCAAGCACGACTTGATTTACAAAGAGCTTTTCCATTTACTACCTCACTTAGCCACATCTGCGGTGTGGGCTCACGCCCCCACCCATCAGCCTCCCTTCCCTGGCCCTCGTGGGGACCGCCCAAGACAACGGGTGGGGAAAGGTGTGCCTGCGAGGGTGGGTGGGCGGGATCCTCAGGACAGTGGGGACCACCGGCCAGCTTCCTCTGGGCTACAGAAGAGATCAGCGCCCAGCCCTGAGTCCCTGCAAGCTAGCTGGCTGTGCCCTCCCAGAGTGTGGTCTCTGCCCTTAGCAGGGCCAGTGACTGAGAGCAGAGAGCGGCCCCTGGTGGGAGCAGAGAATTCAAGGTCTGGGCGGAGAGGGCCCCCAGCCCACCCCTCACTCAATGCCAAAGCACCCTCTGCACCCCCGACTTAATGCGGGGTGTGTTGTCCCCTCCCTGTCCCAGCCATGCCCTCAGGGACCTCACAGACATCCCCCCCACCCCGCCCTGCCCTGGCCCAGCCCTGCAGACGGACAAGGCTGGTCAGCCCGAAGCCCAGTTCCTCACGTGGAAGGCACAGTGTGGCCCGCCCCCCGGGGGTAGCCCCTCCAATCTCCCCTCCACATGTGGGGTCCACACTCTCCAGCTGAGTAACAAAGCCGCTTGCTCTTCAACCTGTAGCCCTTCTTGCTTCTAGGAAAGGTGAAGCCAGCAGGCCTGGCAGCATCCGGATGGGGGGGCGGGCCTTGTGTGCAGCCCAGGCTCCTTCCCGTGAGTCCCCCAGCTGTGGTGCCCTTCCCCAGGGCAGCTGAGGGCTGAGAGCAGGGTCTGGATCGAGGCTCCCGGACCACCCACCGGCCTGAGCCATGACCTCTGCCTTCCAGGCCAGTGCTCCCCAGGCTTCTTCTCCGCGGATGGCTTCAGGCCCTGCCAGCCCTGCCCAGTGGGCACGTACCAACCTGAGCCTGGCCGCACGGGCTGCTTCCCCTGCGGAGGGGGGCTGCTCACCAAGCATGAGGGCACAGTCTCCTTCCAAGACTGCGAGGCCAAAGGTGAGCCGGCGAAGCTGTGCAGGGACGTTCTCCCTCAACGCCTCTCATTTCCCACGTGGCAGATGCCTATCCAAGGGCAGAGGGGTGACCCAGAGCTGCTGGCAGTGGGCACAGTGACCAGCGCGTGCCACACGCTAGGACAGGGACAACGGGGTCCCACATAAGCCGGCCCGAGGGTCTCAGATGGGAGAGCCAGGCAGGCGCAGTGGGTATAGATGGGAGCTTTGAACCTGACTCGCAGGAAAGGGTTTTGGGGGGCCAGGGGGGTGAAGAAATGCAGGGGCAGTGGGGCAAGGTCGGACGTCTCACCTTACCTGGAGACCCTCCCTTAGGGGCCGTGGGGGTCCCGCCGTCCAGCCGCACCTTCCCTTCCATGGTCACCGAATCCCCCTGATGGGACTGCGTCCCCTTCCGCACGCTCCCGCACTGCCAGGGGCCTTTGGGAAAACTCTCCCCACCTGCTGGCCCTGATACTCTTGGGAACAGACAGACTGAAACCGCCCTTCTAGAAGAGAAAGCTCCACCTCCCTCCAGTTCCCACCAGGATTTCTCCTCCTTACCGTGAACCTTGTAGAAAGAGGGTCTGGTCTACACTTCCTCTCTGCTTGCCCTCTCCCGAACCCCACTAGTCAGACTCTCACCCCACTGCCCCCCGATCATTGTTCCCATCAAGGCTGGAGCCAAGTTGCTTCCCAGCCGGCATGCCCCGCAGTCCCGTGGCCTCAGGCCCCACTCAGGCTCGCCCACTCCCCCCTCGCCTGGTAGTGCTGGGGTCCCCGGCCTGGGCACCCACTCTAGAGTCTGGATAGAAAGAGCATCCAGTGACCCTACTTTCTGTCCCCAGCCCCGCCTCTGTCCTGAACTCAATGCTATACCCTCCTGCTGGGGGACCACCCCAGTCATATCCCACGTGGCCAGAGCCCCCATCGCGGCCGCGCAGAGCCCCCCCCCCCGGCTCCCGCCAGCTCTGTCCTGCCACGTGCCCGAGGGGACCTTGGGGTCCCCGGAGTGCTCTCTCTCTGACCTCACTTCCAGTCTGTCCGCAGGCCCTGCCAGCGGCTCTGAGTAATGACCTCTCGGCACCCCACTGCTGCCCCCTGAGCCAGGCCATTGCTACCTGCCCCCCCACCCCCCACCCCGAGCTCACTCCCGGAGCAGCAGCCAGGACCCTGCGGTGGCTCCAGGTGCCCTCCTCCCTCAGCAAAGCCTCGCATGGCCCCCGGACCCAGGAGCTGTGACCTCCCCCTGGCCACGCCTGCTCCCTCCGCCCAGATGCCTCCCAGCCGGCTCCACACTGCTCAAGCCTGCACTCGAGGTCCCCGCACCCCTCGAGCGGCCCATGCCTGGCCTCACAACCCCTCATGCCCCATTTCTTGCCCCCGAACACAAGCCCCTCGCGGGGGGCCTCGGTCTGCGGAGCTCACTGCCCAGCTCCCGGGGCCCCCCGCCCCGCGCTCGGCACGGCCGGGGACAGGACCCTGTGCCGGGGACAGGACCGGGCGCGGCTGATGGGAAGCCACTGGGTGGCAGAGAAGGGCCTTGAACTCGGCACCAAGACAGACCTCGAGGGCAGGGAGGCGCCTGGGACAATGCCCCCTGCCCTTTCCCACCTCCACCCCCACCCCCACAGTGCACTGCTCCCCGGGCCACCACTACACCACCGCCACCCACCGGTGCGTCCGCTGCCCCGCGGGCACCTACCAGCCCGAGTTCGGCCAGAACCACTGCATCACCTGCCCGGGCAACACCAGCACGGACTTCGATGGCTCCACCAACGTCACACACTGCAAAAGTAGGCACAGCTCTCCTCGGGGCCAGCGGGGCGGCTGTCGGGGCGGGGAGCAGGGGGCGGGGCGAGCCCTCACCCCACCCGGCGCCTGCAGGACCCCGGGACCCCGGCCGGCTCCAGCACACCCGCACATCCGCCCAGGGTGACTCCGGCGCCTCTGTGCCCGGCAGGCCCTGCCCGGGGCTCCGGGTCTGTGGAGAGGAGAGCCGGCCCGCGCCGGTGGGGGGCTGCGGGGCAGGGGCCGAGGGCCAGGCCGAGTGGCTCTGAGGGCTCGTGCGTGCGGCTGGGCCGCCCAATAGACACAGACCAGCCCGGGGACAGGAAGCAGACACAAAACGCTGACAGGTGCAGAGGCACAAGAGGAAGCCCAGGTGGCCCCCTCATGTCTGTGAGAAGCTCAGTTTAGCCCAGAGAAATGGGGGCAGCGTAAGATGCTACGGGAAGTAGCTACCCCCGGCCCTCATTTAGCAAGTCAGCGAGGCATAACAGACCTGACTTTGGATATTTTTAATTCACTTTTGGAGTCCTCTGGGACAGATTTTCTGGTACTGTACCCTCCCCCAACCAGTTTCTAGCCACTTAGCCCTTTCCTGGGCCGATGGTCGTGTCTGAGACAGCCCCAAGGCCCCTGACGGGACTTGAGCCTAGAGTGGAAGCTGCCCCAGTCCCCCAGGGGGCCCCCGGGGCTCGTGGCCTCTGGGGACAGAAGAGCAGGCACAGTGGTGGGGCTCCACAGAGACAGGGTTTGAATCGTCCTCATGAGCAAAAGTGGAGAAAGCAAATAGGGGGGAAGCTTCTGGAAGATAAGGTAAACGGGAGACGTTTCCCTGAAATTTTGATGTGAAGTGTTTCATAAATGAAAAGACATAAGAAAATTGTATATATTTAGTATTTCCTTTCAGTTCTCTCTGCAGAGCTAAGGTGACTTCCTTTGTAAGGTTGAGGCCCGGAGCATTTAGCTCAGAGAGATGTCGCATCTGGCCTCTGGGGGGGGGGGGGGGTTTACACAGCTTAGCTACAAAGGGAAACGTGTCTCTCTGTCCTCACTGTGCTGCCTGCTTGTCCCCGAGCCTTCCCGCTCGGTGGGGAGGGCGAGCGCAATGGGCCCCTGGCGGGCGCTCAGGAAACATGGAAGGCGTGGGGGGAGAGAGGAGGTGGGGGTTCACTGAGTGGGGGGTTCGGGGGCAGGGGAGCCGACACTGGGCGGGCCTGTCACAGGGTGCCCCCCGGGAAGACGGCCCTGTGGGCAGAGTGGCCCAGGGCTGGCTGGCTGGCGGGGAGGCCGGTGGAGGCAGCTGCGGGGCTGTCGAGGGCCCGCCCTCCACGTCCCCGTGCAGCAGGCCTGAGCAGGCCCGTGTGGCCCCGGTGCCCACAGACCAGCACTGTGGCGGCGAGCTCGGCGACTACACAGGCTACATCGAGTCCCCCAACTACCCCGGTGACTACCCGGCCAACGCCGAGTGTGTGTGGCACATCTCACCGCCCCCCAAGCGCAGAATCCTCATCGTGGTCCCCGAGATCTTCCTGCCCGTTGAGGACGAGTGCGGCGACGTCCTGGTCATGAGGAAGAGCGGTAGGCACAGGTCGAGCGGGGCCGTAGAAGGGCCGCCCAGGGTGACCCGTGGAGGGGGGTCGCAGCCACCTCTGACCCAAAGGGCTCTGTGCCACGGTGTGGCAAGCGTGGGGCGCGCCCTGAGCGTGGGAACCAGGGCCGGGTTGGCTCTGGTCTCCACACTGACCACAAGCTAGTCTCATCCAGGGGTCCCGCCTGCCCTGCCAGGCCCCCCGGGGGGAGGCCCCGGGAGCGACCCTCACTCCGCCTGCCTCCCCCTCCCTCTGAGGCTCGGGGGCACACCCACAAGACGCCCCTGGGTCAGACAGCCCGTTCCTTTCCCTCTGGGGGTTCCAGCCTCCTGGCGCATCACCACTGTCAAGGGGCCATGAGTAGTGGGCCAGCCCTCAGCAGTGGGTGAGGACACATGTGTGCCCAGATGGCCACAGCAGCAAGAAAGGCAGGGGAGCCCCTGGGTCCCCCCAGGGACCAGGCCGAGTCCCTAACAGCATGTGAGCAGACCAGGGCCCCTCACTGCTGTCGCCGGGTCACAGTGCCCCCAGGGACACTCCGCGAGTCGGAATGTCAGGGAAGGAGGCAGACGCAGGCAGACACAAAGCACTCCTGCCCACGCGGGTCTGGAATGTGTCTGAGGCACAGAGACTGAGCAGAGGAGAGGGAGATTGAGGGGGGTTCTGTTCACTCTGTTCCCTTGTTCTTTGTTACCGTATGCAAGCGTCCCCACTCCTGTGTCGCTGATAAGCCAGGAAGCCTGAGGCCAGAAAAGGCAGGGCGCCTGCCCACGACGCCACAGCCAGTTAGAGCCCAGCCCGGGACCATCTTCCCCGCCTGCCTAGTCCCCGATGTCCTCCCTCCACCATCTGCCCACAGCGCCAGCAGGCTTGGCTTGTTCATCTGCTCACAGGGAGAGAGGACTTCCCAGCTGTGACCCTCCACCCCAGCCGTGGCTCGTGCTGGCTGTGGGCATGAGCCCTATCCTGGAGGAGCAGTTGGCTGGAGAAGGACAGTGACAGCCCAACAGAGAGGGGCAGTGACCAAGGGTTCACCAGGGCAGAGCAAGAACATGGTAGTGTGAGGATGGAGCAGTCAGGGAGGCTTCCTGGAGGAGGAGGCACAGAAACCTGTTCTGTAGGATGAGTAGGAAATGGGGTTAAGGGTGGGGACTGGCATTTGAGACAGAGGGGACACGAGTGGAGCCTAGAGCTAGACTGGGGGACTGAGTGTGGGAACTAGGCGGTTGACCTGGTGGAGGAAGCACGCGGCCTGAGGAAGGAGGACAAGGGCCAGGGGCAAGGTTGTGGATCAGCCAACCGTTCAGCAACCCCGCCCCCCACTCTGTCCCCAGCATCACCCGCATCTATCACCACCTATGAGACCTGCCAGACCTACGAGAGGCCCATCGCCTTCACCTCCCGCTCCCGAAAGCTCTGGATCCAGTTCAAATCCAATGAAGGCAACAGCGGCAAAGGATTCCAAGTGCCCTATGTCACCTACGACGGTCAGTGTGGCTGCACTGCGTGCCCAGCCCAGGCTGGCCCTGCAGACACAGAAGCAACAGACACATAGGGTGGGGGGTGGTGCAGGGAGGGAGGCATGAGTGGTGTCTGTGGCCTTCGGCGTGCTGTATTGCCCAAGTAGAGTTTTGAGGGTTGAATAGGAGTTTCTAGCTAGGCAAACCTCAAGGAAAAGTTTGCGTGGAGGGTACAGAGGTTCAGAGGCAGAACTGCCCCTGACCAAGGTCTGAAGTCTGAATGTGGAGCAGGGGGAGGCAGAGGCAGAAGGTGAGGGGGATGCAGGCAGGGTCTGGCGCCTTCACTTTCCTTCCTTCCCTGCTGGTGGGTTTCATAGAGGACTACCAGCAGTTGATAGAAGATATCGTTCGCGATGGACGGCTCTACGCCTCGGAGAATCACCAGGAAATTTTAAAGGTGAGTGAGCTGCTTTATGGGAAAGGGTCCATGTGATCCCTGGATGATGGCCTATGATGATTCAGGGCCTCTGCCCTTGCAGACCAGGAGGGCCGAGACAAGCTCTCTGGTGGCGCCCAGCCCGGGACCTGGTGACTGGCCTTTGGGCTCCTCGCCAGCTGCCGGCCTCACTTCCCTCATCTGTGAAATGTGGTGGGAGCTTAAAATCGGTAGAATCTGCCCCCACCTTGGGACCGCCTGCCCCTCATCTTGTTCGTGGCCTCAAGAATCAGAGCCACCCTGTCACCGAGGGGCACTTTGTCACATGGCAGGCACTGGCCAGCTCGGGGCCCTGACCCAGGGATTTGCTCGGGCTCTGGGGGCTTGGCCCCGGCTCAGCCTCTGAGGGGCTAGCACTCCCAGCCTGGGAGCTGAGGTGACCTGGGCTAGAGCAGGGCTGGGTCCCAGCTGGGTGGCCCTGGGCAAGCCCTCTGAGACAAAGGGGTGGCTCGCAGAGAGTGGGTCTTCCAGATCGGGTCCGGCACCATCCTGCACACAGTAGGCGCTTTGTAAGCAGAGAGGTTCGCCCCGAAGGCGCTGCACCCAGGAGCAGAGATGGAGGTTTGGACCCCGTCTGTGTAGCAGGGACCGGAGGGTCGCGCTGGCCCCTCCATCGGTCCGTCCGGCAGACGATGCCGGCTCTCCTCCTCGCCCATCCCCTGCCGCCCTGGCCCCCTGCCCACGCAGCTCCATCCTGCAGCCAGGAGCGTCTTGGCAGATCTAGAAGTGTTTCCATCACTTAGGACAAAAACCTAGGCCCGCCAGGCCTGGCCGGGCACGGCCCCCACCTGCCTCTGAAGCCGTTCTCGGGCCTCCGCGCTCCCTCCGCTCCCTGGCCGAGGCCGGTCTCCTCCATGGACGTCCGCCTGTCCGGCTCTCAGCGTAGGCATCCCCACTTCGGGCAGGTCACAGACTCTTAGAGTCCCACGTGGCCCTGGTTCTTGGCACCCGTTGGCCCTGGTGTCAGCCGTGGTCTAGGATCATTCGGGCCCCGGCCTCCCTGGAGGCAGAGGAGCTGCAGGGGTTCCTGCCTGACCCGCTGTCCCCGGCATGGGCCCCGCGCCCAGCATACGGGAGAGCTCTGTGTTTCCCGAGGGCGAGCGTGCCAGCGTGCCCGTGAGAGAGAGGGCGTGAGCGTGCACGGGGCCGGAGCAGACCCTGGGCAGCAAATGTGGCCGAGGTCTGGGCGTGACACTGGGACGTGAGGCAGACAGCCTGTGGCCGGTGCCCGCCCCCGGACCCCGCCAGCACCCTGCCCTGAGCTCCGCTGCGGGCGGGCTCCCGGCTCTCATGATGCAGCTCGAGCTCCCTCTGCACGGGGCTCGGCTTCCCGACCTCGCCTGCTGGCCTCCAGAGCTCTGCCTCCACTCCGAGTCCTCTGGTTTCAATGCGATGGTTTGTTTTCTTTGATTTTGCAGAACTTTTTTTAAAAGAAAATACTATTAGAACACCAAAAGTTAAAACCAATAAACTATTTTTCAAAAAATCAAAAAGTGGGGCACCCGGGTGGCCCAGTCGGTGAAGGGTCCAACTTTTGGTTTCAGCTCAGGTCACAATCTCAGGGTCGGGAGATCAAGCCGGGTCGCATCATCGGGGCTCTGTGCTCCGAGGGGAGTCTGCTGCCCCCCCACCCTTCCTCCCATCCTGTGGGCTTTCTCTAAAATAAATAGCTCTTTTTTAAAAAAAATCAAAAAACAGTTCAGGGTGAAGAGAGTCCCTGGGGTCTGAAACCCACCCACAGTCTCTTCCTTTCCTCCGCCCTTGCAGACACCCCCCAGGCCCCGCCAGGGCCCCAGGCATTGAGGAGGCCCGCACCCCGGCCCCCCACTCGGCCTCACCACCTGCCTCACCGTGTCTTCCAGGACAAGAAACTCATCAAGGCCCTCTTTGACGTGTTGGCGCATCCCCAGAACTACTTCAAGTACACAGCCCAGGAGTCCAAGGAGATGTTCCCGCGGTCCTTCATCAAACTGCTGCGCTCCAAAGTGTCCCGCTTCCTGCGGCCCTACAAATAATGCCGGCCAAGCTGCCCCGGCTCGGGGACGCCCGGTATCCCGACGGGGAGGGGAGCGCGCCTTCCCTCCACAGGAGAGGCTAGGAGGCGGCTCCAGGGCCTCCACGCGGCCTTGGGAAGTCACCTCGGGCATCTGCCCTTCCGGAAACAAGGACCAGCCGCTGGGGGTGAGACCTCATCCAGGCAGAGACCCCGGCCCGCCGCGCTCCTCAGATCGCCCCGCTGGGAAAACGCTGTTTGCGGCCGGCGGCTTTGCTCCCTCCCTCCGCCTGCTCCATTCCAGCCTCCCCGAGCAGCTCTAGCGGGAACCCCCGGGGCCGGGACAGTCTGTGCCGCGCAGCCAGCTCCTGGGCGAGGGGCATGTCTGGGGGTCACCCGTGGCCTCGCCTGACGCCTCAGGGGAGAGGGGGACGTGGCTGCCTCTGTCTGCAGGCAGGTAGCCAAGCCGTGGGAGGAGGGGTGTGGGAAGGCATCTGGGGAGCTTGGATAAGCCAGTGTCTGCACCGGCATCGGCACCCCCCACCCCCGCTGTCCTCCGGCCATGGGTCCAGGACGCAGGTGCCACGCGGTGGAGCTCTAAGGATTCTGTGATGGGACAGAAGGGAGCTGCTAGTGGAGGAAACTGTAGATTTGTGCTTTCCCTTGATAGAGCATCTAATTAAGTACTATATATATATATAAATATATATATAAATATAATATACTTCTATTTGTGGGTACTTTAGGAAAATCCTCTTTAGTAACTGTAAATACGAATCGCAACCCCACCCGTTCCCTCACGAGCTGTTGCCAGCCTCCCTAGGTGATGAAGGCCCCTCCAGGTGCCCGCCACCTGTCTCCCAGAGGCCGGGGACGGGACCGGCTGGTCTGGACACGCTCTAGAACACATTCTGTGGGCACGGGGCTCCCGTGCTTCGCTGGAGCCTTGCCCTCTGATGGAATGTGGTAGAAGGCAGTTTCCCCTGGGGCCCTTTCCTGTGGGCCCGCGCCGGCCCTGAAGCCATGACCCTGGGGTCTGTGCCCTGGCCTCGTGCCATGGGGAAATAAGGCCGTCCTCACGTGAGCAAAGGCTGGGCCACGGCAAGAGGCCTTGGAGGGCAGCAGCCCACCCCTTTATCTTAGCAGCGAGAACGGGCCGCAGAGGGCAGGCAGCTGCATCCAGAGGCCTGGCCCCAGGAGCGCTGTCTTTTTCTGCTGCGCCTCTGAGAGTCTGTCTTTAGAGACGAGACAGCCAGAGGCTGACCCAGTCGCATGGTGTCCCCCTCGGCCAGGAAGCCAGCACCGGGAGACGGCCAGAAACGTCCCCGCAGCTCAGTCCTCGCCACCTGGCCGACTGTGGGCCGCTGCCTGTGGGCCACGCATGGGAAGCGCTCTGCATCTGTAGGGTTAACGGATGTTCGCAGTTGTGAGAAACATGGGAGAATCTTAAAATGAACCGCAGTCACCCTTCCCAGGTGCCTCTAGGCTGTGTCCTCCTCCTCCCGCGGCTCATTTGAGACCCGTCCCCAGCACGCTGAGGATGGCCAAGCCCAGGGCCAGGCAAGCGGGGCCTGGGGGTCGATGACAAGGTAGGCCGTGACGATGTCACAATACAAAATGGACTGGGAGCTCAGAAATCGTTCCCTGCCGCCGCCCACGTCAGCAACCGCGAGTCCCCAGTTTGACGAATGCCGCCACCAGCGCCTTCTCTGCCGAAGTCCAGCTCAGGTCGGGAAGGGGCCCGGTGGGCTGGTCAGTGTGGACCACCGACCCACGCTGTCGGGACCCACGCCGCCCTCCCCTGGTCGCAGGCCTCGAAGGCCGGCCTCGGTATCCAGAAAGACTCATCTTCCATCCGAGTCTTTGCTCATCCCCAGAAATTAGATGAGCATCCTCCAAAAGAAGGGCCCCCAAGAGCCACCACCCAGGAGAGGGGATTTGTTATAATGTTCTCAAAACAGAGGAGACCGGAAGAGCTCTAACCTTTCTTGAACGCTTCCTGCCACCCCTCTGGGTGGTTTCAGGCCGTCGCCAACCACAAACCCCACTAACCCACCGGCCCTTCCCGGGGGAGGCCACAGCCAAGTTCTGTGGCTCTCCACGCCACTGTGGTCAGACCTGCGCGGGGCTCCCCCCGCGGAGCAGGACAGATGTGGGGCCCCTCGCCCTCGCAAGTACCGGGAGCCAGCAGCCCCAATTTGCCAGCTGCCGACACATCCCCATCAGGGGCACTCGAAGGCCAGGAGTGGGGTCAGCCCTCAGCCCCTCCCTGAGGAACTGTTAAAGCCAGATCTGTCCCTGGTCGTCGGAGCCTGGTGGCCCGGGGAGAGAGCTCCCTGGCAACAAAGCACATTTGTCCGTGTTCCCGTGTGGCGGAAGCCGGTGGCAGGTTGGCGCCCGCGCAGCGGGCGGAGGTAGAAAGGACGGGCCCCGGAGAGGACGGGTCCCCGCGGTGGGTCCCAGAGAAGAACAGAAGCTGAGGACGAGGACGCGGGAGTCCCGCGCTGCCCAAGGGAGGCCGGAGAGGTGGAGGGGCTGAGCCAGGAGGAGCACGGCCCGCTCGCGGATGGGACCTTGGCCTGGAGCAGCCGCAGCCCCGGCCCAGCCACCGCCACCGCGCGCCTGGCCCGGACCCCCTGCAGCGTGCCATGCCCGCACCCCAAGGCAAAGAGCTAAGGATCGAGTTTCTGGAAGCAAAAGCTGGCCCAGATGGCCAGGACCAGAAGGTGCCTGGAAGTCCCGAGGACCTTGGCTCTGCTCCTCGCGGGGCGGCCCGGGGGAGCTCTCCGAGGATGGCAGCGGGAGACCGAGGTGCCCCTGCACCGGGCGCCCAGCGACGGCCGCCAGGGGGGACCCAGGATTGGCGGAGCCGGAAGAGGCCCTTCGGCCCTGCCCCCCGCATCTCCCGGCTCTCTGCTTTCACAGACACACGCCTCAAGGTCCGGGGGCCAGCTGGGGAGGGAGGGAGGGTTGGGGTCGCTTCACCTGCCTCTCCGAATTAGGCTGCTTTTCCCCAGCTGTGCCAGGGCCTCGGAGCCGTGGCTTCGTGCTGGCCTCTCTCTTCCCCCGGGCACTCCACGTAGTCTCGGACTCCGCCTGTGCCCCTCGCCCCAACAGGTGGCCTCGGCCAGTGGTGGCGACCTTGCTCTGCCCCCTCTGGCTCCCCAGGGTGGTCTCTGCCAGCCCGTCCTCACCTCTGTGGCGACAGAATCGAGGAGGCCGCGGGGCCCGAGGTGGCGGCCTGAGGCAGCTTTCCCTCCTGCCACCCATTGGTTTGGGACAGGCAGATAAAGTAGAACCGTCACCTGGGCCAAAAAGTCCCCGGAGAGCAGTGGCCCCAAGAGGCCACTTCTGAGAGTCCAAAGACAGGTCTTTTTTCCTTCAATCTCTTAAAACCCGCGTTCCCTACCTAAACCCTTGTTCCCTTGGGGACACGGCCGAGATCACCCATTTTCCACCACAAGAGGCCCCAGCTGGGGCCTGAGTGGTGCCTGAGTGACACTTGGGGGTGGGATAACTAGTCCCTCACTGAGTGACACTGGGGGGTGGGATAACTAGTCCCTCACTGAGTGACACTGGGGGGTGGGATAACTAATCCCTCACTGAGTGACGCTGGGGGGTGGGATAACTAGTCCCTCACTGAGTGACGCTGGGGGGTGGGATAACTAGTCCCTCACTGAGTGACCCTGGGGGGTGGGATAACTAGTCAGACACCTCCACCCGCCACCCTCAGCAGGAAAACAAGCTACTGAGCTAAGTTAGGTCACTTAGCAAACATTCGCTGAGCGCTTACTGTGTGCCAGGCTCCTAGAGAGGAGAGGCCATGGGGCTGGCAGAATCCCCTGGAAAGTCCCTCTTGGTCCCCGAGGTAAAGGTGATCGAGGCTGGCGTGGGGGTAGACAGAGCCCAGTGCTCCTCAGGAGGAGGCAATCCCTCCCGCCAGCGCCTCCCAGCAGCACCCTCGGTGGGGACAGAGAGTGCACAGAGGGCAGAGGGGAGCAGGGCTCGCGAAGGAGTCCCGGGGTCCATCTCCCCAGGGAGGGGCTGCCGCCCGCCCAGGCTCCGGATGTGGCCGCCCTCCTCCACCCGCAGAGACGGACGCGGAGGAGAGCTCAGCCAGCTCGCCCGGGAGGGCGGCCTCCACCCCCACACGACAGGCCCCTCTCTTCCCACGGATCCACACGGGGGCCACTCGGCCCTTCTGACCCCGGCGACGGCGCCAAGCCAACCTCATTCGGGCCAAAGGCAGAAGGACGGATGTTGGAGAGACACTACCCATCCACGCGTCAGAGCAGAGCTCCTGTTCTCCCGTGGCCGCCTCTGGAGGCGCTAGTTCTGAGCGCCTGCTGTATGCCCGACACGGGTGCGGGGTATAGGAGCTAGAGCCGCCGCGTCCAAGCTGCCTGGCGTCTGGGAGAGGGTGGCGGGAGGGGGCAGGCCGGCCCCGGGCCCAGGCGCCTTCCCTCCCGGCACCCTGCACAGATAGATGGCCCCCAAAGAGCCGGACCCTCTGTTTCTCTGAGGACCCCCCCAGCCCCTGGATGGGCCCTCCGAAAGTGTGCCCCTCAAGTCTCAACAGGAAGCAGTGGAAGGCCTGAGTGCCCCAGTCGCCAGGCTGCGGGGGGCGATCCTCGGAGCCCTGCGAGGTGCGTGGGGCCTGACGCTCCTCGGACGGGGAGCGGGAGACTCTGGGAGGCCCAGTGACGTGCCCCAGGCGGAGAAGAGCTCGTAGTCGGTGGAGCCGAGCCTCAAACCCAAGCCCATCCAAACCCAAGGTAGGAGACGTCGGTCTGTGGGTGAGATGTCGAGGACTGAATTGTTCGGATTGGGAACTGCGCTGGGGAGCTCCGGGGCAGGGACGTGGCAGGTAGAGAGGAGGGGGGTGGAGGAGGTGTGGACACAGCGGCCTCCCCTCCACGTGGAACAAGCGCTAGAAACTCAGACGAAGCCCGGCTTCTGCCTTCTCCCCCGCGTGGACAGGATGGAAATGCCCGTTGGGACTCGGGCCCGCAGGGCAAGGAAAGCCGCAGCCCCGCGCTCCCCGCCCCGCCCCCAACTGCCCCCTCCCGCCGCCTGGGACGCACAAACGGGAGACCATGCGGGTGTCCCTCAGCAGACCCCGTGCTGAAAAGTAGGGGCGAAAAGAAAGCTCAGTGATGCTCAGGACTTTGTTTCCCTGTTCAGAGGCCACGGGGATCCCCAGGAAAGGTCTAGCCTGCTGAGATCAGAACCTTGAAGGGCCTGGGCAGACCCTGTCCATACCGCTCTTGAAATGGGATATGTGAACACCACTGGGGGGCCAAGGAGGAGGGAAGAGGAGCAGAGAGCTGGGCCCTCATTCCCCCAGCCTCCGCCGGGTTCTGCGAAGGCGCTTCTCTGTCCGGTCACTTTGGCAACCTCTCCATCTACAAGAGTGACGTGTGTCGGCGCAATGGTGTTTTTCTTTTAGTTGCCTTGAATATTGAAGGTTTTGTCTTCTCCATCATGTTCATACATATGCATGTAATTAAACTTTGTGGAAATCACTCTAATAATAAACAGGAAATGAACCTAAATGTTGCTCCTTTCTCTCATTCATCAGAGGTCATGATCTGGGGAAGAAAGGCAACTAGAATCAGAAAAAAAAAATCTTTTCAGACATTCCTTGGCTATTATTGAGGGCTGCAAGTGCAGGAGCTTCCGTAAGCTTCCGGAAGACGAAGCAGTAGGTTTGAGACCCGCATGTGAAGAGCACCCGAAGTTAGGGGACACATGTGTTCCTAGAGGAGCTGCCCGGAGGTGGAACGTCTGAGCCCCAAGTGCACTGTGTCTCGAGCCCCGGCGACGTAAATGAGAGCTGCCCCTCTCCGCGGTGGCTTTGATCTCAGAGTCACGGTCACCGTGAGCCTCGGGGGGATCTGAGACCCCTCAGAGCTGAACGCACAGTCAGTGCCGTGTGTGTGCTCGCACACGCAAATGTGTTTCTCTCGGAACACGACCCCCGGCTCTCAGATTCTCCAAGAAACCGAGAACGCCAAAAAGGCTGATAACCATTCCTCTCCTCGATCAGGCGGAGAAGCCTCCGGCATCACGCCCTCAACGGGAGAAAAAACCAATTTCATAAATGATGCTAATATTCCAAATAAGCGACAGTAAACGGCAAGTTGTTTGGCTCGTTGGTTTGGTTTCTGGTTTAACACGATGATTTAAAAGTCTAAGGAAATGTCTAGAATATATACGAAGGAATTGAAAGCTGGGTCTCGAAAATATATTTGTACACTCGTGTTCGTAGCAGCATTACTTACAATAGTCAAAAGATAGAAGCAACCCAAGAGTCCATCAGTGGATGAGCGGCTAAAGGCAGGGTCCCTGCACACCCCGAATCGGATTCGGACACCAGCGACAACCGGGGTAAACCTGGAGGGCGCAGCGCTGAGCAAGAGAAGCCAGTGAGAGACAGCAGACTGTGTGAATCCAATTACCCGAGGTCCCTCTGATGTCGTTTTTGAATGTAGGTGAGGTTCAGTGGGGTCCGAAGGCAATAGCCAAGAAAGAATTTTTTTTTTTGGTCTTATTTTATTTTATTTATTTGACAGAGACACAGCAAGAGAGGGAATATAAGAAGGAGTGAGAGAAGAAGCAGGCTTCCCACCGAGCAGGGAGCCCAAAGCGGGGCTCGATCCCAGGAACCCCAGGATCATGACCTGAGCCAAAGGCAGACGCTTAATGACTGAGGCACCCAGGCGCCCTACATTTTTTTTTTTTTTTTTTTTAGATTTTATTTATTTGAGAGTAGGAGGAGCTGGTGGAGGGACAGAGGGAGAAGCAGACTTCCTGCTGGGCAAGGAGCCCAACTGTAGGGCTCGATTCCAGGATCCTGACCTGAACCAAAGGTGACTGAGCCACCCATGCGTCCAAGGAAAAAATTCTTGGGACTTCCCTGGTGCAAACTAGTGGTTTTAACTAAAACTTCAGGACTCGGCAGAAAGAGCTGCCGACCCCCACCACCCTGGGGACTAGAGAGGAACAACTGAAGATATACTTTGGGGTTGGGGGAAGTAAGGATAAGGGAAGTTTCAGAAGGATTTTCATATGCTAAAGAAGACACAGGATACCCGAGGCCTTGCTTATTGTCAAACCTAGGTTGTTTTCCCCTCTAGCGAGGCATTAGCATTAAGGTAGTAGGGAGTTTCCCCAAGGAAGTGTATAATCTGTCTCCTCAAGAATTCGTCAGTGAGCTACAGATTATAAAGACATTTAATTTTATCTGTATTTCCTTCGGCTTCTGTTTCCCACTCTCCTAGAGGAGACAGAAGGCAGAGTGGTGGGCGTCAGGGGCTGGGGGAGGGGGAAGGCGAAGTTTAGTGGAGACAGAGTTTCAATCTAGGAAAGATGGAAAAGTTCTGG
This sequence comes from Nasua narica, assembly GCA_028533885.1. Lineage (NCBI taxonomy): Eukaryota > Metazoa > Chordata > Mammalia > Carnivora > Procyonidae > Nasua > Nasua narica. The sequence continues at coordinate 115,044,306 of CM052807.1, read as the reverse complement.
GGTTGGACCAATGGAGGTGACGGTTTGTTTGTAAACAATGTGTTAGGCTGGCGGGCCCAGGGACGCCGAGAGTAGACCAGATGGCCACTGAGTTACACAAGATGGTGGCTCAAGGACTTTCAGCCATGGGGCTTCCTGTCTCGGAGACTTTCCAGATCACCCCACAAGGACGATGAACAATCTGACTGGTCCAATCTGACTGATCAACTTTGGATCCCTTTTTCTGGATAATGAGCTGACAAGTGATTGGTGTATTTTGTATCCCTCATATACATAAACCGCAGCCAATCAGATACCCAGCAAGCCCTCCACACCCTAAAAGCCCCAATTAAAAACCCCTCAGCCCTGCCCCTAGGCGCGACTTCCCGTCCTCACTCCCTTGTGAGCTGCGGAACCTCGCCGGAGGGCGCATCCATTAAAGTTTGCCTCTACTCTACTCGCCCGGCTCCTCTTTTCCACCGCCCATTCAAACCTGACACAATGAATGTGCTTAATGCCCTTAAACTGCATTTTTTTTATTGATTAAAGTAGCAAATGTTGTCTTCTGTGTGTTTTGCCACAATGTTTAAAAGTCTAAGGAGCAAACAATGACATCCGCTGAACACACACTGGATGTTCTACTACATTTCCCCCCCAAGGCTCCCACAAACACAGCCTCAGGGGCGCCCCGGGGGCTCAGGCAGTGAGGCTCTGCAAAAATCATGGGCCCCTGGGTGGCGCAGTTGGTTGAGCGACTGCCTTCGGCTCAGGTCATGATCCCAGAGTCCTGGGATCGAGTCCCACATCGGGCTCCCAGCTCCACGGGGAGTCTGCTTCTCCCTTTGACCTTCTCCCCTCTCATGCTCTCTCTCACTGTCTCTATCTCAAATAAATAAATAAAATATTTTTTTAAAAAAATCAGTTACGTTCCAGGGCACCTGGGTGGCTCAGGCAGCTAAAGGTCTATCTGCCTTCGGCTCAGGTCACGATCTTAGGAGTCCTGGGATCCTGGGATCGAGCCCCACATCGGGCTCTCTGCTCAGTGGGGATTCTGCCTCTGCCCCTCCCCTCCTGCTTGTGCACGTGCTCGCTCTCTCTCTCTCTCTCAAATACATAAAATCTTTTAAAAAATCAATTACATTTTTATATGATGTGGGAAACAAAGGCAGAAGGAATGTAGATAAAATTGCCCTTATAACCAGCAGCCCACTGACAAGTACTCGAGGAGACAGAGTGCAACTAACCTTCCCGCAGGAAACTCCGGTCTTGAAGCTAACCCCTTGCTAGAGGGGAAAACAACCTTGGTTTGACAATAGGCAAGGCCTCGGGTATCTGGTGTGTCTTCTTTAGCATATGAAAATCCTCCTGAAACTTCCCTTATCTTCACTTCCCCCAACCCCAAAGTGTATTATCAGTAGCTCCTCACTAGTCCTGGGGGTTGGGTGGTCGGGGCAGCAGCTCTTTCTGCCCATGGGTCCTGTCCCCGTGCTTTAATAAGAACCACTATTTTACACCAAAGACGTCATAAGAATTCTTTCTTGGCCATTGGTCATCAACACACCAACATTCATATGTACCAATAATGAATAATCTGAAAATGAAATTAAGAAAAAAAATCCATCTAGGGGCACCTGGGTGGCTCAGTCAGTTCAGTGTCCTGACTTTTTTTTTTTTTTTTTTTTTTGACAGAGAGCGAGCGAAAGAGGGAACACAGCAGAGAGAGTGGGAGAGGGAGAAGCAGGCTTCCCGCTGAGCAGGGCTCCGTGTGGGGCTCGATCCCAGTACCCTGGGATCACGACCCGAGCCAAAGGCAGACAGACGCCTAACAACTGAGCCTCAGGTGCCCCAAGTGTCTTGACTCTTGATCTCAGCTCGGATCTTGATCTCAGGGTTGGGAGTTCAAGCCCCCCACTGGGCTCCACACCGGTTTTAGGCTCCACGCCTAGTTTAATTAATTAATTAAAAGATTTTATTTATTTATTTGACAGAGAGGAGAGAGAACACAAGTAGGCCGAGAAGCAGGCAGAGAGAGGGAGAGGGAGAAACAGATTCCCCGATGAGCAGAGAGCCTGACACGGGGCTCAATCCCAGGACCCTGAGATCATGACCAGAGCCGAAGGCAGAGGCTTTAACCCACTGAGCCACCCAGGCGTCCCTCCACGCCTAGTTTTAAAAGAAATCCGTTTAAAATAGCATCAAAAAGGATAAAATATTTAGGAATAAATTTAACAAAAGAAGTACGAAAACAGCTTGGCAGGCCCTCGAATAGTAAACTCAGTCTGTGACCCAGCAATTCAAAGCCCAGGTGTATACATCCGAGAAAACCGAAATGTTGACACAAAAATATGTACGTGAATGTTCACAGTGGGGTTACTCATTCACAGCCCGAAAATTAAATAAATCAATAAGTTGAATTAAACTAAATTTAAAAAAAAACAGCCAAAAAGTAGAAACAGCCCAAATGCCCATGAACTTCTCTACAGACACAGCCAATGTGGGAACCCCACACAATGGGATGATAGTAACCAGCCATGTAAAGAAATGACCCACCGATCCGTGCTAAATTATGAACGAATGAATTTTGCAAATACAATCCTCAATGGAAGAAGCCAGTCACAGAAGCCAAACTTGTGTGGTTCCATTTTATGAGCATCCAGAACTGGCAAATCCCTAGGGACAGAAAGTAGATAAATGGCAGCCAAGAGATGGGAAGGGTGGAGCGTTTCCATGTGATGGACGCCTTCTGGAGCTAGACCGTGGTGATATTCGCACACGACCCAACCTTGCCCAACGAACACACTCAAAACCACGGGATTGCCCACCTTAAAGGGGTGAACGCCATGGAATATGAATTGGTTCTCTGATACAATAAGCAATAGGTATTTGGTTTTTATCCCAGTTCATGGCACACAGCTCCTAAAACCCATGGAAGTCTCCAGAAAGATGTCTTTGGGATCCTAATGAAGGACTGGGGTCTGGGCCCCCGGAGAGCTCCAGGGTGTCACTGGTCGCCAGAAAGACCAAGGCGTATCAGAGGATTGGACCTTCCAGCTCCAGCCCCTGACCTATGGCCAATGATTTCATCAATAGTCATTACGTAAAGAAATTGCTATAAAACCTCCCAAATAACGATGTTCAGAGAGCTTCCAAGTTCCTGAACATATGGAGGTTTCGTGAGGGTGGCATACAACCCTTTCCCAATATAGACTCTGCCCTTTTTTTTTTTTTTTTAAGATTTTATTTATTTACTTGACACGGAGAGAGCATGAAAGCGCGAGCAGGGGGAGCGGCAGAGGGAGAAGCAGGCTCCCCGCCGAGCAGGAAGGCCGATGTGGGGCTCGATTCCAGGACCTGGGATCACGACCTGAGCCGAAGGCGGGCGCTTCCCCGGCCCAGTGGCCGCAGACTCTGCCTTAAGCCTCTCTTCCATCTGGCCGTTCCTGAATTGTGCCCTTCATAAGAAGCCGGTAATAGTAAGTAAAGCACTTTCCTGAGTTCAACGAGCCGTTCCAGCAAACCATCAAACCCAAGGAGGAGGTCCTGGGCACCCCCTGAATTGATATCAGGTTGTGCGAAGCACAGCTAACAACCTGGGAATGTGGGGGGTCTCGAGGGGCGTCTCAAGGGGGTGCCGCCTTGGGGACTGAGCCCTTAACCCGTGGGGTCTGTGCTGACTCCCGGGAGAACCAAACTGAATCACAGAGAGGTGGGGAAGATGGGAGCGAAAACCGTTCAGATCCCCGTGTGGAGTGAAATGAAAGCTTCCCAAGAACATCGCGGCGTACCCTTAATCTCAAAAGCAAGCAGAACGAAACCATCTGTTGCTTAGTTGTATTGTAAACGTGGACACATGCGAGGAAAGACTTTTCTGAAGCCTGGAAGTAACCAGCGTCCCCTCCCTCCCCAAGCTTCCCTCCCGGAGCCAGAAGGGGCCCTGAAGGGGAAACGGGCAGCGCCCTCGTCCCTTGACCGCTCAGCTCAGGTGTCAGACGCGTTCAGTCTCTTACCGGACGGCAGAGCCAAAGCGTGGATTTAAACACATCTCCTTAGGAAGCTGCCAGCCTGAAGCCCAGCCTGCAGCCTCCCCGGGGCGCTCTCCCCCGCTGGGAAGCCCACTGCCGCCTCTTCGCTGAGCCACAGGTGACGCTGGGCTTAGGCTCCAGGGTGTTAAAGTCTCTGCCTTCAGCTCAGGTCATGATCTCCGGGTCCTGGGATCAAGCCCCGCATTGGGCGCTCTGCTCATCAGGGAGCCTACTTCCCCCTCTCTCTCTGCCTGCCTCTCTGCTTACTTGTGATCTCTCTCTCTGTCAAATAAATAAATAAAATCTTTAAAAAAAAAAACAAAAAAAGAACCCCTTTTCTACCGCGTGCGCAGCCCTGGGCGGGAGAAGCCAAAGTTCACCCGGGGCTTGAGATTTTCCGGATAGAAGTTCCTTTCTCCTCTCTTTTTTTTTCCCCCTGGGGTCAAGGGAAGAAGAGACAGGAGTTGATGTCAATCAGATTGCATAGTCAGTGGCTCTTTAAGAACAGCACTTAAGGGCGCCTGGGTGGCTCAGTTGGTTGAGCAACTGCCTTCTGCTGAGGTCATGATCCTTGAGTTCCGGGATCGAGTCCCACATCGGGCTCCCAGCTCCACGGGGAGTCTGCTTCTCCCTCTAACCTTCTCTCCTCTTATGCTCTCTCTCACTTTCTCTGTCTCTCAAATAAATAAATAAAATCTTTAAAAAAAAAAAAAAAAAAAGAACACCACTTAAGCTGAGACCCCAGGAGAGGGTTGGAATCAAAGAAGGGAGTGGAGGGGTGGAGGGGTGGAGGGGTGGAGGGGTGGAGGGGTGGAGGGCAAGGGCCGCCAGGCAGAAGGAGCAGCACAACCCCCGAGGCAGAGGCCCTGTGACCCACTGCAAGAGCTGGAGATGGCCAGAGCACCAGGACTCAAAGAGGGAGGGAGGACATCCTAAGAGGAGGCTGGAGAGGCCAGCAGGGCCTTCGAGGCCCCATGAAGGGCTGGGCTCTTACTCCTGGGCACTGGGGAACCACACAAGATTTCAAGTAGGGACCTGATACCACCGTTGGGTTTGCATTTGATGAAGAGAATGCAAAACAGGCCTGCCCTGTCGGAGGGATGGGTCAGGGATGTTCACAGGACCCAACGATGGTGCGAGAGAAATACGGACACTCAGGCTTCCCCTCCCAGCAGGAGTGATCTCTGAGAGGAGACAGCCCAGGGCTGTTGCAGCCGCTTCATGACTACGGAGGGACAGCCTATCAGAGAGGCAGGCCAATGCACAGAGAGACTAGGCAGGAAAACTGGATCCTCGTGATGCTTGTGTGTCCCTCGATCAAATCGGACCTGAAGCCCACGTGAACGCCCATCTTATGTGTTACATGGTTCTGGCTACCATAACAAAATGCCACAGACCACATAGCTTAAACTACAGAAATTTATTTTCTGGAGGCTGGGAAGTCCAAGATCAAGGGACCAGCCCATTTGGTTCTTCGTAAGAGTTTTCTTCCTAGATTTTCACTGTGTCCTCACTTGGCAGAGAGAGCGCTCTGCTATCTATTCCTTTTCTTGTAAGGATATCAGCCCTATCTTATTAGGACCCCACTCTTCTGACCTCATTTAATGTTTATCACCTCCTCACAGGCCCTTTCTCCAAATAAGGTCACCCTGGGGGTTAGGACTTTAACATATGAATTCGCAGAGATACAAACATTCGGTGCGTGATGTGGTGTAAGCCAGTAAATAGCCTTTAGCCTGAAGCCAGTCCCAGTTGGATTTACTGTTCCTGGGAGTGGATAAACTGCAGGCTGATAGAGGGGACAAGGAAGCAGGTATCAAAGAGGACAAGGTTTTCAGCTAGTGCAACATACAGATGGTTGCTCATAATAAAATAATTATTAAAAGTCTGACATATGCTATCGACATAGGCACAAGACTAGAACGCAGGATAAATAGTATCACATAGTTGTTATTCGCGATGCTCAGGTCAGTAAAACGGATAACAATGCTTACCAAGTTACAATATACTATCTTTAGGTACCATATCTTCAAGGGGAGGTCCTGCTGCCCCTATCTGTCTACCACCTGATTCGGGCACTATTCTATAGCCTGCAAGGTTCGTGAGGCCTCGGGGAAAATTACAGGGTAGGCACGCATGAGATGCGTGTGGGAAACAGGCTGAGTGGTCTGGCTCTGGGCTGTGCAGAGAAGTCCGAACACTTGTGCTGCAGCCAATCGGCCCTTGTATGGCAGAAGTTTTTTATTTGTATTTTGTTCTGATGGGGCAGTACCTCTTTTCAAGAGCAAGGCACTTATAGAAATGGAGCCCATGTTTTATTTAAAATTCGGTTCTCAAGGGGCGCCTGGGTGGCTCAGTTGGTTGAGCGACTGCCTTCGGCTCAGGTCATGATCCCGGAGACCCGGCATCGAGTCCCACATCGGGCTCCCAGCTTCAAGAGGAGTCCGCTTCTCACTCTGACCTTCTCCCTTCTCGTGCTCTCTCTCTCTCTCTAATAAATAAATAAATAAATAAAATCTTTAAAAAAAAATTCGGTTCTGGGGGGTGGGGGCGCCTGGGTGGCTCAGTGGGTTAAGCCTCTGCCTTCGGCTCAGGTCATGATCTCAGGGTCTTGGGATCGAGCCTCGCATCGGGCTCTCTGCTCAGCGGGGAGCCTGCTTCCCCTTCTCTCTCTGCCTGCCTCTCTGCCTACTTGTGATCTCTCCGTCAAATAAATAAATAAATAAAATCTTAAAAAAAAATAAAATTCAGTTCTAAATCTCCATTTCTCAAAGTCGATTACGAAATCAAAACTTCCACAAGGTATTTGTTGGCTTTTACCTTCCACCATGGGGGCCAAAGAGACGTCACTCACCACAAGCCACGCCAGACAACACAATTCTGACTCTGAAGCATCACATCTGTTTTCAAAAGTTAGTAATTATTTTCAAACACTGTGTCCAGAAATGGGTTAACACGTGCAGCTACAGAAGTGGGTTGACCTATCACTCCTTAAGTCATGACTTCCTTTAGATCAAATGACTTTTTCTACACTCATTTCACTCATTTTTCTAGGTTTTTTTTTAAGATTTCATTTATTTATTTGAGAGACAGAGAGCATGAGCAGGGGGAGGATCAGAGGGAGAGGGAGAAGCAGACTCCCCACCAAGCAGGGAGCCAAAAGTGGGACTCGATCCCAGGACCCTGAGACCATGACAAGAGCCAAAGGCAGACACTTAACCAACTGAGCCACCCAGGCAGCCCTAACTCATTTTTCTAATTCCAGCTTTTCTTGTCCTCCCATGGAAAGCAAAGTGGTCACTGTGGATATGTTGGCCCCCTGGCAGTGAGACTGTTCCACAGAGGAGGCCAATCTGTATCAAAGCCATGAGATGGTTCTTTTTTTTTTCATCCAATTCACGGAATCAGTATGATGCTTTTGGAAATTTATTCTTTTTTTTAATGTGATTTTTAAATTTTTTTAAAGATTTTATTTATTTATTTGACACAGAGAGAGAGATCACCAGTAGGCAGAGAGGCAGGCAGAGAGAGAGGTGGAAGCAGGCTCCCCGCTGAGCAGAGAGCCTGATGTGGGGCTCGATCCCAGGACCCTGAGATCATGACCTGAGCCGAAGTCAGAGGCTTTAACCCACTGAGTCACCCAGGGGCCCCTGGAAATGTATTTTATCCAAAGGGATGAGGAGAACAAAGGCAAAAGAAATGCAGGTGGAATTAAATTTCCCTACAATTTGCAGCCCACCGATAAATACTGAGACGGCAGAGTATGACATTCTCAAGGAACTCATGACCCTCTTAACGCTTTGCTAGAAGGAAAAAGCAAGTTTAGCTTGACAACAGCCAGATCTCTAGGATCCGCTAAGTCTTTAGAAACACATGACTATCCATTTGGAAACTTCCTTTATCTCTACTCCCCTCCTAACTTAAAAAAGTATATAATCAATCGCTCCTCAGGACCCCAGGACACCTTCTGCCCAGGGGTCCTGTTCTGTGCTTTAATAAAAACACTTTTTTGCACTGAAAACATCTCAAGAATTCTTTCTTGACCATTCACTCCTGGCCCACATCACATCACACGGGCTTTTTGTGAATGCTAAGCAGCCAGGGGCACCTGGGTGGCTCAGTTGGTTAAGTGTCTGCCTTCGGCTCAGGTCATGGTCCTGGAGTCCTGGGATTGAGCCCCACATTGGCCTCTAGCCCCACATTGGGCTCTCTGCTCAGCATGGAGTCTGCTTCTCCCTCTGCCTCTGCCCCGCCACCTGGTTGTGCTCTGTCTGTGCCTCTCTCTCTCTCTAATAAATAAATAAAATCTTAAAAAAAAAGTGCTACTCGGCTAAAGCTGAGTAAAAATAAAAAGCTACTCAGCTAAAGTAGCTCAGCTAAAGCTAAAATGCTACTCAGTTAAAAAGTTGATCACCAAAGCCATTTTTTTTTTGCAACAATAATACTCTATATAAAGTTCAATGGGCACAGCAAAAAGGGACCAAGGTTCTTACTAAATTAAGAAGCCCACCAACCGGAAATGTACTTTGAACTGGATGTGGTTAATAATTTCATCTAAACAAACTAGACTATAGCCATTGAATTAGAAATTGTGGTTGTCAAAATTTTTTTCATAATTAGAATAATTGAACTATAAAATTTCCGTGGCAAAGCTGATGGCAGATACATAAAAGTACTTTAGCATGGCAGGAACTTTTTCCCTGTGCCCCTCACTAACGGCGCTTTGGAAGTGTGAACCTTTGCACACCAACGTTATGTGTCCCAGTGGCAATGAACAAGTCCCTGGAGCCAGTGCATTTTATCTAAACACAATTTAAAACTTTTTAATCCAAGTATTCAGTAACCGAAGCACAAAAAAAAAAAAAAAAATCAGCCTTTGGGCTTTTTAGCAAATTACAACAGTTGCAAAGTTGCAAATACGATGATGAAATGCGAGACACCTTGAAAAAATAGAACGTTCAAAGCATGATTTTTGAAATTGCTAATCACACTTAGAAATGCCTTTGCGGGGCGCCTGGGTGGCTCAGTGGTCATGATCTTCATGATCTTCAGCTCAGGTCATGATCTCGCGGTCCTAGGATCGAGCCCCGCAGGGGGCTCTCTGCTCGGCAGGGAGCCTGCTTCCTCCTCTCTCTCTCTGCCTGCCTCTCTGCCTACTCGTGATCTCTTTCTCTCTCTGTGTCAAATAAATAAATAAAATCTTTAAAAAAAAATGCCTTTGCAACACCTCCACATACAAGAACCATCACTGAGCTTAACTGAATACATTTACATCTTGACTCCAAATGTACAGAAACTGAGAGGCACACTTCTCTGTAGCACCTAAACTTGGTGAATCATTCAGAAGAATCAGAGATCCCCTCCCACCCCCCGGGTCTGTAGGGCGTCAAAGGGGAATCCATGCCGTGTACAACCCCGTCTCCAAGCCTCGGGCACCTTTTCCAGACAGTGCGTGGAGTATCCGCCGTTTCCGACCACGTGGACGACGCACAGCCTGGCTCCCGGCATCCCCCGGGGCAGCCGCGGGGCGCCAGAGAAAGCACCGCCCCCAGCCGGCGCGCGTGCGCACACTCCAGCAGCGCCAAGACCCCCAACGCGCCGCACGCCCGCGCACCCCCCCGCGCAGGCCCGCGCGTTCACGCACTCGCGCACGCGCCCCTCGGCCGGCCGGGCCCCCGGGCTCCGGGTCCGGCTCCCGGAGCCTGGCTCCCGGCGGCCCGCGCGAGCCGGCGCCGGGCGGGCGGGCGGGCGGACGGTGGGCGGGGGCCTCGGGGAGCTCGGGAGGAGGGCGGGGCGGGCCGAGTCGGGAGGGCCGGGCCCGCGGGCGGCGGCGGAGTGGGACTCGGCGCTGGCCCTGGTGCGGCCGCCATGGACGCCGACGCGGGGTCCGAGAACCCGCCTGCCGGGCGCCGCGACCCGGGCCTGACTCCGGAGGAGGACGCGCGGGCCCGGGCCGAGTTCGCGGCGCTGCACGGCCCGGCGCTACGCGCGTCCGGGGTTCCCGAGCGGTACTGGGGCCGCCTCCTGCACAAGCTGGAGCACGAGGTGCGGGCTCGGGTGACGCGGGAGGGCGAGGCGCCGGCCGGGAGGACCGGGGTGCAGAGCGGGGCCGGGGAAGCCGGGGCGCGGCCGGCTCTGGCCCCCTCTACCGGGAAGGGTGCGGCTGCGGGCGGGCCCCCTGGCCGAGAGCCGCTGGGGTACGGCGCGGGGAGGCCGGGCCAGGTGCGCTGGGGGACGGCCGGCGGCCCCCGGGAGGACTCGTGCGCACGGGGCTGGGAGGGCGTCCGGGGGAGAAGTGGAGCAAGCGCCTTCCCGGGCAGGAGAAGCCTCTGCCGGCGTGGGCAGGCCGGGGTGCGACGGGCCGGGGGCGTGTCCGTGTTGGGGCGCAGCGCGGACGCGGTGGGAGAAAAGGACCGAGGATTGCTGGTGAAGAGCGCGAATGCCCTGATGACCGACTTAGACGTCGCCTCTTAGGCGGCTTGGGAGCATCTAGAGTTTGGGGCCCAAGAGTGGCAGCAAGAGCCCAGTACCTGTGGCCCGGGTTCTGCCAGCGCCTGGGGCTGGGCCCGGCTGTGTGTGCGGCTACCGGCTCCCGTTGTGTGTCGGGACCTGTCCTGAGTTCTCCACGCATCTGCACTCCCCAGCTTTATCATCCCCAGTATGCGGTTGAAAAAACTGAGTCACAGGAAGAGGAAGTGAGTCTCCCAAAGTCTGTCAGACTTGGGAACCTGTCCCTTACTCTTAGCCACTGCTGGCTCCTGGGAGAGTAGATGTCCCATGAGTTTGTGTGACTTTAACTGTTCCGGTCACAGAATCACAGAGTTCTTTCTTGTCTCTCATTTGATTTGGTCCCTGGTCACCCTCATTTTTCCATAGGAAAGAAAATAGGTGGTGGGAGACAAATACAAAGAAAAGCGTCCCCATGCTTCTAGATTCTCTGCCCTTTTGGAGGGATGGCTCCCTGGTGCCCACCAGCCTTCTCTAGCCTGAACCTCCAGCGGGGCACCCCATGGGTACTGGCCAATGAGCAGGCCCTGGTTTTGGGTCGTTTGCCCAGCTGCTGAAGCCAGAGCACATTCACAGGTCTGTTAGGGGGGACTTCGTAGCTGGAACAAGGCTCCTCTCGGCTGAGGGCCTGCCTTGGGGGCCTAGACAGACTAGGGCGGGTGAGGAAGCAGCACCCCAGAGCCAGGAAGGGGTAATCACCCCAGCCCAGCCGCTCCACAGAGCCCACCTTCTCAGCCAGGTTTTCCGTGGTTCACGGGTACCTTTTTTTAAATAAATTTTAAGATTTTATTTATTTGACAGAGAGAAAGAGATCACAAATAGGGAGGGGGCGGGGAAGCAGGCCCCCTGCTGAGCAGAGAGCCTGATGCTGAGCTCGGTCTGGACCCTGAGATCAGGACCTGAGCCAGGGGCAGAGGCGTAACCCACTGAGCCACCCAGGCGCCCCACCGGGTACCTTCTTGCTCCAAACCCATAGTTGCTATAAAAAAGACCTCAGTAGCACTCAGTATATCCTTACCTCTTGTGAGTTTCCTTCCCCTGTATGACTTGCCCTCCAATCCACCAGTTTCCTGAGCCCTTGGCTCTGGTCCCAGGCATGTGCTGGGAACCCCCCTAGTTTGTTAGTGAGGATAAGAAGGCTCTCATTCTGAGTGAAAGGCACACGATGTGAGGACCCCCGGGCCCAGCCAGCCTCTGGGCAGTAAACCCTCATTTGGGCAACACTGGTCCATTTGAGCTGGAGATCTGGAAAGCCCGATGGCGAAACAGGGCCCCGGCTCCCACAGGCTTGGTGGGGATTGGCCCGAGAGGAGCATCAGCATGTGGTGGGCAGTCACCGGAGGGCAGCATCCCCTCTGCCTTGGCTGCTGTAGCTCTACAAGGGGGCAGCCGGTATTTTTCCATGACCCTCCCTTGCCGTTAGGGGTTATGGGCAGAGCTGTGAGTCATCACTTTACTAGACCCAAAACCTGCATCCATTGTTCCTAATGAAACCTGCTACTGCTCTGGGCCCAGGTGTGGGGGAGGGCGCCTGCCAACAGGAATGAGGCTCCTCCAACTCCCCGCAAGGCCAATGACCCTGGTGCCTTGTCTCAAATCAGTTGGAAAGGATGAGGAGTGTTTCAAAATAAATTCCAACTCTCTCTCCTGGCAGGAACTTCCCAGCTAAAGCTGCTCCCCTTCATTACCTTTAGGGGCTTTTCCTCCGTGGAGGGGTCATGGTTCCCCTCATTTCATAGCTGGGGGAAGGCAGGCCCTCTGCCCAGGCCTCAGGCTACCTCACTGTGCCCCCTTCCCTCCCATATGATTTAGGGATGAGGGTTGGGAATTTGGATTCTAGGTGGAAACTCAGAGTATGAATTCCAACCCTCTGAGCAGCTCTGTCCTGGGGAGTGGTGGGGGGCGAGTGGCATCCCAACCCCCTGCCCCCGGTTCTGACTGCTCAGGGAGCCTGACTGGAGGCTGCTCCCCTTATCTTCAGGGGGCCCCTGGCATGCTCCGCCGGTTCCACAGCCTTCCCTAACCACAGTTCCTGTGCCTCTGCCTGGGGTCCTTGCACCACTGGCCCCATCCACGTGATCAGATCTTCTCCCGCTTTAACGCTCACCTCCCAGCAGGCCCCAGCACCACAGACCTGGGCCTCCCACCTTACTCCACCGTTGGCAGCCGGCTCCCCGACCGAGATCAGGAGTAGTTCGCCCTCACACCCCGGAGCCTGGCACAGAGAAGCTGAGTGTGCCTGAATGGGGAGTTGGTTTGCATCTGCGTGAAGCTTGCTTCTGTCAGGGTCCTGAGAAGTGGCTCTTGGGGAACTGGCTTTGGTTGAGTCCCTGCTCGTGCCAGGGACTGTCTGTGCCCTGTTTTACTGATTCAACATTCAGCTCTCCTGGAAGGCCGAGGATGCCTTCCTCCCCGGGGAGAGGCTACTCTCGGAAGCGGAATGGTGGTGGCGTGCTCACACGTCATGGGCCCAGCTTAGTTTCCTCCAAGCTTTTGGTGTCTGTGAATCACGACATCCTTCCCACAACCCTCTGAGATCAGTTCTGCTGTGCCCACTGTACAGACGGGGAAACTGAGGCACGGCATGGTTCAGTAACTCGTTCACGGTCTCACGGCCTGGCTCCAGCATCTGCCCTAAGGCCTCTTGCCAGGTGGTAGCAGACCCACGGGGCAGGAGTGTGGCCGAGGGGGGCAGGCTGGCTCGGCTCCAGCTGCGTGTGGTCGGCAAGGAAGCTCGAGGACTATGGCCATTATCTTCCTGACCCGGCACCTCATACCCGCCGTAGAGCACACGCTGTACGGGCCCAAGCTGCTTCTCGGCGGGGCTGCTGTGGGAGGCTCTCGGCCACCTGTTTTCCTTCTGGGGCGCCTCTGCTGCCCTGCTGGAGGATTGGAGTGAGACCCCGGCCCCACCAGGATCCCAGCTCAAGGCTACGTCAGCGGCGCCGCGTGCTTGCAGCCCTGCTTCTAAGCACAGCCCCTCCCGGGCTGCGGGACTTTGAACAGAAGCTGGTGACCATGGTTCGGTCACAGTTCTGGCTGATCTCTAGGAGCCTGTTTCCCCACCTGGAAGATGGGTAGTTGGGTAATAAACAGGTCCTGCCTCCCCGAGGAGTTGGGTTGGTCCTTGAGGCCAGGGTGTGGCGCTCCGTGGGGCGGGAGTTCAGGCCCCGGGGAGCCTGCCGACACCCTTGCTTGTGGCCCCAGGTTTTTGATGCCGGGGAGATGTTCGGGATAATGCAAGTGCAGGAAGTGGAGGAGGAGAGCGAGGGCGAGGAGGCCCGGGAAGCGCGGAAGAAGCAGCCCAACCCCGGCGGCGAGCTCTGCTACAAGGTCATCGTGACCAGCGAGAACGGGCTCCAGGCGGCCGACCCCAACAGGTAGGAGCTGCCAGCCCGACGTCCACGGTCTGCGCCGTGGCGCTCAGCGTGGGCCCCTCTGGGGAGAGGCAGCCGTGGCAGGCCCGGGTGCTCGTGGCCACCCAAGGTTCCAGCCGGTCCCCACGGTCGGGTCGGCCCCGACAACTACTGATGCTTCAGACAGACCTGAGAGCAACCTCCCCAGCATCTCCCCACCATCACTAGGGTCCCACAGCGGAGGGGTGATGCGCACCAGTTTTGCCGGAGACGGGAAAGACTTACCCAAAGTCACACAGCTGGCCGAGAGCCTGGCTGTGGGAGCCTGGGCCATTCAGAGGACCTACCCCCGGGCCTGCTGAATCTGTCTCAGGATTCAGAACCGATAACAGGTTCTCCCAGCTCGAGGCTATGTCCCAGGGCTTTATGCCGGGCGGTGAGCAGTATAGTCTGCTTGATTCCTCGGGGGGACACCAGGACCCAGAGCAGGCCTGGCTGGGCCCCGGGCCCCGGGCAGGTGGGGCAGAGCTAAGACCAGACCCTGGGCTTCCTTCCTGCTTCCAGCCACGGCGGGCCTGCAGGCCTCTCAGGGTCCCCGGGCCCCTGTGTCCATGGCTTCTTGGGGGAGAGTCTTGCTGGCCGCCTCTTCCGCAAAGCAGCCTGTGAAGGGACGAGAGCGGCCACGCAGGGGACTGCAGCCGGCCACCTCCACCCGTGGGCTCCCGCAGAAACCTGTGGGCTCACGGTTCACATTGAGCTCGGTGCACTGCTCTGGGGCCCGGGCCCGCAGGCGCCTCCAGGAGCTCGCTGCCCCTCCGTTCCCTTGAGCCACACCTACGGCAGGCAGGCGCCTGAGGGGCAGCTTCTCCCTGTGGAGCTATGAGTCTCCCCTGCTTGCCAGACCCTGGATTCATCCTCTCCCCACACCTGCCGCGTACAACGCCCCTCGCGAGCTCTTCCCGGCTTGAAGCTCGACGTGCGCGCGGCCTCCTGCGGTCAGAACCTCTAAGCGAGAACGTTTGTTTTGAGTGCAAACACACGTACTAGAAGCCCAATGGAATAAATACCGGTGATTTTGCCACCCAGCCCGAGAGCTGGGGCCTTTGCTGTCACCCGGGGGAACGGAGGTGAGGGCCGCTCTGCCCGGCAGGCAGACCACACCGCCGAGTGCCAGAGCCTTCCGTTCCAGCAGGGCTCTGGAGGGGGTCCCGGCAGCCCTGCCAGGGCGCGGGGGTCTGGCTGCCGGCCTGCCTAGTCCTCTGCGGTGGCCCCACCCCCGGGCTCTTCCAGGGGGCCTGGGTGCGGGGGCCACAGGGTCCGAATGTGTGCGGACTTGAGGCCTCTCCCACAGAGAGGCCTCGCTGCGCCCCCCGGAAGTGCCAAAGCCCTAGGCCTGCGTGAGGGAGCCGGAGCTAGAGCCCCTTCGCACGCCTCCCGCCCCTGGCTGCCCGCTCCGCGCGGCCTTTGCTTTTGCTGAGCACCGTCGCACGCGGGGCCGGCAGGCAGGTGCAGAGCACGGCTGGTACGGATCACTGCAACGGTGATCAATAATTATCAGCAAGCACACAAGGACTTGGTGCGATCAGCAGATTGGGTGTTTTGTCCCCTCTGATTCTCGCACCGGCCCCCAGGCCGGAGGCAGGGACCCCACTGGTTTTTGCAGAAACCGGAAGAGGGCGTGGAAGCTCCCCGGGCCACAGCTGCAGGCCTTCCCCCTCCCTCCCCTTCATCTCTCGGGGCAAACTCCCC
>CM052807.1:114969131-115028593 GCA_028533885.1 Nasua narica | reverse complement strand
GCGGTTCAACCAGACCTACCAGCTGGCGCATGCGGTGAGCAGGGGCGGCCGGGGCTGCCAGGACCCGGCCCCGGGGGCCTCTGCCCCAGGAGTGAGCGGACTCCTCGCAGGGCTCCATCGTGGGCCTGTTACTCAGCCTCGGGCCACCCGTCCTGGGGGCTCTTGAGCTCACGGGGCACGACCTTCTCTCAGACCCCTAGACGGGGCCCCGTGACTTGGCTGCCTGTGGCCCAGTGCCTTCGGGTTCTGTCATCCCCCCGAAAGCCGTCAGGGTTTGCTTGCATCTGAAGAGTCGTATCCCTCGAGCACGCATCCTCGGTGCCCATCACCAGAGACCCACCCTCGTGCTCCAGCCCCTCACCACTTTCATGGGGGAGACAGAAGTTGTTTCTCGTGGTCTCAGCTCAGACGTCACCTCCCCCAGGGAGCGCCCCTTGCCCTCTCCCTGCCACACGCAGCTGTGCAGCTGCGAGACTGCGTGCCTTCGTGCCGGCACCTGTACCCCGTGAGCAGTCACAGCGCGCTGTGCTGGTCCGCCCAGGATGGTCCCAGGGACCCCCGGTTAGGGGCCTGGGGTGCGCGGTAGATGTTCCAGGCTCTGGGAGTTGGGGGCACGGACGGGTGGGAGGGTGCCTGGCAGAAGGGGCAGGCGGATGGACGGCGGACACGGTCGCTGTGTGCACTCTGCCTCCAGACGGCCGAGGACAAGGTGCCAGTGTGGTACATCATGGACGAGTTCGGCTCGCGCATCCAGCACTCTGACACGCCCAGCTTCGCCACCGCGCCCTTCTTCTACGTGCCCCAGCAGGTGGCCTACACGCTGCTGTGGCCCCTGCGGGACCTGGACACGGGCGGTAAGTGTCACACCCACCCACCCTGAAGGACGGGCCCAGGCCCTGCTTTCCCGCTGCCCCCTGATGGGCCCTGTGTCTCGATGCAGAGGAGGTGACCCGGGACTTTGCCTACGGGGAGGCTGACCCTCTGATCCGGAAGTGCCGGCTGCTGCCCTGGGTCCCCGCCAACCTGCTGGACTTGAGCTCCTCCACGCCCGAGCCGCCTGACGAGCACTACCAGGTGGGACCGTCTGCCTCTGACCTCTGATCTGGTGGCCCGCTGGCTTCTAGAACGTCCTTCGGTCACCAAGTGCTACTGAGCGCCAGCTGGCCACCGTGGGAGGGAGCGAAGAGTTTGAGGACATACGAGAGACGGGCAGTGAGCTCCGAGCTCGGGCCGTGAGCAGGAGCCGCCTCTGGTGCCGCGACCCGAGGCTGGGGAACCTGGTGGACCCCAGCTGGTGGTCAGTGCTGGTCTTCTCGTTTTCGGGGACTCCTTGCCAGGACGTGGGGGGAGGGCACAGTGTGGGCCATGAGGCTTGGTTATGAATCCCGACTCCGTGCTGTTTCCTCCTCACCGGGGATCTGAAGACTATTCGAGCGTCACACGGCCACTTCTCTGGCACACAGTAGGCCCTCAGTGAGTCACGTCATCATCAGTGTTGCTGTTAACGGCAACAAAGGCACTTTGGCCTGTGGCAGCGTCTTGGGCACGTTAGGGAGCCAGGGTTCTGGAGGCCCCGGGCCGGGGAGCAGCTGGGGCCTCTGGGAGCATAGCCGCTAGCACCCCAGGCAGGGCTGGGCACCCCCGGGCGCCCCTCTCCTCCCTCCCCTGCCCTCTGATCTCCTGCCACCGCTTCCTCCTGCCAGTCCCGGTTTGGAGCCAGGCCACGAGCGAGCCTGTGGTCAGCGCGAATAGGCGTGCTTGACTCTAGTTCGTGCCACATGAGGACTTGAGGTCCTGTTTCCGCCATTATTTTACTGAGGATGAGGAAACAGGCATAGAAAGGTTAAGTAACTGCCAAAGGTCACATGGCTCATAGGGGAGCTGGGGTGAACGCCAAGGGGCCCGTGACAGCCAGTGGGCGGAGGCTGCGAGCCTTGCCCGGCTGTGTTGAAATTTCCCTGCCCACGGGGGCACGTCCGACTTTCGCTGAGGGCCTCGGAGGTTCACAGATCGGAGCAGTAGCCCGGTTAGCTCGAGGCAGAATGGGAAGCGCCGTGGGGTGTTGGCCGGCTTGTGAGTGCTGTGGTTTGTGAAAGGCTGGGCACTGGTCCCTGGTGGTGGGACCTCCTGGCACCTTGCCCGTGAATTCCATCTCAGCTGGTGGTGGTTGAACCGTCCGTGCAGGAAACTGCGTGATCACTCATCTTGAGTCCGTGACGTGTTTTAGAGCCTTAGAGTAGCTGCACCTAGTAGGTGCTTCGTAAACGGGTGCCTGCAGAGGAGGGAGCCTTAAGAGTGGCTTAGGGCCAAAGGCTTCCTGACCTCGGATAGTTCCAGCAGACGGGGCGGGGCCGACCCTGAGCGACCGGACTGGGCCTGAGCGGGGCCCGCGGAGCCGAATTTACACTCAGGAAGGCAAGGCCGTTGGTTTTTCCCCTTGGGACGCCTTCTGCTGTCCAGAAGAGGAGATGAAGCCAAACTCGAGTTGCCGAGAGCATCCTGGCTGCTTTTCCCCACCTGACCCATCTAGCTTGGGCCCGTGCTCCAGGCCCCGGGGGTCGCCGGTGTGAGTTAGGGGCCGCGGGATACACAAGACGTTTGCCATCCATCCCACCCGCTTTCTGTGGAACAGGAGGAGGGGGTGCTTTGGACTCGGAGCCCCTCTGGAAGCGTAGCCGGGCTGTCGGGGGGACCGCGTCAGTGAGGCTCAGGATCGGCTTCCGCCCGGCAAGGGGGCCGTGGCAGCGGGAGACCTCAGTTCTAACCCCCGGGGGCCTTTGTGGGGGGCCGCGTCCCCAGGACACGGCGGCCGGCTTGTCCTAGAGCCCGGGAGCTGAGAGAGCCGCGGGGCCTTCCCTGCATAGCACCTCTGTCCTGTCTGTCCCCTCTGCCCTGGTGCCTCAGGAGCAGCCCCTGCGGCCGCGCCTGCCCCCACGGGGAGATGACTCCCTCTGCCTTCTGAAGGGAGCGGCGCAGAGTCTGTGGCTGTATTTTCAGCCACCACACGGCTTAGGTTTGGAGCAGCACTCGGCCTCCGCTAGGACCGGGCAGCCCCTCCCAGGCGGGCTTGACGCCTTCCCTGCTGCCTGCAATTCGGAGAGAGCGTTGAGATTTAGAACAGTGTTTACATTTATCTTTTGGCACAAATGGGTCGCTCAGCACTTGAGGGGCCTTGAGCCCCAGAGTCCCTGGGCGAGGGTGGCCCAAGGGCTCTGGTCGCCGCTGGGCCTGTCGGAAGGCTGTACCTGGGATCTGGGGGTGCCCCCTGATATGTCACGATGGGGGAGGGTTAGGGTCTTGGAGCTCTGTTTCTACCTTTAGTGCTTCCTTTCTAGGCCATTTTGGAGGAGAACAAGGAGAAGCTGCCACTTGCCATCAGTCCGGTGGACTATCCCTGCGACCATGTCTTCAAGTGCGTAGCCGCCCCCCCAGCTTCTGAGGAGCCTCCCTGCTCCCCCGAGTTCCCCAGCTCTGAGAGTGGCGTCTGGTGGCACGGCAGTGACGGGAGCCCGGGGCAGAGTCCTGGGATCACAGAGAGAGTGCTGTGAAAGTGAGGGGGTGGCGGGGTGTTCTCTGGTCCTGGGGTGAAAACAGCCGGGCCGATTCCCAGGCGCCTGCAGCTGTGGGCTGGCGGGCGGGCAAGGCCAGGCTGGACGCCAGGCGGAAGCGGACGCCCCGGAGTACAGGTGAGAGGTGGGTGTGCGATGCCCGCCCACTGGATGGTGGACAGCCTCCGGCGGCTTCCAGCCTGACTTCTGCCTCCACGGGAGTCCCTCCCTCTGGCTCCCCAAGCCTGGTCCGGCCAGAAATGGGCAGTCCAGCCCGCCGTGCCTTCCCTGAGGCCAGCCCAAGGGCCCTCCCTGGTGCCCAGGCCCACTGCCCAGTGTCGGTCCGTCCTCCGGGTCAGAGGCCCCACGGAGGCCCACTTGGTCTTGGCCTCCTGCTCCCAGTCCTGCCCCAGCTCCGACCTCAGACCGAAGGCTTCATGCTGGCCTTGCCCCAGGCGGTCCACCGCATCTCCTCCCCTGGACTGCTGTCCCTCCTGCCTTCTTCGGCCTCTGTGCACCCCCAGCCCATGGGCTCCCGGGCTCTGTCCTCACCTCCACCTGGGGTTAGTGGGGGCTGGCGGGGCAGGCAGCAGTGAGCACTGGTGTGCAGCAAGGCCACATCCGGGGCACTCGTCTTGGCCGCAGGCCCCCGGACGCCAGCTGCCTTCTCGGCAGGCGGCGCTCTTCCTGTGTCGGTGGGAGGCTGCTTGTGTCGGTCCTTCCGGGTTCCATGTGGGAGGCAGGCCCGCATCTGTTAGACACTCAGGCTATCCCGTGTCACCCCAGTGACAAGTGTGAGTTGGGCTGTGATCCCATCTTAGAGGCGGGGCCCTGGCTCAGAAGAATCCTCGTGGCCCCATACTTGCCAGGCGAGCAGAGGGGGGTCGGCCAGCACTGCCTGTCCGACCTCGGGCCCGAGCCCATCCACCCGGCCTCCTCCTCCTCCTCCTCCTCCACGGCGGCCCGGGGCGGGGAGCCCTGAGTCCCCAGGGTGCAGTGAGCACGGGCCCGGCTCAGCCCGCCTTCCGCCCGTAGGGTCTACACAGACATTCAGCAGGTGCTCAGTCACCTGACGCACCCGCGCTTCACCTTCACCCAGAGCGAGGCGGACGCGGACATCCTCTACAACTTCTCCCACTTCAAGGATTACAGGTGAGCACCCCGCCCCCCGGCCAGGCCCGGCGTCCGGGGACCGGCCCCAGAGCCCCTCGCCGCCCCTGAGCCGCGTGCGCCTTTCTCGGCCCCGCAGGAGGCTCAGCCAGGAGAGGCCCAACGTGCTGCTGAACCAGTTTCCCTGCGAGAACCTGCTGACGGTGAAGGACTGCCTGGCCTCCATCGCGCGCCGGGCTGGGGGCCCCGAGGGCCCGGCGTGGCTCCCCCGCACCTTCAACCTGCGCACCGAGTTACCCCAGTTTGTTAGCTACTTCCAGCAGCGGGAGAGGCGGTAAGGGCCCCCCTGTCACTCCTGCAGCCCCCCTGCCCGGCTTGCTCCCGCTGCTCCCTGGGAGGGGTTCAGTGCCCGCTCCTAAGGTGGCCTTGGTCCCTGGAAGGTGGGTGCGGGGCACAGCCTAGCTGAGCCCGTGTGCTCTCAGGGGCCAGGACAACCACTGGATCTGCAAGCCCTGGAACCTGGCCCGCAGCCTGGACACTCACATCACCAGGAGCCTGCACAGCATCATCCGGCACCGCGAGAGCACCCCCAAGGTAAGGCCAAGGGGCGGAGGGGACTCGGGCGGGGGCGGGTCCCTGTGGGGCCAGCGAGCAGGGCCGCCCGGCTCGCGGGGTCTCTGAAGCCCTGACCCCGCTCCTGCCAGTGCCCTGGCCAGCAGGACAGAGCTGTCCCAGGCGTGTGTGACCTCAGGGTCCCTGCTCGCTGCACCACGCATGACTGCCCAGCAGGAGGGAGCCGGGCATGTCCAGGGCGGTATCGGGGCGGGGTGGGGGGGGTGCGTTATTGGTCAAGAAAAGCGTGCCAGCGGGATGGTGGCTGAGCGGATTCCGGGCAGCGGACGATTGTGGCTGAGAGCTGGTATGCAGTTCTCAAGACCTAAAAACTGGTGGGATCTTCTTCAGCTAAAGGGAAGGTGAAGATCCGGAACTTGCCGCGGCCTAGACAGGGTGTGAGAAGGCCCAGGAAGGAGCCAGGGGCAGGGCACAGGGCTCCTGGGGCCGGGGCAGGAGCGTGCCTGCTTTTCCAGGACGTGGCGACCGTGTTCGGAGGTCCCACAGGCGTGAGCCCGTCTCCAGTGAGGACAGATGCCGATGGGGCGAGGTTGGGGTGCCTCCAGGCCCAGGCGAGGGGAGAGCCACCCACAACCCTACGTCTGTGTCCCCCAGGTCGTGTCCAAGTACATCGAAAGCCCGGTGTTGTTCCTTCGGGAAGACGTGGGGCCAGTCAAGTTCGACGTCCGCTACGTCGTGCTGCTGCGGTCGGTGAAGCCCCTGAGGCTATTCGTTTATGACGTGTTCTGGCTGCGCTTCTCCAACCGGTAACCGGGGGGCAGGCTGGGGGGCTGGCGGGGGCGCCCCTCTTTACCGGGGGGTCAGAAGGCCCATCCTGGAGCTCCTTCTCCGCCGCGCACCCAGCAGGCGGCCCGGCCGAGCTGGGGTCTATCCCCGTGGGAGTCCTCGCCCCGCCTGCATCAGCCACGGGTGGGGACGTGGGCGGCGATGGTCACTGTCACGGGGCACCGGGCGGCTGCAGACCGCGATGCCAGGCCCTCGGGGAGTCTTCACAGACCTAAGCTCTGAGGGGCCGCGGGGCGCCCCCTCACTCCGATGGGGGGCCTGGCGCCCGGCGGGGTCTGTCGGAGCCCCGCCGCTGCTGGGGTGCAGCCAAGCCCACGACCCCGTGTCTGCACTCCCCCCGCAGGCCCTTCGCGCTCGACGACCTGGACGACTATGAGAAACATTTCACCGTCATGAACTATGACCCGGAAGTGGTGCTGAAGCAGGTAGGTTCACGCGGACGCGGGCACAGACCCAGACCCCACACCGGCCGGCTTGTCTTCTGGGCAGGCTGTGTAGACCGGTGGAGAAGCTGCCTTCCAGTACCTGTGTTGGTCTCGAAGCAGCAGCCTCCCCAGGTCCTGCGGCAGGTCCGAGCCGGGCAGGTCTCAGCTGGAGGCACAGACTGCCTTCCGTCCGCGCGCCTCCCCCTCCTGAACGCGGGGCCCGCTGGGGGCGGGGAGGCGCAGGTGCATGTCACGTGGTCCCCGGGCAGGAGGCTGCTGCTGGCCCGTGGCCCTGCCTGGATCCGGGACCCGTGCTCTCCCCCGTGCTGTGTGGGCACCTTGGGCGAAGGGACATCAGGGCTAAGCTCCCTCTGAGGTGAGGGCCTCAGCTGGGCCCGGCTGGCCGGCAGCGCACCTGGGACAGGTAGGCTTAGCCCGGGCAGAGGCAGAGCCGGCTGCGGGTGGAGGAAGGAGGAGAGGAGAAGGGCTGCCTCATGCGTCATCCCAGAACTCCTCCCTGACCTGCTGGCTGGCTGCTGGCTGTTTCAGGCCAACGGGAATTAGGGCTCAGCCCCTGACCCCCTCACCCACCCTGCTCACCCCAGGGCCTGCCGGTGGCCTTCTCTCCCTGCAGCCCACAAAGTGGCCACTCTCTGAATGTGATCATTACCCATTCCAGGCACATTTTGATTCCTTTTTTATTTATTTATTTATTAAAGATTTTATTTATTTATCTGAGAGAGAGAAAGAGATCACAAACAGGCAGAGAGGCAGGCAGAGAGACAGGGGGAAGCAGGCTCCCTGCTGAGCAGAGAGCCCGATGTGGAGCTCAATCCCAGGACTCTCAGATCATGATCTGAGCCAAAGGCAGAGGCTTTAACCGACTGAGTCATCCAGGTGCCCCATGATTTCTTTTTTAAAAGATTTTATTTATTTGACAGAGAGAGAGAGATCACAAGCAGGCAGAGAGGCAGGCGGGGGGCGGGGGAAGCAGGCTCCCCGCTGAGCAGAGAGCCCGATGCGGGGCTCGATCCCAGAACCCGGAGATCATGACCTGAGGTGAAGGCAGAGGCTTTAACCCACTGAACCACCCAGGCGCCCCACGTGTTTTGATTCTTTTCAGCATGAGTGTATCCCGAAACTGTTCAAATGACGGTTTTGTGTATGTATGTGAGTTTTTGCGTAAATGCTATTCTATTGAGCAAATCTTTCTATGGCTTTCTCTTTTTGCTGAGCATCACATATGTAGATTTGCCACTATTGTCACACGTGGCTGTGGGCATTCTCATCATTCACCTGTTAGTAGACGTTAAGGTCATTTCGGGTTTTCGCTATTAATACACGTACACGTGCTGCATCGAACACTCCCGGGGACGCCTCGCTGTGGCCGTGTCTCAGCAGTCCTTCCGTGCCCTGGCGCACGCCCAGCCCAGCTGCGGCTCCTTGTCCTGGGCTGCGTTGCAGGCCGGTCCCTGGGGCCCTGCGCCATCAGCGGGGCCCTGGGACGTGTTGGAAGGTTCTGAGAGAACGGAGTGCCCTCCCTCCTACACGCTGAGGGTCGCATTTCCCCGGAAGCTCCTGTGTAGGGGACGCGTCGCCCGCAGGATGTGAGCGTCAGGCTCCTGTAGGGAAGACCCGTCCTTCGAGGAAGGGACCCGAGCTCACTGCCGGCTTGCACACCGGTGTTTGGATGAAGGCTTGGCCTGAGGAGATCTGGCCGCCATCCTCAGGCGCTTGTTGCTGGTGCTGAGCAGTGAGCCCGGGGCCTGTCCGGCCTCTGCCTCCGGCGCACTGTTCCGGGAGCCGCGGGGCGCGTGTCTACCCAGCCTCCCAGTAGCCCTGCCGATCCGTGCTGGACAGGGAGACTGTCCCATTTCACAGATGACGCCGCTGAGCCCTGACAAGGGCCTGCTCGTCTGGAGTCACAGCGTAAGATCCAGAGCTCGGACCCCGGCGCCTGCCTCCCCTCTGCGCCCAGGTGCGGGGGCGCCAGCAGGCCGCGGGCGCTGACCGTGGCCCCGGCGAGTGCCAGAGCCCCACACGAAGGCAGGGCCGGCTTCCCCACTCCGTGCCCCGAGGCGGCCCCGGGCAGAGCGTGACGGGCCGTGTGTCTGTCGCAGGTGCACTACGACGAGTTCATCCCTGAGTTTGAGAAGCAGTACCCGGAATTTCCCTGGAAGAGCGTCCAGGTGAGTCCTGGGCAAAGCCGCAGAGCCCGGGGCTCCCCTCACCGGCTGGCGTGGGCGGGTGGGGGCCTCCTCGAGGTGGTCGTGCTCCCACTCCGGGCCTCGGGGGTGTCGTGGAGGGGACTCGAGCACGGTCGGGACAGCCAGACGGCAGTAGGCCTGACCTGTCCCAGAAATGGCAGACCTGAGGGGACGGCAGGGGCACAGCCCGAGACCCAGGCCGGCCCCCGCAGCTGTGCACCTCGGTGCAGAGGGGCGCTGGGGCCTTGGAGGCAGCACCCAGGCAGAGTCGTCAGACCCCAGCAACCAGGGGCAGGTGTCAGAGAAGGCGGCAGCAGCCGGGGGTGGAGACACGGAGACTGGAGGAGGAGGCGGGATCGTGGGCCGTTTGGGGCCGCAGCTCAGGTCGAGGCAGTGAGGTGCATAAGGAGCTGCTCTGGGGGCTGGTCCCAGCCTCAAGCCGTGCAGCCCCCAGCCCGGCTCCCCCTTCCCCAGGCTGAGATCTTCCAGGCCTTCATGGAGCTGTTCCAAGTGGCGTGTGCCAAGCCGCCGCCCCTGGGCCTCTGCGACTATCCCTCGTCCCGGGCCGTGTATGCCATCGACCTCATGCTCAAGTGGGACAACCGTCCAGATGGTGAGGGGGCCCCCCGTCCCGTAATCCAAACCATGCCCCGCTCCGCTTACCCAAAGCCGATCATCCCCCCACCCCTGCCCCCCGGGGACAAAGGGATCTCCTGCTCGCCCTGCTCCCTGCTGCTTAGCCGGTCCTTCGCCTCCGATTCCCGGAGGTCTGGTGCGGGAGGCACACCGTTAGGGGGGGCCTTCAGGACAGAGCGCGAGCGGGAAGGGCGGGGTGCCGCGGGGGCGTCAGGAGGGAGCTCATGCCCTGGCCAGCCCCCCCCCCCCAGGAGTGAGATGCCCTGTCCTCTTGTGCCGTCAGGGAAGCGAATGATGCAGCCGCAGATCCTGGAGGTGAACTTCAACCCGGACTGTGAGCGGGCTTGCAGGTACCACCCGAGCTTCTTCAACGACGTCTTCAGCACCCTGTACCTGGATGAGCCCGACCACTCCCACGTCACCCGCCTGGTCTAGGCGCCGTGGCTCCGTGGTGTGTGGCCTCAGCCGGCGGAGCTGCTTCTGCGGAGACCCCCCCCACCCTCGGGCACAGCCACGCCTTTGACTGTCATCCCCGCGCCGCCTCGGGGGGCTCAGGGTCCTCCTCCCTCCGAGGCCAGGGGCAGGGCCGGTCACTGTGTCCCCAGGGCTGAGTGCCAGGCCCCTGTCCACGCTCCCCTCACCGCCATCCACGCTCAGCCGAGGGCTTTTCCAGAGAGTCTGGTTCCCGGGCTGCTGTGTTTCCTGGGGTGTTAGTGGCTGCGGGTTCTGGGGAGAACGGTGAGGTTTCCCCGGCAACACCTGCAGAGCCACCATATGAATGGGGGGCCGGGCAGGCTGCTTCTCAGAAGGCCCGCTCGTGCGTTGTGACTCCCCGGGGCGGGGTGTCAGGATCCCACCCCTGCCCCCCCGAACAGCTGGGAACCTGCCTCCCGGCCCAGCCTTCTTGTCTCCCAGTCTCGATCAAAACCTTTACCAGCAAGCTTCCTGGGAGGTTCGGGTCAGGAGGGCGTACAACAAAGCACGCCCTCTTGACCCTGACCTCCCTCCCCGGCGCCACGGGCGGCTGTGGCCTTCCCATTTGGCAAGAGCAGGCCGTCCTCCTGTCTGTGGCCCCCGCAGACCCGGGTGCCCGCCGGGCCCGGCACAGCTGTCCCCCTCGCCTGCCGTCGGCTGGGGCCTCGGGGACAAGTGTGGGTGGCGGAGCGCCAGGCAGCGGATGGCCGAGGAGGGGATGATCCCAGGGCGAACTCGATGTTACCGTTAGGTGCCATCTTCCACCCGAGTCTAGAGTCCAAACGTTGGATTTTTGTTAGTTTTTCATTTATGAGAGGAAAATATAAAAATTCTTACTATTTCCATAACTTTGTTTCTGAAATTTGGAGTTAGATGCTGGTGTGTTTTGTGCTGCCCCAGCGCCCCCCGGCCCGGCGGACGGCGGGGGTTGGGGAGGGAGCGCGGAGCTCCATTCATGGTGAAGCCGAGAAGCAAGACTGGGCTGGATTGTGCCTTCCATCCGTGTGTCTGCTTGGCCATGTCTGTCCATCTTCTTTGTCACCCAGAACCTCAGCCCGTCGGCCGGGGACACGCCCCTCCCTCCAGCCAAGCCGAGATGGCACGAGCAGGTCCGTCCATCCCCCCCCCCCCCCGCCAGAGCCGCTGGCGTCCCATCCTCTCCTTGACACAACTTGTCCCGCAATAAAGCACGCCTTCTTGACCCCGGCCTCCCTCCCTGGCGCCATGTGTCAGCTGTCTTCCTATTCGGCTGTCGAAGAAAACCAAACTATCAAGACGTCCCCATGGAGAAACGAGAGAAGATGGCCTTTCGGCTGCCAGGTGCCCGTCTGGGTCCCTTAGGGCTGCAGTGACCGAATACCACCCCCGGGGACCTCCCCCACAGGAGTTCCTTCCTCCTATTTCTGGAGGCGGGGGCGTCCCCAGGATCAGGGGGCAGCAGAGTTGGCGTCTAAGAGCCCTCTTCCTGGTTCGCAGATGGCCACCCTCCCTGTATCCTCATGTGGGAAAGGGCAAGGGAGTTTTGTAGGGTCCCTTGTAAGGATACCAACCCCATTTGTGAAGGCGCCATTCTTGTGACCTGATCCCCTCCCAGAGTCCCCACTTCCTCTGACCATCACCCTGGGGGTAGGAGTCAACGCGGATTTGGGGGAACACTCAGACCCACAGCAGGTGCCTCCTCCCAAGCTGGATTCCCCAGCACTGGTTCCATTTCTGAGCAGAACACAGCGGGGACAGATGCAGAGCTGAGGCTCACCTCTCGTGCCAGCCCTTAATCCTGGCTGCGCACACACTGCTGGGGCCTCAGGGGATGGGACTGTCTTTGTGCCTGATTCCTCACCCTGAGGCTGGGGGCCATGGGAGACCCTGACTGCTCTTAGGGCAGCCAGAGGGTCCAAGGGGTAGATACAGGAGGGGCGTGAGTGCTGTCAGCCTGCCCAGTGACGCCCCCTGGTGGTGGGCAGAGGCCCTGGGACATGCTGACGGGGAGGGCCCTGCAAGGGACCTCCTGTGCCCTTCCGGAAGGACACTCACACCAGGGCGCTCATCCAGACGCCCAACAGGGATAGTGGGCCTGCTCATTCCCAGCTGACGTCAAACCCGATTACCCAGGATGCTCCGGGCGATCGGAAGACCACATGACCCAGGCTCTCTTAATTATAAACGGGCTTCTTCCCAATTCTAGACGTCCTTGCGCCTCTGACGAGTGGAAATCAGGCAACTCCCGAGGAAGGGCATCCGGCAGGGCCCCCACTGTCCCTGAAGACCAGACCACTTGCAGTGTAGATGGTTCTTATCCCTGGAAATGTTTCTTTCTGGTATTATCTTCACAGGGGTTACTTTGTGTTGAGAATTTTTTTTAAAAACTACGTGAGAGAGAGTGCTTGGAGGGAAAGGGAGGAAGGACAGAGGAAGAAGGGGAAGCCGACTCCCCGCTGAGCAGAGAGCCTGACGCGGGGCTCGATCCCAGGACCCCAGGATCACAACCCGAGCCGGAGGCAGACGCCCAACAGACTAAGCCCCCCGGGCGCCCCTGTGCTGAAAATTCATCAGAGTACAAAATCTGTAAGAGTTGGACATCTGGAGTCGACCAGGGAGTCACGGCCTCAGTATTAATTGTACCAAAGTTCTACAGAACCACACAAAAATCCAAAAGGTAGAGCTTGAGAGGCTGATGGTGAAATCTAGAAAGGTCCTCAGTGATGACCCGTGGCCCCATGAATACCGCCAATGGCGGTGGCTCCTTCCTGGAGAGGCACCAACATAGAACCTTTTGATACCAGAGATCCGCAGGGGCTGACAGCAACGTTAAAGTGCTCAGCATATGCCCGATAGTCACTGCTGCCTCCCCGCCGGCGGCCGGCCGCCGAGCCCTCCTGGGCTGTGTGAATGACCGTGTCTTGTGTCCTTCGTGGCCGGTCTGCTACAGAGGGCAGCAAATGCCCAGAGGCTCGAAGCTGCTCCAGGAAGGAGTACAGACCAGAAGGACTCGACATCCCTGAGATAACGGATTTTCCTATCAAACCAACGTGGACATCGTTAGGAGCCTCACGTTGCAAGTGGATGCTGAAACTCAGAAAAGGAGAGAATCCAGTCTACTCATGGAGAACTGGGGTGGGGGTCACAAGAAAGCAGCAGACACAACAGCAAAGTACATCTGCGTCATCCATTTTTCTAGCCATTTCTGTGGCTGCGCGTATCATGTGGCCGGGAGGAACTCTGTGGGACGTTGCTAGAGAGGAACCAAGCCACAAGCGAAAGGAACAGACCAAAAAAAGAGCCTACGTGAGCATCACTGAAAGGATTCCGGAAGTCTCAGGCGCACTTGAATGCTAAGTAATCTGGGGGGACCCACAGGGGTCTGTGATGACATTCAGTCCCCCACGAACCATCTTGGAGAACTTCAGAAATAATAGAAAGGATGCTCAAAGAGTCACCCCGTCGGAGCCCTCTGCTCTGGGGAGCATCAGAGAAAGGTTACGGGGAGCTGGCCGAGGTGCTGCCGGCTCTCCCCGCGGGGCACAGTCTGCCCGACGTCCAGCCCCAGCGGAGGGGACAGCCCCGGGGAGAGAGCCGCCCCTGCTCAGCCGAGTGCGGTCAGCTGTCTCTCCCCAGCCTTCCTAACGTCGTAACTGGGTCCCGTCTGGATGTGAGGGCAAGGGGGCAGGGAGCCAGCAGCAGAGCCCCCGGCCTGCCCAAGTGACACCAAAACACAGCACGTTTGTGGTGTGAGCGACCCACAACCAAACAAAACAAGCTGCCAAAGGCCCACGGGTCCCAGGCGCCCGGAGCCGGGCGGCGATGCAGCGGAGGCCGAGCCCACAATTTCAGCTGGAGCAGACGTGTCGCCCCAGCGGGAGCCTGTCTGGGCGACAGGCCTCAGCCAGCCTCCCGCGCGCCCAGCAGCTGCCTGCAGAGGAGCCGGGCAAGGCTGGGGTGACACGTCC
Organism: Nasua narica; assembly: GCA_028533885.1. Taxonomy (NCBI): domain Eukaryota; kingdom Metazoa; phylum Chordata; class Mammalia; order Carnivora; family Procyonidae; genus Nasua; species Nasua narica. The sequence goes on along the minus strand of CM052807.1, from coordinate 115,014,827 downwards.
CCACCTGGGCAGGCCTGGGCCAGCGAGGGGCTGCGGTCTCCGGGCCGGGACACCGGCCTCAGTGCCGATCGGGTGTTTACGGAGCTGCCCCCAGCCCCCAGGGGGCAGGTCTGGCGGTGTCCCCAGCTCTGGGCCCAGCCCCGTCACAGCGGAGGCCAGGGGAGGGCCCTGAGCAGCAGCCCCGGCAGGCGGCGGGCCTGCGCCCTGCGCCCGGCTCCCCGGAGGCTTGGGGAGTGGGTAGGACCGAGCCCCGGGCTGGCTGCACGCCAGTCTCCACAGCGGAGCCAGGGTGTGGGCTCCGGGTCGGACCTGGGCTGCTCCGCCTCTCAGAGGGTCTTGGGAGGGACCCGAGAAACACGGGTGACGCGCTGACCAGATCCGGCGGTGGGGTGAGCACCCCTCCCTCCCTGCAGCCAGGGGTCCCCCCCCAAAGTAAAAAGGCCACTGCCAGGAGGTTACACACTTTATTTGGCTTCTAGCCTCCCGTGTTCCGAGAGCGCGCTTGGAGCAGAGCGGAAAGCACAGGTCTATCGCCATTTCTGGGATAGAAGGTCGGCCCTGGGCACCTCTGCAGCTGGCGGTGACCCTGGGGGCCGAGACCCAGACAGACCTGCAGGCCGGGCGGCCACGGAAGCACACGGGCCACCACCTGGGGCAGCACCTGATCGGCAGCAGCTGGGGTCCGCAGAGGAAGGCGCGCTTTCATTCGGCAATTCGCCGGCCACCCCGCCAGCCTCGGTTGTCCCGCCACACACAGTAGTTGAGCGCGGCCGCGAAGGCCAGCCAGGCCAGGTACGGGTAGAGCAGGCGGGCGGCCGGCGGGCTCACCCTGTGCCAGGCCACGGCCGTGGCTCCCGCCAGCCCAGCCGTCAGCAGGAGATCCACCAGCGCCTGCAGAGACACGGGGGGGGGGGGGGCGTTGGGGGGGGGGACAGGGAGGCCTGAGGCTCATTGTGCTCACCAGGTGCGTGGCCCAGCTGACCCCTCATGGGCTGCGCTCAAGGAAGCACTCCGTCCCACCCCCAAGCGACACCGTCTAGTCCCTCCCTCGTTCTCTACCTCAATTTCCCATCTGTAAAATGGGAACAATCACCCCTGCCTGATCCATGCCGTGTGAGGGACGCAGGGCACCAGGCGTCACATTTTCCCACACGATGGCCCCTCACCCAAGCCAGCGAGCATGTCTGGTTCCGTCGAACCCCCCCCCCCCAAGCTTCCTCCACCGGAGGAAAAGCAGCTGGGGGCTCCACGGGAGGCCGCTGGTCCCCTAAAAGTTTCTGAGAGATGTGACCATGAGCCATGTGTCATCCCCGCCCCCGGGATCTTCAGACCCTCACCCCATCTAGGATGTGATGCCCTATGTCCTTCAAGGAAGGGCCACTCCTCCACAGGCCATCTCCCGGGACCAATCAGACTGGCCAAGGCCACACTTACCCAACCCATTTGTCGGCTGCCAAAGAAGATGGGAGGCCACGCCCAGTTCAAGGCCAGCTGCCCGCCATAGAGACCTAGGGGAACCACAGCCTCCTCCGAGAAGCCCCCCAACTCTTTCCAGACCATGTAGGAGCCATACCTGAAACAGAGGCCACCAGTCAGGGCACCAGCAGGGAAGAGACCAAAAGCCTCCCTGAGTTGTGCTCATCTACGGGACGGCACAGTGGTGGCTCAGGCTTGCTCTACCACTGACCGCTGTGTGACCTCAGGGAAGTTGCTTGACTTCTCTGGGCCTTCTTGCTCCCAGGACTGCTGTGAGGATTTGCGTTAACACCCTGATGGGGCTTAGGTCAGCGCCTGGCACATGGGACACTCAGTAAACATCTACCATTATTATCATCAGGGTCTGGAGTGAGAAAGAGACTCCTAACCTAGCCAGGGGCGCCCGCACAGAGGACAGGACATTTCGGCTGGGTTTTAGCGGGCGAGTAGGAGTCTGCTAGGGGGAAAAACGAGTGTCTGCAAATACTTTGGGACAGGTGTGAGCCCCTGAATTGGCCTGTGGGCCCGGAGGTTGAGGTCTGGGGGGCAGCAGAGAGGTGAGGCTGAAGAGGCAGATGGGGACCTGGTCGCCGGGGTTCTTAGAGCCATGAGGGGGGCAGTAACACCGCTAACAGGAATAGCTAGTGTCCCCCGGCACATACACATGCGGGGACTGTTCTGGCTCTTTCCAAGTATTAACTCATTTCACCTTCATGATAATGCTGCGAGGTGGGCAGTATTATCAGGCCCGTGTTACAGGTGGGGAAACTGAGGCACAGAGCGGCAAAGTGACTACGATCTCATGGCAGGCAACTGGTAGGTAAAGGCAGGATTTGAACCCAGGTGGCGGGGGCCAGAGTCCGAGTTCTTTACCCCCGGAGAGATTTGACCTTATCAGCGTCACAGGGAGCCTCCGCAGCATCCCACGAAAGAGAGATGAGGGTCACATGTGGGATTTACCTCACTGGTGGAGGAAAGCCAAGAGGGAGTGGGGAGGCCTGGAGGCTGAAGCCAGGAGAGGCAGAAACAGTGGCGCCTGGGCCGGAATCGAGGAGGAGAAAGCAGGACACAGGAAGAGCTGGGAGCCTGGCGGGGCAGGGCCCGGGACTCGCTGGGGGCGGTGCCCACGTGACCCCCCAGGTTGTACAGACTTATTCCCATCAGTACCCCAGGGCATCCAGCCTGGTTTCTGCTACCTGCGCCCCGGGTGCCTGGCATCTGCAGCCCCACCTTATACTGGGCTGGCACAGACCCAGGATGCAGGGAACATTCCAGAAGGAGGGCAGGGAGTTGGCCTCACGGGCTGGATGCAGTTCCCACTGGAGCCACCAGGGGGTGCCCTCCCGTCCAGCTCTTCCTCTCCTGGGGGCAATTCCAAGGGTGTAGTCACAGGGTTTCCTGCAGGAGGCCCCTTGTCAAGTGGGTGGTCTCGAAAATTAACCTAGACCCTGGCACTGAGCTCAACAAGCTGTAGCTGCGAGATATGTTACTGCTGCTGCCCCTATTGCTCTTGGAAGCTGCCCAGGTCTGAACTTGACACACTGAGCCCGCCTTCCCTGGAGTTGCGAAAACAGCCAGGGTGCCAGCCATCCGGCCCGCCCCTCGCCAGAGGCCCTGGAGGAGAAGGTTCCGGCCCGGAAATGCCTGCTACCCCAGGAGCATGTGGAGGAGACGCTCTGCCTGCGGTCCTCGAGAGGAAGAGGATGGCCCGGCCCACCTACCCCATGGCCGAGTAGAGGGTGCCCCAGATGGGGCCCAGCGCCCAGCGGGGTGGGTGCCACGTGGGCTTCTGCAAGCTGGCGTACCACTGCAGGCCCTCCCCGCGGACGTAGTACGACCCCAGGAAGCCCCCCAGGCTGGGCACCAGCGTGAAGCCCATGGCGGGCACGAAAGGCGGGGCCATTGCTGCTGCTGCGGTGGCTGCTGCTCTGGAAAGTTCTGCAAGAGAAGACAGGGGTGGGGTGAGGGGGGAGGCACTCCAGAACCTGGGCGAGTCTTCGCCAAGCCCTGGGCAGTGGGGGCTGGGTTCACCCCGGCAGACCCTGCCAGCCCAGTGCAATGGCTCCAGTGAGCACATTTCCACCCAAAAACTCCTGCCCCCCCAACCCGGGAGGCTGCCCAGACTGGCAGGAGCCTCTGGGTGCCCCCCAGTTGGTCCCTCCTCAACTCCTGCCCCAGCGTCCTGTACTCTCTCGCTCTCACCCTCGCCCTTGACCTTGAGTCTCCTGTCAAGTGACCCCTCCTCTGATCCAAGACCAGTTCATGTCCCCTCCACCCAGAGAGCCTCCCAGCCCTTCCTCCCCAGGCCAGCTGACAGCCCGGCACTCTGCATGGGTCCACACCCTGTGCTCTACGTTCTACTGCCTCTCATTCCCTCTCTCACCATTCATTCATTCATTCATTCATTCATTCAATGACCAGTATCACACAGACCTTGGCTCAAATCCTGGCTCCCCACTACCTCAGGCAAGTCACTTGAACTCTCTGGGCCTCAGTTTCCCCCTCTGCAGAGTGGGATATCAACACTGCCCACCTGGGCCCAGCCCAGTGGGGGAGCATCCAGGTACACAGTCATTTTGCCACCCCCCCGGCCAGCCCCCCCGAAAATCACCTTTCCTTCCCTCTGTGTCAGAGAGGGAAAGCAACCTCCCTGCAGTCACACAGCATTGTGGAGCCGGGCTCTGCCCAGTCAAAAAGTTGCCCCCAGCCTGAAACCTGGGCTCGCGGAGGTGGTAGGTGGGAAAGGACAGGAGTTAGCGAGAGTTCAAGACTAGCAAGGGCCCGTCGGCCACCCTGAGAGGCTGGCAGGGCACAGGGCAGGGAAGGCCCCTGTGTCAGGCCTGTGTGCTGTCACCCCAAAGGCCAGGGACCCAGTCATCGGGTCTGTCCATTGTGCTCATCAGCTGTGTCCCCTTCCCCAGCAGCCCCAAGGTCTGTTCAAGGACCTACTAGGTGCCCAGCAGCAGGCAAGGCCCCCAGCAGGCTGAACCGCTCAGTGGGGCTGAGTCCAGAGTGGCGGCAAGGGGGAACCCCTTGGGCCAGCTCTGACTGGACCTGCTGTGGGACCCTCGGCCTGTGAGCACCCCAACTGGGACTCGGTTTCCCCACCACAAAATGAGGGGGCTGGGCGCCCACTGCCACGCTCTGATCCTAACTGGAGACACTGGAGGTGTTCGCTGAGCTAAGAAGCCATCTGGACTGAGTTCAGCAAACCCGCAGCCGGGAACTGCCCCATCTCATCCCATCAGCCAGGGAAGACCCAAGGCGGGGAGCAGGGAGGCGTCGGCCCAGGGCCCCTCCACAAGTGGGCAGCTGGGGACTCTAAGGGCTGCCCTTGGCAGTGGGAATTATGATGCTATGTTCCTCCTGTCTTTATCGTTTTCCGAAATGTCTATAATGAGCATCATTTTACTTTTTTAAAGATTTTATTTATTTGAGATAGAGAGTGACAGAGCATGAGGAGGGAAGGGTCAGAGAGGGAAGCAGGCTCCCCGCTGGGCCAGTAGCCTGATGCGGGGCTCGATCCCAGGGCCCCGGGATCATGACCTGAGCCAAAGGCAGATGCTTCACCGACTGAGCCCCCTGGGCGCCCCAAAGCATCATTCTAAACAGGACAATCGGAGATGCTGTTTCCAGCTCTGCCCTCCAGGGACTGGCTGGGATTCCTCCCTCCTCGGGCCTCGGTTTTCTCACCTGTAGAATAGGGACAGCCCCTCCATCCCCCAAGGTCAAGGCCCAGGTGCACTGCGAAGATGACCGTCGCCGAGGACTGGGCATGAGACGCGGGTCCCAGCAGCAGACATTCCTGTGCTCCTCTCTCTCCTGCCCTCCTGCCCTGCCCTCTGGCTTCCGGGGTGCACAGGACTGTCCCCAGGTGAGCAGGAGGGTCTGTCTCACCACCATTGGGAGGACGCCCGCCCTGTGCTCCTGCCAGGTGGGGGTGGAGCTCCGGACACATTCCCAGGACCCGGCCGCCCCGCTGGGCTCACCAGCAGGTCACGTGGTGTGGGCTCAGGCCTCCCCAGCAGCCACGGGGACGCAGCCCTGCCCAGCCCGCCTAATAAATATGTCGGGTCCGCAGCAAAGCGACGGTGTTCGGGCCACCACAGGAGCTGTGGTCAGTGCCCTAGGCCTCCCCTGGAATGTAACATGGCTGGGCGGGTGGGAGGCCTTCACGCCCTCCTGACCCTCACATGCAGACAGGGAAACTGAGGCCCAGAAGCTGAGGGGAGGGGCTGGGGCACTATCTTCTCCTCAAGTCTCCTCAGTGTGACCCTTTTTGCCTTCTCCCACAGCACGGGACGGTCCCACTTTATACCCACTTTGTTTCAAACTGACGGCCCCCCTCACCCTCCCGAAGCGTCCCTCCTACAGGTGCTCAAGGTGAATGCCACCAGGACAAGCCACCCGGGCATCGTGAACCCCTGATAAGGTCCGCAGAGGTGGACACACTCGCTGTGGTATTCTTGCCCAAAATGCAAAACCCCAGCCTAATGGTGAGAAAACCCCCAGACAACCTCGAGTGGAAGAACATTCTACGGAACAACTGACGGGCTCTCCAGCACTCTTCACAGGTGCCAGGGTCACGGGAGATGAGCAGAGATGGAGGGAAATGTCACCGAGTGCAGGAGACTCTGGAGAATGAGCGGCTAAACGCAATGTGGGATTCGGGCCAGTTCCGGACGGGATCCTGGGGTCGCCCCAACAGTTTGGGGGAAAGCTGGTGGAACTCCAGGGGACTGTGGTGGCCAGCGCCACACCACGGTGACTTCCCAGCCCGAGGGGAGGCTGTGCGGGGACTCTCTGTACTACTTTTGTACCTTCTGTGTAAGTCTAAAATTAGTTCAAAGTAGAACATTAAAAAAGAAGTATCGTGGTTTGGATAACAGTTTGCACTGTCCCTGACATCTGCCCCGACCCCAGGCCCAGCCCCCGCTGCCCCTGCCCCCAGGGCCCTCCGAGCCTCCCACTCCCACCACCTCATGCCTGCTCTGAGACCTGGGATTTTCTTCTACTGCTTTTCAATCGACATAATATTTGCATAACATGAAATTAACCATTAGAGCGCACGATTCAGTGACATTTAGCACACTTCCGATGTCTCGCCGTCACCTTCCATGCCAAGTTCCAACACTTCCATCACCCCAAAAGAATGCCCCTATCGACTGCAGTCACGCCTTGTCCCTCCCTCCCCCAGCCCCTGGTTACCAGCAATCCGCCCTCGGTCTCTGCGGATTTACCTTTCCTGGGTATTTCATGTAAATGGAATCCTACGATACGTGGCCTCTGGGGTCTGGCTTCGGTCACCGAGCATGTTTCTGAGACTCCCACATGGCATCACCGGCCTGTATTTCTGCACAAGGTTCTGCGGGCGGGGGTGCTCCTGTCCCAGCCCGTGCCCAGGAAATGCCACGCAGGACTTGCCCGTGGTGCCCGCCAAGTGGGCCCTAGAGCCCATCAGCCGAGCCCCCTGCTGTACAGAACACACTACGGCCCGCAAGAGCGTGGTGGCTTCCCTAAGGCCTCAGTGACAGGGCAGGGGCTGAGCCCTGTATTCCTGCCCCCGCTCCCGCTACCCCTTCCAGAGCCTGGCTGTGTTTCAGGTCTCACCGGGCCTCGGGGATCAGAGAGTGCCCAGACGTAGAGCTTCCTGTGGCCTCTGGGGGACTGCCCAGCTCCTGAGCCACTTGACTGGGGGACCCACCAGGCTGAGTCACACTCAGCTGAGCTGGGCTGGGCTGGGCTGGGCTAGCCCAGGCAGGCCTGAGAGAGATCTGCTGTGGGATGGGGTCCCAGGGAGGGCTGGGGAAGGTCAGGAAGCACCATGACCGGGAAAGGACTCGGGATGCAGGTAGAAGGTCAAAGCCACCCACATACCCTTGACTTTCATCAACATCCGACGGTGACTAAGAACCCAGATGTTGGCTTGCCTCCAATTTGTTTTGCAATCCCAGGCCAAAGCTCCTCTCTGGGCCTCAGTTTCCCTCACATCAGGTGGGTAGAACCTGTCTTGCCTGCTTCGTGGGGTCATTGGGAGGCTCAAGGGAGGACCAGACAAGTGAGGGGCGGTGGCTGTCCATGTTGGGGCCACTCACCCCATTTCCTCTGGGGGAAGAAGTGGCCCCATGGCACACACCCAAGGCCGACATCAGCCAGCCAGGCGCTGGCTGCTAAGTGGGGCAGAAAGCTTCACACACGGCTCCACCCTCGGGCCTGGGGCCACTCGAAGAGGAGCCCTTCCAAAACGGAGGCCGAGAAGGGCCAACACAGAGGGCTCAGGACCTGGGATCAGGAGAAGGTTCTAGGCCTCTGGGGAATGAGCAGTGGTGCTTGGTGGCTCACTCTAATGCTGAGACTTCACTCACTCCTCACAGCGGCTGCAGGGGCTACGACCAGCGGCTTCTCTCCTGGGGGCCCTGAGCCACACCCTCCTGACCTCCATGGGGCACATTACTAGTCCCACCGCCCAGAGGAGGACACTAAGGCACAGGGAGTCCCAGAATTTTCCAGGTCTGTGTGAGGTCTCTGAGGCCCAGGGCACCCCCATCCCTCACCGGGGACCTGTCTGCAAGGCCACTTACCCTGATGCCTGTGTCACCTCCTTCTCTCAGCTTCCTTCTCATTCCAACATGGCACTTATGGTCTGCCCAGAGGCCAAGGGGGGGTCCCACCCGACCTCAGGGGTCTCGCCCTCTGCCCAGTGTCGGAAGATTCTGTCGGGGCCAAAAGGCCCCCAGCACCAGTGTCCCAGCCCCCACAGGGCATTAGACCCCTTCTTAGCCAGGGGCAGCAGTGATGGGAACTGAGTCTTCCCTGTCCCCCCAAGGGGGGGACTCAGGATGTCCTGTCCTCGAGTAGCTTCACTCCTGCTCCCCACCAAGAGACTCCAGACCCATTTCTGGCCCTATGATCTCACCTCCCGGGCCTCTCTGTCCCCATCTGTGAAGTGGGGGCTCAGCTAGTGAGTCTCTGGGGGCTCCTCTTGTTCCCGAAGCCTCCCCTAGAGACGGTGGCAGAAACCGCGCCCCCAGGCGCAGAACGAAGAGTTCGTTTCTCTGATTCTCTCCTCGGCCCCCGGCTGTACCCGGCCCTCCGGGAGCCTTATCTCTCTCTCAAGCCGCGGGCTGTCCCCAGACTGGTGTTAAGGCTCCTTTCTTTTTTAAAATGACTCACAGCTAATCCTCGGCATCAGAACCTCTGTGAATCTTTTTCATTATGCAAGTACCCAGTGCAGCAGCCAATGGGTCGGGAAGGGCCACGGCCAGCTGGTAACCAGGAGCTCTGGGACAGGGGGGAAGGGGGCTGGGAGGGACAAGGGGGAATTTGCTTCTCAGAGAACGACTACTTTTAAACACAAAGACCATATTCAGGCACAGCTTGCACAATCAGAAATGAGTAAAAGAAAGCATAAATAAAAGAAACACAGATTCCGAAACAAAATAATGAAAACGCAAAAGTGTATAGCAAAGAGGAGGCTCCCTCCCTTGGAGCCCCAGCCCCTCCCCCCCAGCCCTGAGCGACCCACCATCAAGGGTTTCTGGCTGATTCGGGCGGAGTGGGGCCTGGAACCCTAGTGGTTCAAACCCTGGCCCCACCGCTGTCACTATGTGACCCTGGACACGGGCTCCTGGGTGAGCCTCAGTTTCCCTCAGTTCAAAGGATCCCCTCTGAGCCTCCCTCTGGGTGTGCTGTGAGGCCATCTGGGAACAGGAGGCCTCCTGCCCCCCTGCCCCCTGCTCCTGGGGTCCTTTCAAGGCAGAGGACAAACATGGTTGCTCCATGAAGCAGACGGCGCCCCTAATGCCCCACAGGGCTCCCCACTGCACCCCACAGCGGCACTGGAGACCCGAGACCCGCATTCTGCCAGTGAAGTCTTTTGGTCAGTGGCCTGCTACGTGCCAGGCACCCTGGCGCCCTTCTTGTACCCTTTTGGATCTGCCGCAGTCAACTGTCCCTTGGGGAGGCCCGAGCCCAGCCGCCCTGCCCTGGGCTGTAGAGCGCACGGCTGGTACCCGGTCCAGGGGCGCACCAGCAGGCCAGCCAGCCAGGCACCCCGGCCAGCAGGCGGGACCCCAGAACTCTGCAGGGTGTTCACGGCCGGAAGCCCCAGCACCCCTACCGCTGCGGAAGGGCAACGGGCAGGCAGGTCCCAGGCCATCTTCCGTCCACACCAGACCCCTGTCCAGGCGACGGCGCATCTGAGCACTGAACTGGGAATCTTGGGACCCCGTTCTAGGACCCTCTGGGACCTTAACTGGCTGTGCGCAAATTATCTCCCCAGGAGGTCTGGGTTTCCCCGCCGAGAAATGGAGAATCTCGGGTGGATCAGGAACCTGAGGTCTCCCGCGCATTTTGTACCCTCTCGCTCAGCCACTCCCGCCCTCCCTCCCTCCCTCCACCCCCATCCGGCTTGCTCAACGGCGGAACAGGCGGGAGCCCGGAGGGTCGGGTCCCTCGCGGTGGCTCTGCTTCCCGCTAGACCGGAGCGGAGGGGCGGGGCGCGGAGGGGCCGGAGGCGGGGCGGGGCGGAGCCGGGCCGGATTGCTCCAGTTCCCCCCCAAGCTCGGAAACTCCCGCTCGTCCCGGGAATCCCGCCGCACAGGAATCCAGACCGCTGACCCGGCAGCCCGCCACCCCGGTAGCAGAACCCCCCGGTGCTGCCCCCCTGTCGCCCTCTCGGGTCCCCGCCGCGCAGCTCCAGCCTGCCCCCTCCTGACTCAGTTTGCCCTCGGGCCCCGCGCCGGCTCGCGGGCGCTGTCAGGGGTCGCACCTGCGCGGGGCCGCCCCGCCCGCTGCCCCCTCGGCGCCAGGTCCCCACTCACCAGCAACTAGGACGCGCTTCGGGAAGGCACTGCGCGGCGCGAGGTGGCGACCCAAGTCCCCGGCCTGCCCCGCCCCGGCCGCCAGGCCCCGCCCGGCCCCGGCCCCGCCCGGCTTGGCTGGAAGCCGGCGCGGCCAGCGACCTCGCTCCTGGCCTCCTCCTCTCTGCCTCTGTCAGCCCCGATCCTTCCCGTGGCTGCCGTCCCGGCTGTGTCACTGGCAGGTCGCTTCTCTTCTTGAGCCTCACCTTTCCCGTTTGTGAAATGGGGCAACAGGGACCGACCTCAGAGAGGGGAATTACATCGCTTGATAGCAAAACCCTGAACACCGTCCCATACAGTAGCCCCGGGCTCCCGTCGCGGGAGGGAGGAGCACCCTAGTCACTTTAACTGTCCCCCCCCACCCCCACCCCCGCCCAAGTACCGGCTCAGACACTTGGTGACTGGTTCTCTCTGCTTCCATCTCATCTGTAAAATGGGCACAATATCATGGGACTAATGAGGATGCCACAGGGCAGTGCAGGCGGGGTGCCCTGCCAACATTTGGCACTCCGTGAGGGGAGACTGCAACCATCAGGACCCAGGGGTGGCCTCCGGCTGGCCGTACACACCCCAATGGGCACAGCACGTCCAGCCACAAGACTTGGACCCCGCATCTCACCTGCGGATGCTGCCTGGTCACTGCAGCCCGGGGTCTGGCCTGGCCATCTTGGGCTGACTTGGCCAGGCAGGGCCCCTCAGCCCACAGGAGCCAAAGTGGCCCAAACTGGTTGCTGGGGGACCGCGTGAACTCTTGTCCCCAGCCATAGCAGCCAGCCTCCTGGGCAGCAGTGGGAAAAATTAGGTCCTGCCCTGTTGGCCTTTGCGAGCCCTTCCTGCTTCGACTGCTTTGATACAAAGACAAGTATAATCCAGGCTGGACTGTTTCTTTTTCTTCTGATTTTAAAAGAAATTAAAACATTTCCCTGGGCTCTTGAAGTATTGTGGCCCCAGGCACTGTGCCTGCCCTTCTGGATGCCAGCCCTTCCTGATGAAATCAGTCTGACCACATCTCCCAGCAAGCCGCCAGGCCTCACCCTTTTCCTGTAGGAGGTGCCTATGGCTTGGCCAAGAGGCACCCTCACCTCCCCCGGAAGACCCGGGCTAGAGACAAGCCAGCTTCCCTCCAACCTCACCCCTACTACACATGGGGCTCAAGGAAATTTCTGCCCCCAAATGTCTGCTGCATGCCAGGGCCAAAGGGAGGGGCCGAGAGCTCGCGCAACCTACCGTTCAGAGGGGATATGCACTGGAGGTCTGTGTGCAGATGCAGACCCTGCTGGGCCTGGAAGCCTCCCCTTATGGGTTTTTTCCCTCCTGTCCAACCCCACAGGCCCCTCCCGAGCCTGGGCAGCAGCCACGGCTCCTAGCTGGCCCCCGTCCCGCTCCCCTCTTGTTCCTTCCACTCCCCTCCTCTGCCGAGGACCCTCCAAGGCTCCCACTGCTTAGGGTCCTGTCCCAACCTTTTCCCTGGCCCTGGAGGCCCTGGGGTCAGGCTGACCACCCCAGCCTTTCCCACCTTTGTGCCCTGTCTAGGTCACCCCTGCCCCACCCCCACCCTGGGCAAGTCCACATGCCAGAGTCGGATGGCTCTCCAGTGTCATGCCTGCAAGCTCTTCTAGAACCCCAAGTCTGCACCACCCCCATTTAAGTGGGCAGTGACTTCTGAACTTCACAACACTGAACACAGAGCCTCTCTTGGGCATTAGGCATGTATATCCTGAGCATCTCAGGGTGGGCAGGTCTGGGCCGAACCCTAGAGGATTCGACACAAGCAAAGCCTACCTGTAGGCTTGGTTGATCCAGGAAGGAGGCATGGAAATACCCTCCTAAGCCCCAGAGGATTAACCCCACCTCACAGGCTCAGACAGGGGAGGGAGCCTCCCAAGGTCACACAGCTGGTCAGCCTTGGAGTCAGGATTCCCATCCAGGCACCCCCAGGATCTGCACTCTTAACGGGTGGGTCATTCAGCTTCCCAATTCCAAGCGTGATTCAAGTACAGTATATCCGTGTATTTTATTTATGTGTTTACTTTATTACATGAGTAATCCATATTTATGGCAAAGGAATTGGAAAACACTGAGGAAAAAAATAAAGCAACCTCCTCTCCCACCACCTAGAGCAAAGCACATGGTAAGTGTTTGCATGACTTCTTTTTTTTAAAAGATTGTATTTAGGGGCGCCTGGGTGGCTCAGGGAGTTAAAGCCTCTGCCTTCTGCTCAGGTCATGGTCTCAGGGTCTGGGATTGAGCCCCAGGAGGGAGCTTGTTTCCCCCTCTCTCTCTGCCTGCCTCTCTGCCTACTTGTGATCTCTCCCTCTCTGTCAAATAAATAAATACAATCTTAAAAAAAAATAAAGATTGTATTTATTTATTTGACAGGGAGAGAGCTCCAGAGAGCGCGAGTATGGGCGGGGGAGGGGAAGGGGCAGAGGCAGAGGGAGAAGCTGAGTCCTTGCTGAGCAAAGAGCCCCTGGGATCATGATCTGAGCCAAAGGCAGACGCTTAAGGACTGAGCCCCCCTAGGCGCCCCTGCATGACTTTTTCTAAGCATATCACACTTCCCTTTATAAGAATATCTTCATGCTACAAATGGTTTTATAAATTTTTCTATAATTTTATAATTATAGTTATATATGATATATAGTTTTATAATTTTCTTCCCCTTAAAATAAATCAGATGCCTCTTTCTATAGTAACAAACATTTGTCTACCTTGGTTTTCTTAATTGTGAAATCCTCCATACAAGCAGAATGTATATGAAATACTGTGTACGCTTTAAAATAATAATGAAAAGACGCCTGAATGTCCACCCCCCCACCCCCGGGTTAAGGAACAGGAGATTGCCAATGGCCCAGGGGCTTCCTGGTATTCTCTCTGATTCCCACGTTTACCCCAAGGTCACCTCTCACTTGACTTGTGAGGTTTTTTTTTTTTTAAGATTTTATTTATTTATTAGGAAAGAGAGAGAGCGTGAGAGAGAGCATGAGAAGGGAGAAGGTCAGAGCGAGAAGCAGACTCCCCATGGAGCTAGGAGCCCGATGTGGGACTCGATCCTGGGACTCCAGGATCATGACCTGAGCCGAAGGCAGTCGCTCAACCAACTGCGCCACCCAGGGGCCCTTGGCTTGTGAGTTTAACGTGACCTTGCTTTCCTTTAGAATTTCTTTTAAAGATTTTATTTATTTATTTGAGAGAGAGAGAGAGCATAAGCAGGGGGCGGGGCAGAGGGAGAGGTGGAAGCCGACTCCCTGCTGAGCAGGAAGCCCAATGTGAGGCTCTATCCCAAGACCTTGGGAACATGACCCAAGCCGAAGGCAGATGCTCAACCGACTGAGCCACCCAGGCATCCCACTGCTTTAGTATTTTTAATTTCCAAGGGACTCTTACTTGCTTTCTAAATGTTACTTTTAAATATAACTTTCTGTTCATTTTTCATGGATACAGCACCTTTTTTTAAAATTTTTTTAAAAGATTTTAATTATTTGACAGAGGGAGAGAGATCACAAGTAGCCAGAGAGGCAGGCAGAGAGAGAGGCAGAGAGAGACAGAGAGAGAGGCAGAGAGAGAGGAGGAAGCAGGCTTCCCGCCTAGCAGAGAGCCTGATGTGGGGCTCGATCCCAGGACCCTGAGATCATGACCAGAGCCTCAGGCAGAGGGTCAACCCACTGAGCCACCCAGGGGCCCCTCAAGGATACAGCATCTTATCCTATCTCAACTATCTGTGATAGTTTTCTTAAAACAATTATTTTCTTCTCATAGTCTCTAAATTCTATGTATTGTAGGTTTTTTAAATTTTGTTTTGTTTTCTGTTTGTAAGAGGCTTTCCTGAGATGCTTGGGAATTTTTGGCTGGCTGCTCATGATTAGGAGGGAAGAATATAAGTCTATGTATGGATGGTGTTTGTTGGTTTAGCATCACTGTAAGTTGGAACTTGGGGGCCATTTGTCTGGGTATTTCCCAGACTGTCAGTGTCTTTCAGATTTCCTCCTGCACTGGTCAGATTCCCCAGGGTCCTTCAGTCCCTTGCGTGGAGGGTAAGGGTATAGCTTTGGGTTTCTGGGAGCTTAGTGGGGGAGAACACCCCGCATTCAGTATCCACCTGTTTCGTCAAAATACCCACATTCACCACTGTTCCTGGCCTGTCCAGCCCTTTCCAGAGCTAAGCCCCAGACGTTTGTCAGAATGAGGGAGGGCACCACTCAGCGGCTAGAAAGAGGGGTCTAAAGATCTAACTGTTCTTCAAAGTTACCTTCAAATAGTCCTCTTTATTTTTTTAAAGATTTTATTTATTTATTTGACAGAGAGGAGAGCGATCACAAGCAGGCAGAGAGGCAGGCAGAGGGAGAGGGGGAAGCAGGCTCCCCACTGAGCAGAGAGCCCCATGTGGGGTTTGATCCTAGGACCCTCAGATCATGACCTGAGCGGAAAGGCAGAGGCTTAACCCACTGAGCCACCCAGGCAACCCCCCCCCCCCAGTCCTCTTTATTTTAACCTTCTTTCACCCTTAGATCTGCAAGCAGCTAGCGCTGCCAGTCCCTAAGCTTTTGAGGAGGCTCTTGTGTAAAGGAGGGTTGCTCAGCTCTCCACACTGTCCAGAGGATGTCGGCTGTCTGGGGTCAGCTAAGTCAGGTAATACTGGTCTTCCGGCTTTTCAGCTTGCAGGACTTCTTTTCTTTCCTGTTCTCCCTGTCCTTGTGGATTTAGGTCTTTAGAAGATTCCCTTCCTGTCAATTTATGGGCTTCTGGAGGCAGTATGTGCTCTATTCATGTCTTAACCTGAAAATCTCCTCTGTATCTTTGATGACCACAGAGTCGTACAGGTTTGCCGTAACCCTGTTTAACGAAACTCCTCTCGTCGAATATAGGGCTTTCCCCCACTTTTTCCTTGTCAAAAGCAAGGCTGCATTGGACGTTCTGAGAGTTAGGGCTTTGTTCATTTGATTCTTAGGACAGACTCACTGAAGGAGATTTGCTGGTGTAATTCCGCCTAGATCTTTCTCATTATGGGGCGGGGGGTGTCTGTCTCCAGACAGCCCTCCAGCAGAGGGCAAGTGGGGGTGAACCTTGCCCTGACCCTGCCTCCCACCACTGCCCAGAAACCTGTAACCCCCGTTTCCGATCCCCCTCTGTCTCTGACCACCTGTCACTCAAGTTTTGAGCCTTTGACCAAGCATGGAGGATAATAGCACCTATCATGGCGTTGTTGGGAGGAATTAAGCTACTGTCTGAAAATTATCCAGGCCTTTGTTCAGTGGAGCAGATACGAATCGGATGCTTCTATGGGCCCGTCTGGTTTGCAGGAGAGCTTGTAAAAGAGAGCTATTCTCTTGCTGACTGCACAGTGCTGCTGAGAAATCAAACAGGAGAAACAACGTGGAAGCGTCTCAAACCCCCTTCACAGGCGAGGTGGAAAGAGTGAGTAAGACATCGCGTTCGCTGTTCATTCAGGAACTCTTTCTGCGGGAGGACCGCTGGGCTGCGCGGGCTTTACTCGCGCCTGCGCGGGTTTCCCTAAGCGCCTGCGGCCGGAACGCGTACGCGCGGAACCTTTCTTCCCGCCCCCGGGGGCCGCGGCCCGCCCGGCGGGAAATGCGTCAGGGACCGCGCCGCGCCTCCGCCCCTCGGCCTGCGTCGCCCCGGTAACGCGCAGCGCGCTCCGGCCTCCTCATGAGCGTGCGGGCGGCGCGGGCCGCGTGGGCCCGGGGCTGGGGCGCGGGCTGCCGCCGCGGCGTCTCGGACTTCCCGCTGCCCCCGCCGCGCGCGGTGGACGTGGCGGAGCTGCTGCGAGACGCCGCAACCGCGGAGGAAGGCCCGCGGGAGGCGGCGGCGCGGCGGCCGCCCGACCAGTGCTCGGTGCTGCTCTTCCCGGGCCAGGGCAGCCAGGTGGTGGGCATGGGCCGGGGGCTGCTCCGCTACCCGCGTGTCCGCGAGCTCTACGCCACCGCCCGCAGCGTGCTGGGCTACGACCTGCTGGAGCTGAGCCTGCACGGGCCGCAGGAGGCCCTGGACCGCACGGTGCACTGCCAGCCCGCCGTCTTCGTGGCTTCGCTGGCCGCCGTGGAGAAGCTGCATCACCTGCAGCCCGCGGTGAGGCCCGACTCCCCGCGGCCCGCCCGGGAGGATGGGCTGTGCCGGGGCTCCCATCTGCCCGGCGGGGGACGCGGCCCCAGAGTAGCCTGCGTGTTAGGGGAGGGGGATGGTGATAAATACACTGTGAATGACAAAGCACGTTAAAAACGGTGTCGTAGAATAGAGAGCAGAGCGGGGAAAGGGGCTGAGCAGTGTGGGCTGGACTGCGATTTTATTCTTATTTTTTAGAAGTTATTACTAGTAGTACTACTACTATTCTCTGCACCCACCCTGGGGCTCAAACTCACGACCCCCAGATCAAGAGCAGCATGTTCCACCTACTGAGGCTGGGCTGCGATTTTTATTTTTTTATTTATTTTGTGTGTGTTTCTTTTTAGTTTTTCATTTTTATTTTATTATTTTTAAAGATTTTGTTTATTTACTTGACAGGAGAGAGATCACAAGTAAGCAGAGAGGCAGGCAGAGAGAGAGGGGGAAGCAGGCTCCCTGCTGAGCAGAGAGCCCGATGCGGGGCTCGATACCAGGACCCTGAGATCATGACCTGAGCCGAAGGCAGAGGCTTTAACCCACTGGGCCACCCAGGTGCCCCTAGTTTGTTTTTTTAATTCAGTTAATTAACATATAGTGTATTATTAGTTTCCAAGGTAGAGTTCAGTGATTCAGCAGTTGTATATAACACCCAGGGCTCTGTTCCATCGTGTGCCCTCCTTAATGCCTGTCAGCGATTTTAAATGATCCTCAGTCATTTGTTAGTTACCAAATGATGCTAAAAGGATTGAATTTCGACCTTGAATGAGGGCTCATTAAGAAGATGATGTGCACTTGAAGGTGTGAATTGACAGCTGTTAACATTTGATAATATCAAAACAGTAAACATGATGCTACTGCTGTGAACCCTGTGCTCCCTTCTCACAACAACCTTGTGAGGTAAACAGTTACTTTGTGGATGAGGCAAGCAGACTGAGACATGTAAGGGAATTACTGAAGTGGTGGTCGTGGCGTTCATGGAGCCCTTACCCTTGGCAGGGTCTGAGTAAGCTCTTGAGAGACATTATCTTGGCGTCCTCCCAGTAGCCCCGGAAGGTAGGTCCTGCCCTTTCCCCTTCCCACACACGGGATAGCCAAGGCTTGGAGAAGTTCAGGAACTCTCCCAAGCTAAGAATCAAATCCAAGAGACTGAGTCACTCTCTCCTCTGCATAGCTCCATCCGGCTCCCTGGGCCTGAGAGGCGTCTCCAGGGCAGAGGCAGGAGGATCCAGAGCCCTGGGTTGGAGTCACAGCCCCATCAGGGTCAGCCAGCAGGCTTTAACTTGCCAGGAAAGTTCCTCATCAGCGACAGGGCGGGTTCAGGGCTTGTCAAGGCCACTTCTGTGTGTCCTCTTCTAGCCAGAGCACCAGGCCAGTGGCTCCTCGCTCCTTGAGCCTCTGAACACGCTGCCGGCTCACAGTGCAGAGCCCCGGACTGAACCCCCTCCACCCCGAGACCTCGGCCTCATGTCCTGCATGTGTCACCACAGGTTATCGAGAACTGCGTTGCTGCTGCCGGATTCAGTGTGGGAGAATTCGCGGCCCTAGTGTTTGCTGGAGCCATGGAATTTTCTGAAGGTACACAGGAAGGGGTTTGGTTTTGTGTCGGGGTGTTTTCTTGCTGGGCTCATGGGGGACCAAAGACGCTGCCAAGAATAATTCTGGAGCCACTTGGGTGACAAAGAAGGGAGCACATGGATGAAAATGACATTGGGACCCGAGGACCAGACTTCACCTTGAATCCCTTTTGAGCCCGAAGGGTTCATCGGGGATTTTCTTTCTTTTTGTAGTCTCCTGAACTCTGCTTGCTTGACTGTCCCCCGCGCTGTCCTGGGGGCTCCCAGTCCGCTCGCACACCACCAGCGCCTGTCACATGACCGATGGCCAGCAGATGGTCATGGAAGGGAAAAGTAAATGAACGTTCCGTCGTGGGCAGATCAGTTTCACTTAAGATTTTTGCTCGTAGTGAAACCAGTTAAACTGTTTGGCTTATAGATAAATATGGGTAAAGGATGTGAACAGACCTTTCTCTAAAGAATACATGTTGAAAAGACGGGCAAGGCATGTGAAAAAATACTCAACGTCCCTAATCATTAGGGACGTGCAGATCAAAACCATTCTGCCTTATACGCACTAGGAGGGCTTCAATTAAAAAATATATAATAAAAATAAGTGTCGGCAAGAACGTGAACAGATAGGACCCTCGGGGCACCTGGGTGGCTCAGTGGGTTAAGCGTCTGCCTTCGCCTCAGGTCATGATCCCAGGGTCCTGGGATCGAGCCCCGCATCGGGCTCCTTGCTAAGTGGGGAGTCTGTTTCTCTCTCTCACTCTCCCTTTGTGTTGTCCCCCCCCCAAATAAATAAAAATCTTGAAACAAACAAGCAAACAAACAAACAGGACCCTCGGACGTGGCTAGAGAGTGTAAAATGGCCCGGCCACCCTGGAAACCAGTTTGCCCGTTCAAGAGGTTACGTGTAGAATTACCAGAGGGCCCGGTGGTTCTGTAGCTATATACCTGAGAAATGGGGACCTCCGTCCACACAGAAAAACCTGTACACAAACATTCATGACAGCATTATGCAAAATAGCCCGAGGATGGAGACAGTCCTGATGTCCCTCATCAGATGAGTGGATAAACAGCGCTCTGTCCGAACGATAATTCTTCAGCTGTAGCGGAATAAAGCGCTGATACGTGCTGCCACTTGGACGGGCCTCAAAAGCCCATCAGTGAAAGAGGCGGTCCCTTTCATATGCAGTGTCCGGAATATGCCAATCCGGAGACAACAGCTCGAGGTTGTGGGGGCGGAGGGCAGAGGACAGGAGAAATGGGGAGTGACACGGGTGTCTTATGGAGGGACGGAAAGCTCTGAGACCAGAGCGAGCTGGTGGCCGCACGACAGTGTGAAAGCAACAAACACCGCTGGACCGTACACTTGAAACAGGTCACATATTACGTGACTTTTACTTTAGTGTTTAAAAATAACGGCAGTATGGCACGGTTAAGGAAATGATAAAAAATGCTGCATAGTCACATCTTTTAATAAAACTATTTTATACACACATAGTTTTCTGTGCACATAATTTGCAGAGTTGTAGCCCAATGCATATTCTGTGTTTTTTCACTCGACATTTTGCCTAGTTCTTTAACTCCTGCATGGGAGGACTTCCTCCCACTTGTCCTCCCACTTCCTCCCGTGTCCTCTCCACTTTCCCGGGGGTTCTTTGCTACTTCGTAGCTCAGGCTGTCATTGTATTTGCTCCACAGTTGGCTCCCTACCTGTGTCGGGGGCCGAGTCCAGTACAAATGTATGTAGGTGCCGAGGGAAGGAAGATGCGTTAGGAAGGGTGCAGGGTGTGCTCCTCAGACCCTCTCCATGGTCCCAGGAAACCCTGGCCTTGTCCCCTAACGTCTCCTTGGTCCAGTCATCCCTTCCCCCAGGCAGCAGACCCAGGCCTGGGACTGGGTCCTGGGATGACAGATGTCCCGTCCTCACTGGTCTTCTTACATCGTGATCGTTGGTGCTGCCTGCCCCGGGCACAGCCCTGTCCTCTCACCTCGCACTTGAGCCGCCTGAACCAGGAGCTCTGCACTTCCCTTCATTTGCTTTGGCAGTGTCAGCTTCTCTAGCTCCAAGGGAGGGCAGTAAAGCTTGATTTATGGGACTCCTGTGTTATTGAAACTCTCATCCCCAGCTTTCACAACAATCCAGGCAGATTAGGTAGTATTATCCTCATTTTACTAACTGAAAATTTGACCGGAAAGGTCATGACTTGCCCAAAACAGTATATGCAGTTCAGAGTCTGCTTCTTTGCGCCCCACTGCCTGCACCAGGCTTTCTCCCCAGCAGCCCTGTTGACATTTTGGACCAGATAATAACTGGGGGGGGGGGAAGCCCTGCAATGTGGGATGTGGGGCGGCATCCCTGAATTCTACCCCCCAGATGTCCGTAGCATGCACGCCTGCGCCCCCCCACGTGCACACACACACTCAGCTGTTGTGACAATCACAAGCGTCCCCAGACCCTGCCCCGAGGCAAAATCACACCTGGTTAGGAACCCCCATCCCACAGCAAGCCAGCTTTAAGGCTGGGAGCTGCGTGGTTTCATTTGCACAGTGTCAAGGACGGCACCCCTCTCTCGGCGACGGGGCCGTTTCCACGTAGTAGACAGAGCTAGGAAGAACCGTGGTCTTGGGGACCGCTGACAGCTACCAGCGTCCGTGTCTCCAGTGCGCTGCGTGAACTTTGTCTCGCAGGTCTGGGCGTCCTCCCCTTTCCATCACGTGCCCTGATTTTTCCAAATGCACTTCTTTCTGGATAGGTTTGTATGCGGTGAAAGTCCGAGCCGAGGCCATGCAGGAAGCCTCGGAAGCTGTCCCCAGCGGGATGTTGTCCGTCCTCGGCCGGCCTCAGTCCAAGTTCAGCTTCGCCTGTTTGGAAGCGCGGGAGCACTGCAAGACTCTGGGCATCGAGAACCCCGTGTGCGAGGTGGCCAACTACCTCTTTCCTGATTGCAGGGTGATCTCAGGACACCTGGAGGTTGGTGCTGATGGGAACCGCCTTCCTAGACCCCAGTCCTTACGGAAGGTTGGAATCGTCCCACCCACACTAGGGAGCCCACGGTGGAGTGATGGGTGCTCTGCCAAGCCGTGGTCTCTGGGAAGCATTTGAGGGCGAGCGGGGAGCAGAGTGGTGGGGGTGCGGTGCAAGCAGGGGGTGCAGTGGGCCACAGGAGGCTGGGGTGCCCTCCCCGCTGCACCATGCATAGCCCGGGACCTTGAGCAAATCACCTAGCTCTCCTGGACGGTAAGGGGGTTGGACCAGATGATCCCCAGGGCCTTCCTGTAGTAAATTCTGGGGTTTTCTCAACCTCTGCTTGCTTCCTTAGCAAGAGGAGAAGCCATTCCTGCTAGGTTGCTCCGCCCCTCTTTCCTCCTGTCCTTCCATTCACGGCTTCCGGAGACATTTCTCAGATAGCTTCTCTGATACAAGCACTGAGGGGACATGGACTGAGAAGCCGGGAACGGGTGACTGCAGGTTCGGGGCACAGTGGGGATCAGGCTGGCCGCCGGGAGGCCTGAGGAGGTGACACCAGGAGCCGTGCGGGGAGGGTGCGTGTGCCAGGAAGAGGGTGTCCCCAGCAGGGGGGCCGCGAGCAGCCGATGGCGAAGGGCAGCTGCGCAGCGAGGGCCTGGCCCCGGGATGCCGAGCGAGTCCCCACCGGATCCCACACAAGGAGCTGCAGCTGCAAGGCTGGTGTCGACACGACTCGTGTCCTGTAGGCCTCGCAGCCGGCCGGCGCTCCCCAGAAGGGAGTCGTACGCAGGTCGTGCACATGAGGAAGCTGAGGCAGAGCGAGAGGCTAGTGCCTAGAGATGGTGGCAGTGGAACGGAGTGCCAGTCTGTCTCATTCTGGAACCACCTTCTCGCACTCGACCGCACTCAGTCGGCCATCCCCTGTGAGGCCTTGGCGCTATGCCAGGTGTCTGTGTGACTCTCCTCGGAACCCGCGAGAGTGTCTCTTGTGACAGTTCTGAGAGGGTGGGAAGATGGTGACAGTGGCCCCACATTGATCGTGGAGCTCGTTGCTCCTTCCCATTAACGGCCTTGGAAAAGCCCAGAAGTGGGTGGGGAGGGGCCCCAAACCAGGGCTGGCGTCTCCTCTCGCAGCTCCCAGACCGCTGGGTACGCGGGATGACGACTCCTCGGATTCCCCAGCGTTGGCCTTTCGGTGCCAAAGCAAAGAGCTTAGGTGAGGGCAGGGCTTCGCTGAGCAGGAGGGTCCCTTTGTAACCACGGATGTGACAAAAACCCCTTGGCCTCTGCCTCCTGGGCGCTGAGGCTGTGGCCTTGACCCCTGGGGCCCCGCCCAGGATGTGAGCCGGATGAATCCAGAGGCCTTGCATGGAAAGCACTTGGAGATGCCGAAATGATGCTTCAGTCTCCTGCAGGGCAGGGCCCGCAGAGACGGGTGAGCAAGTGCCATCCAGCCGAACGTACGGACCCTTCCTACCCTCCGGGGGCACACACGGCCGTCCCATCGCATGGTTTTTGCCAGTTCCCCCCGGGTGGGCTCAGCGTACAAGACCATTGCTAACCGTCACGTAGCACTTTGCACCAAGCAGAGTTCGCCTTGCTGACCCGTGAAATAACCAGTGTGGTCCCCTCTTCTAGATGAGGGAACTGAGGCATGGAGAGGTAAGGCACAATCGCCCAAGGTCAGGCAGCTGCTGGGACCTTGGCTCGTCTAGAGTCTTCCTGGGAACAGCGGGCCCAGCCCCCGCGCAGCTGGGATGGTGACAGGCCAGAGAAAGGGCCAGACGGACGGACGGCGACAGACAGATCCACCACAGGAAGCCCTTGACTGGAAGGGCCTTCAGGGTCCCTGGCTGTGTCCTGAGGGCCTGGGGCCTCTTAAGAATATCTACTGTTTGGGCGCCTGGGTGGCTCAGTTGGTTGGGCGACTGCCTTCGGCTCAGGTCGTGATCCCGGAGTCCCGGGATCGAGTCCCATATCGGACTCCCGGCTCTGCGGGAGGTCTGCTTCTCCCTCTGACCTTCTCCCCTCTCATTCTCAGTCTCTCTCTCTCTAATAAATAAATAAAAAATCTTAAAAAAAAAAAAAAAGAATATCTACTGTTTTTTAAATATTTGCGAATTATGTTGTTTGCAGACAGGTTCAAGTTTGGGCCTCTGAGCCTGGGAGGCCCCTTCTGAGCTGAGACGCCCTTCAGGGGAAGGCTTTTGGCTTCCGGGAGACAGCTCCTTTCTTCTCTAGCAAAACTCCGATGATGGGGTTCTGATGGAAAGGACGAGGCTTGGAGTCTCCGGAATTTTTATCTTGAGGGTTACGGAGTAATAAGAAAACAGTCTTGTTTGAAATTGTGAAAGGTCAGCTTATAATTGAAAACTCACCCTAGATAGTCTGAAAACAGACCCTTTCACACCCCTCGTCCGGTCGCTTCCCCGCAGCCCTGCAAAGCCTGAGACTGCTCATTTTGTGGGTGACAGCCGGTGAGGGGGCGCTGGGGTGGACCACGCTCCCAGCCTCGACCTCCTTCAGCCCCGTCGGCGCCGCCTGCCCCAGGGGGCTGTGTGAACGGTCACGGCGGCCCCAGAGGAGGACTTGTGGGCCGCCGCGTACGCGACTGGTTTGTACTGGAAAAAAGAGGGGAAGGGAGGCTATCTGCGGGATGAAGCTCGCGGATGTGCCGTAGCATCTTCCATCCGCGGGCCCAGGGCCGGCCGAGGCCGCCTCGCCGGGCGTTCCCTCCCCCAAGATGTCCTTGGCTAAGACTTCCTTTCTTTTCCTCCCAGGCGCTGCAGTTCCTGCAGAAGAATTCCTCCAAGTATCACTTCCGACGCACCAAGATGCTGCCCGTCAGCGGGGGGTTCCATACCCGCCTCATGGAGCCGGCCCTGGAGCCCCTGGCCCAAGTTCTGAAGTCCGTCGAAGTCAGGAAGCCTCTGGTGGCCGTCCACTCAAACGTCCACGGGAACAGATACGCGCACGCCGAACACGTCCGGAAGCTGCTGGCGCGGCAGGTGGTCTCGCCCGTGAAGTGGGAGCAGACGATGCACGCCATTTACGAGAGGAGGAAGGGCACGGGGTTCCCCGCCACGTTCGAAGTGGGCCCTGGGAAGCAGCTGGGAGCCATCCTGAGGAGCTGTAACCTGCAGGCCTATAAGTCTTACAGGCACGTGGAGGTGCAGGAGGATGGCGGGACCTAGACCTGCCCCCGCCGTGGCGTCTCCTGGCGGCCGGGGCGGCGGGCGCGCGGCTTCGGAGGGAGAAGGGCACCCAGGAGGGGCCGCACGGGCCTGGACCTGCCCTGTCTGTCCCTGGGCCTCCTCGGCTGAGTGATTTGCACCATTTGCACAGTGCTCTCGGGGCCACGTAAAAAGCACGAAAGCAAGTATCTCTTGACGTGCCGAGGTCCGTTTCTTCCCCGTGTTCCAACGCTGGGGGGAAGCCCCGCAGGGCTAGAAGAGTCTCAGGGACCCCGGAGGCAGACCTCACACGTCTGGGCCCCTCTGTAAAATGGACCGAGACCACCCGGCCGGCGGGTGTGTTCTGGAGGCTGGGAAGGCTCCATCGCCACGTGGGGGCCCTGTGAGCCCGGGCGGCCCACGGCCGGAATCTTAGCCCTTCCGTCACTGAAAGCAAATGGCTTTTAGACACAGTGGCCTTGGCAGCCATTCTGTGCAGCCCACGCTCCGTAGCTGGGAGACTCCATTCCTCGTTATCTGCCCAACGGACGGTATTGAGCACCTTCTCGCTGCCTGTGAGGGAGTGCCCCCCCACCCCGGGGTGGGGGGAGGGTCCTCAGGCGGGAAGGGCTTAGGGAGGCTGGCCGAGGGCCCTGTTTCCCTGCGGACGGTGATTGCTAAGGGTCTACTCCGTGCCCGTGACCTCCCGTGGCACAGGCCACCCCCACCACTCCCCTGCCCGCTCCCGCGGGTTCTCGGCGCGGGGTCTCGGCGCGGGCTGTTCCCGCACTGGTAACTAAACAGAAGTCACGTTCTGAACTTCTCGATGGTTTTTTCGCCCGTCGGCGATAGTGGGAACCTGTTGGGGCGTGAGGTCTCTGCGTCTGTCGCTAAGTGCTGCTATGGTGGGGACACCTGTGAAATCCCGGGCACATTTCGCATTTTCAGTTCCGCAGGGTTTCTGAGCAGGGGCCTCGTCGGCTCGGGGCAGAGCTGGCCTTCGTTGTGTGGGACTGTCACTCACGGCATGGGCCGCTGTCCTGGCTTCCGGCCACTGCGCGCTGGGGGCCCTTCCAGACTTCGTGACCCCACCCCCCACGCCGACATGCGTCCACAGCCCCGGCCGAGAGCCCCTGCGACTAGGACCCGGGAACCCGATCTTCCCCACGGCCTGAGTCCGAGTGATCTCTGGAATTGAGTGAAGAAAGAACGATCTCTTAAACTCCATTTTAGAAGTTTTCAAACGTTCACAAAGAACCTTGCTATTAAAATTATTACTATTTTTTTCTGATGGACAGCATAGTTAAGTTTGTGGAGCAGTAGTACAGAGCGGGCTGGGGGCCCGAGAGGGTTGGCGGAACCTTGCTATAAAGAGCGCGGAGTCTGTCCGAATCCTCCTCCGGGCGCTGCGGTAGCCGGCGGCCCTGGGACACGCTCCAGTCTGGGCTCGGGTTCTCTGGCTGTGCGGTGGGCAGGACGGCATCGCGGTCACCCTCGGCTCGGAGGAGCGCGGCCCCATGTAAGGGAGCCGGAGAAGCCGCAGAGGGTGAGTGTCCCCGCGTGGCAGACCTTCCTGCTTCTCTGGCCCGTTTCCTCAGGGTCCAGCCAGACTCCAGGCCACAGGAGGGAGAAGGGACAGCCATCAAAGGGCATATGGTGCTGCCTTAAGGTTCCAGAAAGCTGGCAACGTCTCTGCCAGCACTGCAGGGGGCACCCCAAGATGGGGGAGGCCTCAGCTGGGGTGGATGGGCCCTCGCCCTCCCCGCCCCTGCAGACTGAGTCAGGGTGAGTGACGGAGCCCGGGGTGGGGAGGGGAGTTCTGGGGGGAGCCCAGGGGCTGGGGTGGATCCTACATCCTGCTGCTCCTTGGCAGGATCTGGGCCAGCGTCTGCCCCTTGAGGAGATGACCACGCACCATCATTGGTCCCACGGTGCCAGCCCACCCCGAGGTAGAAATCACCTGCTACCCCATTTGCATCCCGGGGTAGACCCTGGGCCCCTTTGTCTTCCCAGCGGCCTGCCTCCCAAGCCAGCCTAGGACCAGGTGCTGCTTCCTGGCGTGGAAGGAACGACTTTCCCTGGGCACATGTTCTCTTAGAGAATCAGCTCTTGCCTCGTCTCCAGAAATCCTGACTGGACCCAGGGCCTTGATCAAAAGCCCCTGAAACTGCAAAGATGATGGGGCCCCTCATGCCCCCGCAGCCTTGTCACCTCTTCTGGGAAGGGGCTTCAGTTTCCAGCAGCCTCCACCCCAGGCCCCCAGAGGGTAGGGGTCTGTGCCCCTGCTGTGGCAGTGCCAGAGGGGCCGCAGGAGATGGGGGCATCCTGGGGTGATTCTCTAGGGATCATGAGGCCGCTGGGTGACCATGTCACCCCTGCCCCTTTCCTAGGGGGATGGGCCCCCAGTCCTTCGTTTTTGGGGTTGGATGGTGATTTCTGCTGTTGCTGTTGCTAAACACCTGTTTGCAACTTGTGGAAGTCGCCATGCGGATCAGCCGGACTGGGTTTGACCGTGACCCCTTCCCCCACCCCTGCAGGCTGGACTGGAAGGCATCGGTAGGCAGAAGATCCCAATCTGGTTGGGGTTAGAGGATCCCAGTGCCATTCTGATCAAGCCCCTTCCTTCTCTGGGCCTGTGCCCTCAGGCAGGCTGGGCTGTTTTGGGGAGATGGGTCAGACGCCCCTCCAGACGCAGCCGCATCGGCTCGGGAGACCAGGCGGCCGCCCCCTCGTGCGGGGGCGCAGAAACTGGGGCGAGCTCGTCATGCCCCCAGGGCGGGCATGAACTGGCAAGACAGTCAATCAGACATCGGCCTAAGCTGGCCGATACACCTCCCTTGTGCTCGGGCAGGACTCCCACCCCAGGGCCTTTGCATGTGCTGCTCCCTCTAGCGGGGGAACGGTCTCCTTCATTCTCTCCACAGCCAGCTCCTCCAGACGGGCCTGGTCTTCAGGGTCTCATCCACCCCAGCCCCATTTTCTCGGTCCTTTATTGCTCTCAGAACACAGCTCCCAATTCTTAGCTTCTTTGTGTGGTTCTTAAAGAGAACCTGAGACTTGAGGGACCACATCTCCGCATCCCTGGAACCCGTGGCCAAGCCTAGCAAAGTGGCTCCGACACCCATGGGTGGGAAGAATGTTGCAAACCCTAGGACACCTGGGGAGAGGGTCCCCAGATTCCCGCAGGGAGAAGCCCGCCATCAGCTTTCCATTCCCTCCTCTCTCAAGAGCCCTAAGCTTAAGCTACAGGCGGCCCCGGCCACACTGAACATCTAAGGTGGGTACACGGTTGGCTGGGCAGTTTTGTCCTGAGTGCTTGGGAGCAAGCTGGTGCCAGGTGGTTAGGGAGGACTTCCTGGAAGAGGTGCATCCGGGTTTGGACTCACCACATCCCCAGCTACTGATTCTTCAGTGGGCCTAGGGGTCAATGCAGCCACACAGGGAAAGCCCGGGGTCACTTCCAGGTCTATAAACTTGGTGGGTATCTGTCCAGGGGTGGAACGCCCTTTGGGTGGGGCAGGATGTCAGGATGGAACATTCCCAGCAAGGACCTGGGAACTGGCAGGCTCTGGGCTCGCCCTGTGAGGTTTGGGGACAGCTTGATAAAGCCCCAAGGGACCCTTTACAGGAAAGGAGGTGAAGGGCCAGACTCTGGAGAGCTGTGACTTTCATGGAAAGCCCGGCGGTGGCTGGGAGGGTCCCTTCAGTCATGAGGGTCAGAGGGGGCAGCTGGGAGTAGGCAGGACCTGACCGGCCCGGCTGGAGGGTGGCGAGTCGCTGTCCCTGCCGCATCAGCTCGGGCTGAGTGGAGGGCAGGGAAGGCTCTCCAAACCCAGGAATTGAAGGGGACAGGAAGAAGAGGCTGCAGAAATGGGGGACTCACCCCAGCCCAGGATTGGCATTTGAGACGGGGGGCTGGTGGGGGCGGTCAGAGCTCAGGGTTCTGGAGAGAGGGCCTGACAGGGTCTAGAAACAGCACTAGGCCCAGGTCTGGGGGGGGTCTAGCCCCCTCCTCAGAGTGCACCTGTGCGAGCGGCCCCCCAGGCTGTGCTGCTCCAGCAGGGAGTGCTGGATGAGGAAATGTGGGGAGGGCTGGCAGCCCAGTTATGAGAGCCTGACAGCCCAAAGGAAATAATCCCTAATGGTACATTTCAGGCACCAGACAGGACAAGAGGAGGAGTAAACCTGATTGTGTCGGCCCAAACTTCCCGACAGCAGGTGCAGGAAAAAGAGCCTGCAGGGGTGTGATCCCGCACAGGTGGCAGGGCGCACGCCCCGCCCGCTCTCCCCCTCCCCCTTGAATCTCACACCAGAGGCAAGATGGAACCCCCGCGACAAACCGCCAGAGAGGACCAGAGACCAGCTGGAAACCAACATTTTATTGAGCTCTCCTCATCCCTCAGAAATCTATTCCAGCAGATTTTCTCTTTGCCCCGGGCATCAGATACGGGGGTGTGGCCAGCACTCCCCCCGCTGCCCACCATAGGGTCCCCCAGTGAGAGGAAGGCTCCTTCCGAGCGGGCTGGGGCCAGGAGAGCAGGCCCAGCCAGGCCTTGGCGCGGGCAGTTAACCAGTAACGACCCAGGAGGTATAATGAATTCATTTCTCTTACAAAAAGAAAAAGAAAAAAAAAAAAACCTGGTATGAAACCTCAGTAGTGTCCCAGCACTCAGAGTTTTAAATATAAAAAAGGGATCATCAGAAAACAGTTAAAAAGGCAACAGACCCAACAAGGCCACCTCCAGGGTGGCGGTCAGGGGGCGAGGCCAGCCCCGCCCCCAGCGAGCAGCAGCTGGCGTCACTGTAGGGCGCGAAGCCCCCAGCCTAGCAGCAGCAGCACCAGCAGCAGCAGGGACAGCAGGAGCCCGCGCCCTGGGTTGGGGGACACCTGTGGGATGAAGGAGGAGGAGAGGTGAGGACCTCCAGGCCGGATAGGGGTGCTCCCTCCTTTCGCAGCTCCTTCCGTGCCCGCTCTGGGGACACAGGGATGAGCGCGCGAGGCTGAGGCCGGGGGGTGAAGAGCAGGAGCCCAGGCCTGGAAGCAGGCAAACACCCCGAAGAACCCAAGCACCGAGTCCGTAAACCAGGGCTCTCAAAGCCCAAGACCAGCAGAAGAGGGGAAGCAGGCAAGACAACAGGGAGGAGTGGGGTCTGCGGCATCCAGCCACTCCAAAGCTGCAGTTACCACCGCGTGCAGGAGAGTAAGTCACAGTCACGACATCTCAAGGTTTAGTTACCCTGTTCCTGAAGGTCAGGAAGCTCCAGATCCGTATGTTCTCCCTGAGGTTAGTGAGGCCATCCAGGAAACTTCGAAGAACACCTCTCAGACCCGTCTGGTTGTAGGTAAAAGCCAAGCTGTGGGACAAAGGGGAGGGGAAGCAGGGCCATTACTGCAGGACAGGGACAGGGCTGCGGCCTTTTCTTTAGGGGACCCCTGTGGGGAGAAGAGGGCCGTGCCCCCCCACTGCCACTCTGTCCCCTTGCTCTGGTGGCTCCGCCAACGAGCAGCTCTCTGTGGGCCATTTCTGGTCCTAAAGTCATCTGATTTCCTGTTTCCTTCTGCCGCCCATCTGGGGTTCTGAAGCCGGCCGTGTGGAAAAGGCTCCACTGCCCACAGGCCCAAGGAGGCAGCCCCTCCCCCCGGGGGCCCGGGCACCCCAGCAGAAGGCTGCCCCTCTGGGGACCAGGAAACCGCAAGTGCTGTGGCCCCGAAGGTAAGGGTTTTGCATCCCCCAGCCTGAGAAATCCCGTGAGCATCTGAAATCCCAAAGATGCTGGCGACTCACGAAAAGTACAATGCGCTCGGGACAGAGGCCTCCAAGGACACGCGGCTCCCCCAAGCTCGCCACCTTCCCGTCAGCATTTAAGTCAAGACCCTCTGGGAAAAGTTCGGTCTTGTCTTGATGACAAGCAGAGAAAGGCACTTGGGTTCTGCTGTGCTGCCCAGGTGTGGGGGCTAGGGACTCCCGGCGGAGGGGCGCGGTCTCCTCCCTGGGGCCGGGGGCCGCCCACCTGTGCATGGCCATCCCCGGCAGCTCGCCAATGCGGGGAAGCGTCCATCTCACTTCCATTTCGTCCCCGATGAAGGCCAGCCGCATGGCCACATCGTCGGGGTTGCTGCTGTGGGGAGGGCATGGAGAGTTAGGGCTGTGTGATGACCCCCACATACCCGGGCCCACCTGGCCGACCAGGCCCCAGGCTTCTGGGAGGCCAGGGGTGGCACAGCGCGAGGTGGGAACCTTCGTGCAACCCTCCTCTGGCTCCCGCTTTGCTTCAGGAAAGACCAGGGAGGTCCCATCCTCCCTGGTGCGCCGGGGAAGTACGCCGTCTTGTGGGAGGGCAGAGACACACGGGGGCCCATGTGGGGCCCCTGTGAAGGGCAGGTGGTCCTCCCAGCTACAGCCCTCCTCTCCCCTCCAAGGAACACGAAAGGCTGGAGAATCCTGGGAGAGGCCACCCACCTGGGGGCTTGCCAGGAAAGCTGGCAAAGGTGGGCAGTGGGGCTCCCGAACCCCCCGGATCTGGGACTGGCTTCCCACAGGGTCTCCTCCTCATGGGGAGGGATCCTAGGACCTGTTCCCTGCCCCCCAATCCTGAAACCACCTGCTGTCATCACCCCTTTCAGAAAGGAGGGGGCGAGCCAGTTCCCTCCACTCACTGACTGGAATCCTGGAAGGGACGGAGGTCCCTGTACTCACACCCGACTTCCAGATCCTACACCTGCCCCTCCCTCCAGGCTGGCTTCCGCCCTGCTCTCAGGGGTTTGCCCACATTCCATCTGGGAATCTCCAGGTGGACGGACCTCCCAGTGGCTCCCAGCTCAGCCCCAGCTACCTGCCCCGGTCTCCCTGGGGTCCGTGCTCTCTATTCCAGGGGTGCCGGAGGTCGGGTGGGAGCTTGGAGCTCTGGCTGGCAATCCAGGTGGGGGGGTGAGGTCCCACCTCTATCAATACCCCACGCGGGACCTCGGGAAGACACTGGCCCACGCTGAAAGTCCCCTGCTGTCATCTCCAAGTGCAGCAGGACAGGGCAAGAGGCCGATTTTCAGGTCCCTCCAGCTCTAAAATCCCAGCCAGCCCCAGTCCCCAGGTCCGGGCCCTAATGACTAAGAGAATCCTGAGGCCAGAGCAGAAGGGAAGCACCCAGGGAGCCCTGGGGCGGCTCTGGGAAGATCCCTCTTCGCGGCCCCAGCGGCCCCGGCCAGATGGTGTGTGTGAAGGCGCTTCCCAAACTAGAACCATCTCATCAAGAGGCCTTGATGAGGCGATCATGGTCAGTGAGGGCCAGGAGATTTCTGGTCCTGAAGCCACAGCTTTAAGCCATCTCGGCGGCGGTGCCCAAGGTCCATCCTGGGACTATGCTGGACACCTAGGGCCTGTGAGGGCTGACACCAGAGTGCAGGGTCCGTGCCCGGGGCACCGGCCTCCATGACCACACCTGGGGAGTTTCCACGCTGGAGCCCTGCCTGCAGAGAGAGGCCTGCTCTTCTGCCCCAAAGGTCACTGGCCAGAAATGCGAGTGGGAGGGCCCGCAGTGATACCAGGACCTACCTGTTAGGGGAGGGTCCCGGATCATAGTATGCCACGAGATCAGTCATGCCTGGGACCCCCAGCACTTCTGGGCCATGCTCCTGCAGAAAGGTGCTCAGAAAGAGGTTCCTGGAGAGGGGTCCTGTGTGGGACATTTCTTCACTGGGGGAGAAGAAAGACAGAGACTGAACCTTTGTTCATTGAGGCCAACTGTGGTTCTCCTCCTCCTCACTTTCCCAGCATGCCTTGCAGCTGGTGGTAGGCACGCAACCCGGTTCTGGGCAATGGGGTCTCAGAGGTCCGACGCGGGGGTTAGCCAGGGCGGCTCCTCTCCCCTCTTGCTGCCTTCCACATAGGAGGGAAGTCTGGAGCTGCAGCAGCCACTTTATGACACCAAGGTGCTGAACATCAAGGATAACCAACATGCCAAGAAAGCAGGGGAGAGAGGGACAGAGCCTGGCTCTCGAATGGCCTTCTCGAACACCTGCAAAAACACAAGTCACAGCCACCCTCTCTATGTAAGAAAAATAAAACCCAACTTGTTCAAATCACCATCGAGTTTCCAGTTCCTTGCAGCCAACGCCCTCCTATTACAACCGTGCATTCCCACGTCGGAAGTGTCTCCGTCGTCCCGAGATGGCTGGGTCAGAGAGCCCGTGACCTCTTCAGCACAACTCAGCCCACGCCATACTGAACAGCCTTAGGGCTACAATATAATGGCGAAGAATATGGAATCCACGGACCTGAGCTCAAGTCCCAGCTCTGTCACTTAGCAGCTGCGTGATGCTGAGGAACCTCTGCACTTCCCACTGATTGTCCTGGGCCCTTAAAAATTCTGCAGTTCTTGGGGCGCCTGGGTGGTTCAGTGGGTTAAAGCCTCTGCCTTCGGCTTAGGTCATGATCTCAGGGTTCTGGGATCGAGTCCCACATTGGGCTCTCTGCTCAGCGGGGAGCCCGCTTCCTCTTCTCTGCCTGCCTCTCTGCCTGCTTGTGATCTCTATCAAATAAAATAAGGGACGCCTGGGTGGCTCAGTTGGTTAAGCAACTGCCTTTGGCTCAGGTCATGATCCCGGTGTCTTGGGATCGAGTCCCGCATCGGGCTCCTTGCTCCGCGGGGAGCCTGCTCCTCTCTCTGCCTCTGCCTGCCTCTCTGCCTGCTTGTGTTCTCTCTCTGTTAAAAATGAATAAATAAAATCTTTTTAAAAAAAGACTAAAAAAATAATAAATAAATAAAATAAAATCTTTAAAAAAAAATTCTGCAATTCTTCACATTAGCCTGCTGAGTGAATAGAATCCTCTCATTATCTTGCTGGATCCCTAACCTTCGAGGTCGGTATTCACTAAGATGAGACTTGTGAAGTTCACGGTGAAGCCGAGGGACAGAGCCAAGTCCCCTTGCTCCCCAGGCCAGGGCGGACAGCGATCGCCCGAGGCGGGTCAACTGTTGGCAGGACACACAGGGGCACCTGCCGGGGACGCGGGGTGTAGGCGAGAGTGCACACAACGTGCTCTCCACATTAAAGGGTGGGGACTGGAGACACAGACCCGGGGCGCAGGCTCATGGGGGCGCAGAGGTAAGTGTGGACCCCCCACCAGGGTCTTGGGGTGAGACAAGAGGATATTCTAACAGTGTGTCCAAAATACAGCGAAAGACAGATGGACACACTGTGGTGTCCTCAAGGGCGCAGACAGGTATCAGAGAGTCTGGGGCCTTTGAGAAAGGGTACCACAGAAGAGCAGCACTGTTCTAGAGAGAATATGTGCCCAGACTTTGTCTCAAGAGGGCTGTTTCCGTTTCCTAAGGGAAAGCCCGTAGAGTCTCAGGTCTGTTCCAGATGAAAGCCCAGCTTGAAAGACAAGCTCCAGCAGCAGTGAGGGCTGGAGAAATCAGACATGTAAACACGGCCACAAAGGGCCTGTGGCCTCACATATGCCACCCGCACCTGCGAGGACAGCACCTTCCCCTGCAAGATCCTGGAAGGGGGCGGGAGCGGGGGGGGGGGGGCGCGGGGGTTGCGACCACCTGCTGAGGGCACCTGCGGGCAAGGTTAAAAAGCATGCAGGCTGGAGACCCGGCAATGACGCCCCCCCAAACCATCAGGCCAACACGAACATGAAGCCCACGGGGAGGATCAGGTGGCATTTCTAAAAACCCTAAAATGCCGCTAGCAACTTAACCGCAGCGCAGGTACTGCTGTGAGCACAAAAACCTTCTATTTCTGTTCCAGAAGGCTCGGCAGCAGCTGAAAGCTATGACATGTGGGGGCGCCGGGATGGCTCAGTTGGTGGACATGGCGACTCACAATCTCGGAGTTATGAGTTCAACCCCCAAGCTGGGCAGAGAGCTTACGTTAAAAAAACAAAAGCTATGCGGTGAGCCTAGATCCCTCTACAACATAAAGTTCAACAATCCTTTTGTAAAAAGGGGTATGGTTGGAAGCCCCTTCTGCAGCCAGAGGTGGGGGAGGGGGCTTGCCGGAAGTGGCGGACCCCAGTCCCAGGGACCCACCTCCAGCCGCACCCGGGCGGTGACACCCTATTCACTCAGCAGTCAGACTTCAGTTTTGCTTGTTTTAAAAACAGAAAAGGGGCGGGGGTGCCTGGGTGGCTCAGTCACTGGGCGTCTGCCTTCAGCTCAGGTCACAATCCTGGGGTCCTGGGGTCCTGGGGTCGAGACCCGCATCAGGCTCCTTGCTCAGTGGGGAGCCTGCTTCTCCCTCTGCCTTGCCCCTGCTTGTGCTCCCTCTCACTGTGTCTCTGTCAAATAAATAAGTAAAAATCTTAAAAAAACAAATAAAATAATAAGAACAGAAAAGGGAGCCTCCACACAGGAGAACACGGGGGCGGGGGGGCAGTGGCACCAGAACAAAAGGCAATAAGCTGACTTTAGTTAGACGAAGCCGCTCAAAGAATAAAAGACGATAATATTCAAGCCACCAAAGAAAATGTGATTTCAATGAGATAGGAGAGAGGGGCGCCTGAGTGGCTCAGTGGATCAATGAGATGGGAGAGGGACGCATTTCTAGCAGACATGAAATGAGCCTTTATGTAGAAAACACAGAATCACCTTTTGTTTTGTACTGTTTTTTTTTTTTTTAAGATTTTATTTGAGAGCACGTGTGCGCGTGTACAAGCAGGGAGGAGGGGCAGAGGGAGAAGCAGGCTCCCCGCTCAGCAGGGATCCCATGTGGGACTCGATCCCAGGACCCCGGGATCATGACCTGAGCCAAAGGCAGACGCTTAACTGACTGAGTCACGCAGGAGTCCTGAGAATCACTCTTCGGAACCACCAAGAGTTTCAAGGTTGCCAGATACCAGATGGACAGATAAAAATCAGTGACCACAAGGCAACCAAAAAATACAGTAGCAGAGAGATACGTATGTACGGGTACAGAAAGCTTTTAGTCAGGAATGAAATCAGATTTTAAAAATAATGCTTTGGGGCGCCTGGGTGGCTCAGTGGGTTAAAGCCTCTGCCTTTGGCTCAGGTCATGATCTCAGGGTCCTGGGATCGAGCCCCACATCGGGCTCTCTGCTCAGCAGGGAGCCTACTTCCCCTCTCTCTCTGCCTGCCTCTCTGCCTACTTGTGATCTCTCTGTCAAATAAATAAAATCTTAAAATGCTTTAAAACTTATGGAGAAAAACATAAAACTCTACTGAAGGGCATAAAGGAGCGAGCAGACAGATGGACCCAACTTTCCTGGAGATACTTAACACCACACAGGCTGTGAGCGCCGCCTGCCTGTGCGCCCTTGAGCTCGCAGGAGGGTAGCATTTAAGGACTTGTGACAGAGCCCCCACCTCCGGCTGCCCCCAGGCCCTGGGGGGCTTGGTGTCTATGCAAATGGCAATCTCCCAGGAAAAGCAGTCCCAGCCCTCCTTTGCACGCACCCCCGGGCCCCCCTCCCCCCATACCAACCCCAGCCAAGGCGCTGTTCTCCTCCCAGAGGCTGCTTCATCCTTCCACGGAAACCCCTGCATCATGACGAGCCGAGGGGCCACAGTGGGACCTCGGTGGGCACGTGGCCTCGGAGCCTCCCCTCGACCCACTGTCCCAACATCCCTCGGCCTCCAGCAGAGACCTTCCCAGAATCCCTGGGCACCAAGCGGGAACGGGGCCCCTGAGACGCATGTCTGACGAGCCCGGGGCTGGGTGAGTGGTGGGGTGGTGGCTCCCCCGCACACAGCCGGGGGGTCCTGGGTTCACCTCCTAACCCAACCACTCACTTGAGCTGCCATGGGGATCTTGGGCAAGGCCTCCAGTTTCCTCATCTGTTAAATGGGGAGAATAGCCCTAAACTAAGGGGCTTCATTTTCCTGGCAAGAACCAGCACCAACCACCTCTTCTGACCCCGGCTGGGGTTTCAGCAGCTCCGTTATTGGGCCCTGAGCCAAGCCCTGGGTAGGGGTTCTCGCCGAAAGCTCACCAGCCAGGCCGGGGCTGGCCTTGGGGCTCAAGGTCCGAGTGGGAGAAATCAGAGTGTGCCCAGGGACCTGGCGGCAAGGTCCCTGCAGCTGGCCCACCACACCGGGGCACGCCGGCCCCTCCTGTCCCCGCGGGACACTCTCCCATTTGACCTGGTCATCGCTCAATCGGGGGTCGCGTCACGCTGCTCTCGGGGCCCTTTGCCCCTGGCCACCTCCCCAGCCCCAACCCTGCCAACCCCCGTCTCAGCCCCTGCTCCCACCATACTCCAGACGTGTGCTTCTGTGAGCCGCGCGTGGACACATCCGACAGCTGGCTGGCCACCCTGTCCCCTCTGCCCACGCACTCCTATCGGTCCCCAAGGAACTCTGCCCTGCCCCTGCCTCTGCCCCCTTCCATCTCTAACCAACCCGTCTGTGGTGGCGTAGAGCCCGGACTCCCTGTGCCTCCGGCTTCCTCCCTTCCAAACAAGAATACTAGGAATGCGTGTCTCCCGGAGCTGCTGGGAGAACCGGATGATGAATCTGTCTTGAGGCCCCGACACCCCACAAAGCAACGAACCAGGAGCTGCCACTGTTACTTGCCTCTGGCCCCCAGCCCACAGCACAGAGCACGTTCGTCCAATGACCCAACACGGCCGGCCCAGTACGGAGGAAGCTGCTGGCCCGAGAGTCCGCACTGCTTTTAAGCATCTATTTTTTTTCCAGCAGATTTGCAAACAAGCAGTTTCAAACCGTTCTTGGGGGAAAGAAGGCACACCTAGCCACGTGTCCCCACCCGGGCTGCAGCCCACACACACACCTGCCTACACACTCCGTGGAGAAAGCCGTCCGGGGTGCCTGGGGGCCTCAGTCGGTTAAGTGTCTGCTTTTGACTCAGGTCATGATCCCAGGGGCCTGGGATCGGGCCTCAGTCAGGCTCCCTGCTTATGCTCTCTCTCCCTCTCCAAGAAATAAAATCTTAAAGAAAAAAAAAAAAAGCCATCAGGAACACGCTCTTACTTGCAGAGCTCAGGATGCCCACCCTCAGAGGCCCGCCCGCACAGCCACAGGGACACCTGCAGGGGCCGGGAGATGGAGAGAGAGGGCAGGCTCCCTGCCGCCTGTGTGCGCTTTCCTCCCACACATACCGGCGTGGGGACAGGTGCACGCTCGTCCCCAGCCCAGCCTTACGTGTGTCCCTGCATGCTGGCAGCCGAGCAGGAACAGCTAGTGAGACCTCGGGGGCTCCAGCAACAGCACCTGGCCCCTTGGAGTCTTGAGTTCCAGGTCAGTGGCTGCTGGGCGGACCCAGCTGAGACCCCAGTCGCCAGTTTTTTCCACAGAAGCTTCCCACCCACACGTGACCCCACCACCAGCCCTGCCACCGCCGCCTGGGACGGGGGTGCTGTGCCGGCTTAGGGAGCACCCGGTGCTCAGAGCGTCAGGTGCGCTCAGGCAGCAGAGCCCGGACCTCAGCAAGACAGAGGCTCCGGTCCCAGCTGTGCCACTGCGGTGCCACCGGGACCAGTCGCCTGATTCTGAGCCTCGCTCAGAGAGGGCTCCCGGGAGCGTGGAAATAGCACAGCCTCCCAGAACTCAGAGGATTAAGAGATACTCTGCTGCCCACTTCCTGCCACCCTGCAGGGGCTCCAAGGCTGCCTACGGCATCAACAAACCCAGAGGGGGAGACGAGGAGCCACTGAAGTCACAAGTGCACCTACCTCTGATTTCTAGGATGTATCCTGCATGACCCCCTGCAAGCACCCAGTGACCTGATAACCGTGGGCAGGGGGTCTGCAGGTGCTCCCGCTCGGACCTAGAAGGCACGTGGCTCCGCGCACGCGGAGGGAACATTCTGCAATCGTGCAGCCACGTGTGCGTATAAAATAAAGGACATAAGCAGGCAAATCCCTCCATCTGCAGAGATCATCCCCCAAAGAGGCAAGATTAGTAAAGAGGGGTCTCTCTGGCACAGACATGGGAAGGGGCCTGAATTATTAACTCTGTGCTCTTGGGTTCGACTTTTACTACCGTGCATGTGCTGGGTTCGTGGATTCAAAAAAAAAAAAAGCAAGGGGCACCTGGGTGGCTCAGGTGGCTGGGAGCCTGTCTTCAGTTTGGGTCGTGATCTCGGGATCCTGGGATCGAGCCCCACATGGGGCTCTAGTACCCCATTGGGCTCCCTGCTCAGCAGGGAGTCTGCGTCTCCCTCTGCCTCCGTCCCTGCTTGTGTTCCCTCTCTTGCTGTGTCTGTCAAATAAAAAAATCTTTAAGCTGAAGGTGCAATAAAAAAGTTTCTTTAAAAAAAAGATTTATTTTGCGGGCGCCTGGGTGGATCAGTTGGTTAAGCAACTGCCTTCGGCTCGGGTCACGATCCCGGAGTCCCGGGATCGAGTCCCATATCGGACTCCCGGCTCTGCGGGAAGTCTGCTTCTCCCTCTGACCTTCTCCCCTCTCATTCTCAGTCTCTCTCTCTAATAAATAAAATCTTTAAAAAAAAAAAGGTTTATTTTAGAGAGGGATTGCGCGAGCAGGGGGAGGGGCAGAGGGAGAGGCAGAGAATCTCGAGCAGGCTCCATGCTGAGCATGAAGCCCAGATTCGGGGCTCAATCTCAGGACCCTGAGATCATGACCTGAGCTGAAACCAAGAGGCAGACACTTAACCGACTGAGCCCCCCAGGCGCCCTGGAAAAGGTCTTAAAGGTCTATTTTAGGAATGAAGCCGCCCGCCCCCCAGCCTCCCCACCTGGTGGGGAAGTCCCACCTCCGGCCTCCCACCTCCACCATCAGGAACCCGCAGATGCCCGGGTGGGCAGGGCTCACTTCCCTGGTGATGGAGAGGCAGCTGGGGAAAACAAAGGCAGGAAGTGAGAAAGGGAGAGAGAAGAAGCAAGGTGTCTCAGGTAAAAGGTTGGAAAGTCACCTGTGTTGGGGTGTGGGAGCTGGTCAGTAATTTGGAAAGTGTCAGCTTGGAATGGGCCCCTGGTGCCACAGCCCCTCAATCCTGCCCCTCCCCCCCCGAACCCCAGCACAGGTGCTGGCCCGAGTCACCCCGAACCCAGGTGGTGCAGGCAGAGCCATCCACGGGGGACGGGTGGGCTTGGCCTCTGCGGCCTCGGGCAAGGACTGTCCTGTCTCCCCTGCAGCTGACTGCTCTTGGTGACCCGGCGTCCTTATTTGCATCGACTCAGCCTAGCCCCTCCCAGGAGGAGGAGGGGCACCCCTCCACCCCGCTTCACAGATGGGGACCCAGGAGGGTGGAGAACGGAAATTCACAGCCTCTTGACCATGAAATCATGCTCCCCACCCCGGGGCTCCAAAAATAATACAGTGACCCAGCCTCGCAGGCTGAGAGCAGAATAAAAAGGCCACCCCCCAAAAAAAAAGGCGCCTGGGTGGCTCAGTCGGTTAAGGTCTGCCTTTGGCTCAGGCGGTGACCCCAGGGTCCTGGGGTCGAGCCCCTCACTTGGCAGGGCCTCTGCCTCTCTCCCTCCTTCTACGAGCTCCCCCTCATCCTGCCTCCCGAGCACACGTGCGTGCACTGCGGAGACGCTGGCTCAGAGGCAACCGGAAAGCACACTATCACACACCCGAGGGGAGGAGCCCTGTGAAACCTGGCCTCCAGCTCCAGGGAGGCGCTCTCTGGGCCATGCACCCAGTTCAGGTCCAAGTTCGGCGGGAGATGCTCGGGCCTGATTGGACAGCGCGTCCCCAGGGCCCCGCGCCCGCCTGGCTTGGTGTACTCAGGTTTGTTGGAAATGAGGCAAAACCAGCGCCCCCTTGGCCTCCCTGAATCCACACTTGGGACAGGCTGGCCACGGAAAGAAATGGGAAGAGGTGGGTCTGCAGCAACAGGTTAAGAAGTCCTGATTAGCCGCCGAGTGACAGGAGCGACACGAGGAACCACGGGGACGCCATTTACGCCAAGGTCCGCGGCTCACTGCTTCCGCTCATCACTACAGAGGGGACACCTGTGTCCTAGTCCGGCTTGGCCATTTGCTTGGGACAAGTTCCTTGGCCCCTCTGGACCCCCTAATTCCTTGTCTGCAAAACAAGCATTGGGGAGATTTTCTTTTTAGGTCCTTTCCTGCTCAAATGTCTATAAAGATCCCCCAAACTGGAGAAAGTAGAACCCAATAATTCTCTAGATGACTGATTTTGAAATTGGCCTGAAGGTTTGTGTCCACTCCCAAATTCTTAAAGCCCAGGGTGATGGTATCAGGAGGTGGGGCCTTTGAGACACAATTAGATCTCGTAGCCTCTACTAATGGGATTAGTGCTCTTCTAAGGGAAAGAAAGGTCCAGGAGAGCTCCCTTACGATCCCCAGTCCCCCTCTCAAGGATCCAGAAACCAGTGGCACCCTGACCTTGGATTTCCAGCATCCAGAAGTGTGTGAAACAAATTTGTGGTTTACAAGCCACCCAGCCTGTGGTGTTTTGTTATAATACACGGTTCAACGGAAAAAAAAAAAAAAAAAAAAAAAAAAAAAAAAAAAAAAAACGGAAAAAACGAGGGTTGGGGGGCCACACAAGGAAAATCCAGGGATTCCCAGCTGACACTGATTCCAAGTGGACCCCTCTGCTTCTCCATCACCATCAGAAAGGACAGGGGGCCAAGATACTACCTAGGCCTGCAGTTTGCAAGTCTGAGAAGCATGTATTTAAAAGAAGTTCTTAGGGCGTCTGCCTTCGGCTCAGGTCATGATCCCAGGGTCCCGGGATTGAGCCGCGCATCCTGCTCCCTGCTCAGTGGAGAGCCTGCTTCCCCCTCTGCCCGTCGCTCTGCCTACTTGTGCGTGCTCTCTCTCTCTGTCAAATAAATAAAATATTTTTTAAAAATTTTTAAAAAATTTTAATAAAAATAAGGTGTTTTTTTTTTTAAATAAAATAAGTTCTTAAACATTTAAAGTAAGTAAAAGATTGTGTGTGCCCTGCTAGGCCCAAGCTCTAAGGAGCCGAGATCGATCGATGCAGCCCTCGGGGGTCCTTTATGCCAGAGTTTTGGGCCTCCCCCCTCCTCTTTTTTAAAGATATTTACTTGACAGAGAGAGCGAGCACAAGGAGCGGGGAGCGGGAAAAGGGAGAAGCAGGCTCCCCGCCAAGCAGGGAGCCCGATGTGAGGCTGGATCCCAGGACCCCAGGATCATGACCTGAGCTGAAGGCAGAGGCTTTAACCCACTGAGCCCCCAGGCGCCCTGTGCAGAGCAGTTTCAATGACTCACGGAGAATCCTGACACCCCTGCTGGTCAGCAGCTTTGGGGGCTCCCATTTCCTCCATGGGACAAAGTCCTTAGCCCCCCACTGGACTTGCCCTGGACCCTTCGAGCTCTCCACCTGACTTTCCTGGCTCCCTCTGCTTCCCCCAGGCTGGTATGGGGGCTGGTACAGGCCTGGCCCAGAACCGCGCCCTCCGCGCCCTCCCCAAGACAGAATTAATTGTTCCTATCTCCGCCGTCCCCACACCTCCGGTAAACAGACCTGGATTGGGCACTTGCCCATTCTAGTCTCATGAACTGTTTACCCGTCTGTCTGGGACCCAGTGCGCAGGCACGGGCCGGTGCGGGAGGGGCAGACAGGGTCTGGTAAAACAGAACAAGGGAGCTGGGCTCACAGGGACAGCTGAGTCCCGGCTCAGCGACCCTGGCCTCGCTACACCCTCCCCAGCAGGAAGTGCTGCTGTGAGGAACAGGAGGAGGCAGAGGCCGGTACCCAGTACACAGTCAGCGCTCACTAATGCGCAACTAGGATGAGGAGCCGGGAGCCCAGGAGAGGCGTGCACCATGCTGACCACCTCAGTCAGAGCCGGGGTTTTCCTGATGCGTCATCGTCCGCACACGGGAAACTTGGCAGCCTCTGTCCTCACCTTGATCTAGCTTTTTCTGAGCTCCAAGCCACAGACACACAAATGCCCATGTCTGGGGGTGGGGGATGGAGGGGCAAGAGCGCTCATTTCTAAGTGTCCGTATCCCAGAGATGCTCCCCCAGCCGCCAGGTGGGCCGCTCCTGGCTCCCGAGTGCGAGGCTTCCCCTCGGTCTGGGTGATGGGCTGTCCTCTCCCGCCTCCAGAAAAACAGGTTTACCACGCAGTGCCCGGCAAGGCCCAGCGGGTGTTTTGTATTGCCACACCCTAATATTGACACTAGGGAAATCAGCTGGCATCCCGAGCCCGCCTCTGTGCGCCGCTGTCCACCAGCCCTGTCCTCCCCGCGGGGAGGTGCCAACGAGGAACTGGGGGCTGCAGCCTTATTTGCATGCACCCTGTCTTTCTCCCCGGGCCGACCCCTGCCAACCCGCCGCAGGACAAAGAGACGAGGGAGTGGCTACACGTGTCGGACCCACGGCAGGCTTCCCCGTGGCTGCCGACAACAAAACCCGAGCGTGCCTGGGACTTCCTTGAAACCTCTTGGAATTGTTCTGAGCAGAGAGAAAAAAACAGCCGGCCTCTCGTGGGATCCACTATGTTCGAGGCAGGGGAAGCAAGAAGCCATTAATTGTCTACAAACTTAATAGGTTCACTAAAAACAGGATGCTTTCCAGGGAGAGGGGAAAATACCTCGAGGTCAGCTTCAAGACTCAACCGGCCGACGGGAGCCATGCCCCAAGCACCCGCTTCCGGGTGGCAACCGACCAGACCAGAAGAGAAAAAACAGGGCTCATGCTGCACTCTGGTTTCTCTGCGGCTCGCGAATCCATCTTCCGTACCTCCCAACCCCCTAATGAAACTTCGAACACTTAACCTGCATACCGCCCTCCGCCCAGCCTCTTCCCAGTGCCCAGCATTCCCAGGCCGTGCCATGGGGCTGGGGATACTCCACTGAGTGGGACATCTCGTCCTCCCGTTCTCCCAGAGCTGCAGGCTAGAGTCACACTAAGGGAGCACAAATGGGTAATTTCAATCTGTCCCTAGCGTCCTGAAATAGTCCAGTAAGGTCCTCGCACAGAGGAACCAATAGGAAGAGACCAAGTGCTGCACTTTTAGATAAGGTAGTCAGGGAAGACTTCTCAGAGGGGGCAAGCAAGTGAACAGAGACAGGGAAAAAGGATGTTACCACTCCATTTGTTTTAGGCCTCACTCCATCCCACAGAGGCCTCACGGGATCCCCGGTGCTTGGAGAAACATCCTTGCTGAAAGAGTTCCCACCAAAAAACAAAACAAAACAAACAAAAAAACACAACACCTGGCGGCCATCTTCAGCGGTTGATCAAATAGGTACCCCCACCTCCCAGGAGGGCCTTGAGGCACGGACTGAAAGCCAGTCTCACCAGATGCCTTAGACACTTTAAACCAAAAGCAAGCACAAGCAAACGCATACAACATTAACACTGGTAAAGCTGAGGGAACCACAGCTAAAGCAATCAGTGACAGCCCCGCGCCCTTGAGGTTAAAAGGGTGGGAAATCCCCCAATCCTGGAGCAGGAAGGGAAGGGTGGAAGAGAGCCCAAGCTTCGGGCAAGAGCAGCACCCACGCCAGGTGCTAAGGCCCGGCTGGCTGCAGCCTCAGACCACGTAGGGAACAACGCATTAAGCCATACCAGTCAACACCGAAAATGTGCCACTGAGAATTCACTCCAAAGGCATGACCGGGATAATCACAAATAAGGTTAAAGTGTTCACTCTAAGGGAAGCCACCCAACCCTTGGGAAAACCTCACGGACCCATTCTGCAGAATGGACAAACTGAGGCTCAGAGGAGGAGGAGCCCGTCTAAGACGACACAGCGGGAACGTGGCTGGGTGGAGAGTTTTGCTGGGGCTCCCAGAAAAACGGTTTGGGCTTTTAGTCTGATAGCCTTTACGCTGCCTCCTGGAAGGAAGTCTCCGTTCTCCACCTGTGAAAGGAGGCCTCCAGCGTCTGGAGGCCGGCCAGCCAGCACACAGCTCAACTGCGGCCCCCCTCCTCCCGCGGGAAGGATAACGCTGATAACCCTCCCTTCCTGGGGAGACGGAGCGAAGCTTCAGGGAGAGCACCGGAGCAGCGGCCGGGCCACAGTAGGCGCTCGGGGAAAGTGTTACAACGGCAGTAGCAACCACGTCCCGCCTCCCGGAGTGGCTCATTCCAGCGAAAATTACGGTAACGATTAACGGTTTACGAAGCGGTTTCGCGCCCAGAAGGCCGGGGCTCGTGCTGGCCGCGCTCGGGGCTGGCCGCGGGACCCCGCCCGCGGCCACTGC
Organism: Nasua narica; assembly: GCA_028533885.1. NCBI lineage: Eukaryota > Metazoa > Chordata > Mammalia > Carnivora > Procyonidae > Nasua > Nasua narica. The sequence continues at coordinate 114,970,556 of CM052807.1, read as the reverse complement.
AGCGCCGGGCGCGCGGGCCGCTCCGGTTTGCACGGCGAGGCCGGGCGTGCCCGCGGGGCGCACCTGTGCAGGGCGAGGGCAGGTGCGGGGCGGCGGCCGCGCCCCGCTCCGCGCGCAGTTCCTGTTCCGGACAAAGCCTCTCTCCGGCCTCCGCAGGTGCGCGGCGACTCGGGGTGACTCGGGGCGCCCCGGGTCCCGGCGGGGGCCAGCGCCCGACGCCATCTTCCCGGTTTCGGTGGACACCCGCTCCGGCCTGGCCCGCACGGCCTACCCCCTACCCCCTCCCGAGGGCTCCGGAGCGGGACCCCAGGAGGCCGCGCCCGGAGGGCGGTGCGGGGCGACGGGGCATCCGGGGGCCGCCCCATTGCACGGTCGCGGAGACTGAGGCCCGCGGGGGCCGCGGCTGGTACCATCGCCGGCGGGGACCCTGAGACCTCGCCGGAGAGAGGGGCGTTTCGGAGCCGGGGTCCCGGAACGTCGCCCGAAAGGGACACACCCAACAGCTGCCCGGGGCGGAAAAACCTGGGCACCGGTCCCCAAGCTTCCAGCCGCTCGGCACCCAGGGCAGCACCCCGAGCTCCCACCTGCCGGGCCGGACGCAGGGTCGCAGGGCAGCGGGGTGAGGGCCGCGGCCGGGGCGGCAGAGGCTCGGACTCACCTCGCGTCGGAGGTGGCGGCGGCGGTGGCCGGAAGGCTCGAGCTGGGAAGCGTATTGTCTGCGGCGGCCGGCCCGCGCGCGAGCTTATAAACCGCCAGCCCTGCCCCGCCCGCCCCGCCCGCCCCGCCCCCGGGGCCGCCGCTCCCGCCCCGCCGCTCGCAATCCGGGACCCCGGCTTTTTGGTGGCCGGTGTAGCGTTCGCTGTCTGCGCCCCGCTGTCTGCGTGGGCCGTTCCCCAGCCCCGCCGTGCACTCAGTAGGCGCCGCGGAGTACTGCCGGTGGATGAATCCGCGGCCGAATTTGGAGATATGATCCAGGATCTTGACACAGATTGTCCCATTCGCCCTCCAAGGGGCCCTGAGGCTCGGTGCTTTCTTCCATGTCCATTTTACCGATAAGGAAACTGAGCGTGGGAGAGGACCCTACGACAGCGGGAATTCCCCCCTCAAATAATCATGCTCTCTGGGCTAGCCGATTCGGGAGTTAGGTTTTGTTTTGTTTTTCTCAATTTTCTTTATTGTGGTAAAATACACATAACACAATTTTTAAGTGTACCGTTCAGTGGCATTGAATACACAACGTTCAGTGATCACCACTACCCATCTGTACTATTTCTTTTTTTTTAAGATTTTGTTTATTTGGCAGAGAGATCACAAGTAGGCAGAGAGGCAGGCAGAGAGAGAGGGGGAAGCAGGCTTCCCGCTGAGCAGAGAGCCCGATGCGGGGCTCGATCCCAGGACCCTGAGATCCTGACCCGAGCCGAAGGC
>CM052807.1:114939621-114968631 GCA_028533885.1 Nasua narica | reverse complement strand
AAAACAAAAACTCTCCCCATTTCCTTCTGCCCCCAGGCCCTGGCACCCACCTGAAATTAGCTTTTGTTTTTTAAGATTTTACTTATTTGACAGAGAGCACAATCAGGGGGAGCTGCAGAGGGAGACGGAGAAGCTGACTGCCCGCTGAGCAGAAGGATGCTGTGGGGCTCGACCCCAGGACCCTGGGATCGTGATTTGAGCCGCAGGCAGATGCCTAACCACTGAGCCACCCAGGCGCCCCCGGAATCCAGCATTTTTGAGCCTATTTCGCAAATGCGAACACTAAGGGTGATGCTTTGGTAGAAGCAGCATCAGCGGTATCCCACTACTTCCGGCCCCATCGTTCCACTGGTAATCGCCCACTGCACCCCCAACCCCCCCCTTCCAAGTTAGGAGCAGCATGCGCTGCCCTGAGGCTGCTGGCGTCATGAGAAATTGGGGGGCAGAGCTGGAAGGGCGGAAGGAGAATCAGAGAGCTTCTAGGCAGGGTGGGACCCAGCCCTGAGGCGGGTTAGGGAGGACGGGTCCTGAGGCGGAGCCGGGAGCCTGGTGGGGGCGGAGGAAGGCAGAGGCCCGGCTGCGATTACAAAGTAACCACCCTCCGGAGAACACAACAACAAGGGTTGTTTACCTGAAGTGCTGCAGTCTGAGGGCGGAGGAACAGCAGGTCCAGGGAGTTCTCCTCCCCCCAGTTCTGCCATTTGCTACCTGTTGGGGTCCCCTGACCCCTCCTTCCCACTTCTGGGGTGACTGGCAGTGGTACCCAGTTTTCTTCCGGGTTAGGGCTGAAAAACCGCCGGACCCCACCCCACACCCGCAGGGCTGTAGGGAGGATCAGAGGAGATCAGGAACTGTGACCACCAACAGATAATCCTTAGTAAACACCAACAGAGTTTAAGCTTCAAGGCCCCTCCCTAGGGGCTATTCGGGCAACTTCTGATTTTGTAATCCCACGAGGACCCCCAGGTCACATCGATTCTAAGCTCCACAAAGCTGGCACCATCGCGTCTCTCAGAGCTACGGGTTGCCTTACAGGCAGGGCGAGGAGTGCTGTAAGATCGGGCCCCTCTCCGAATGCATCCTCTGAGCCTCATAGAAGGGAAACAATGACCCTGGGTCCTCTGGGCCAAAAAAAGCCTGACCTGTCTGCGGGAGAATGCCTCCAGGGGGTTCTCGAGGCTGCGGGCACAGGGTCAGGCACATAGTAGGTGTTCATCAAACAGTGGAACGGATGAGGAAGGACAGTTCCAGGACAGATGGGGGACAGAAGGGAGGGGCGCTTGGGCGGCTCAGTCGTTGAGCGTCTGCCTTCTGCTCAAGTCGCGAGCCCAGAGTCCTGGGATCGAGCCCCACATCGGACTCCCTGCTCAGCGGGAAGCCTGCTTCTCCCTCTCCCACTCCCCCTGCTTGCGTTCCCTCTCTCGCTGTATCTCTATCAAATAAATAAAAATTTTTAAAAAATAAAATGAAAAAGGAGAAGTCCCCAAGGGAGGGGTGGGTGAAAATATTTTGCTTTGCAAGGGTCTTAAGATAATATGCTGATCCAATAGTTGAGAAGGAGGCAAAAACGTTTGAATAAGAATGGGGCCTGTATGGGGCACCTGGGTGGCTCAGTCGGTTAAGCGGCTGCCTTTGGCTCACGTCATCATCCCAGGGTCCTGGGATTGAGGCCCACTTTGGGCTCCCAACTCAGGGGCGAGCCTGCTTCTCCCTCTGCCTCTGCCTGCTGCTCTCCCCACTTGTGCTCTCTATCTCTCTGTCAAATAAATAAAATCTTAAAAAAAAAATAAAGAATGGGGCTTGTATCTGACCTTGGCTTCCAATTACTCCAAGAAAAAGCCCCAGGCTAGACCTCGAAGGAAAACAACAACAACAACAACAACACTAAGGAGAAGGGTGGTAGGCACCACCTTCCGGTTTCCCTCCTCTCGGGCGGCCACTTTGCATTGTCTCCTGTAATTCTCACGACCTCCTCTTGCGGCAGGAATGGCCATCCTGGCGTCACAGACACCAGACCACCCACCAAGGGTCCCAGAACAGGCCAGAGAGAACTTATGGTCCCATTTTACAGATCCAGAAGCTGAGGCCCTAAAAAAGGAGGCTGGGGCGCCTGGCTGGTTCAAGAGGAAGAGCGTGCAACGCTCGATCTCGGGGTCCTGGGTTCGAGACCCACATGGGGTGTAGAGATTACTTAAATAAGTAAAGTTAAAAAAATAGGGGCGCCTGGGTGACTCAGTGGCTTAGGTGTCCGACTGGCTCAGGTCATGATCTCGGGGTCCTGGGATGGAGCCCTGTGTCGGGCTCCCCGCTCAGTAGGGCATCTGCTTCCCCTGTCCCTCTGCCTCTCCACCCATCCTCTCTGTCTCTCTCTCAAATTAATAAATAAAATCTTAAACAAAAAAAAAAAAGAAAAAACGAAAAGAAAGAATGAAAGAAAAAGGATGCCAATTGCTGGAGACCACCCAGCCAGCCCTTGGACAGCAGAGAGAGTCCTGGTCCCACATCCTGCAGTGCCCTTGTGCCATTTAATTCCCTCTACAGCTGGGCTTAAACCTCCTGGGCCTCAGTTTCCCCTTCTCCATAGCAATTTGCTCTCCTGTCCCAGGGCCATCAGGCTGTGGAGCCTGCCTCCAGGGGCCTCGGGACCCTCCAGCACCAGCTGAATCCCTCCTGCTGAGGCTGCGTCCCCCTCTCCCAGTGGTTTAGGGATCCACCGTCCAGTAGTTCCTCCGGCACCAACTTAGGGTTGAGTTTTGTCCTTGATAATGACTTTTTGGGGGGATCGTCCACTTACCAAATACTGATCGACACCCAGTGGCAGGCAGGGCGGTAGCTGACGGGGGTCTAAGGGATGACCCAAGCTAGCAGGGAGCCCCCATCTTGGGGTCTCAAATCTTGGAGCCGGTGGAGGAGAAAGCGCCGACAGGAAGATAGGGGTTGGGCAGCGTGGCACAAACAGGTGCTTAAGGAGGGACAGTGGAGCCTTCTAGCCACGATGGCCATGGGAGACTTCCTGCAAAGACAGAACTGAGGGCAGGGCCTTCCGTAGGCGAGCATGGTCCCCTGCCCAAGGCAGGAGAGGGGCGGAGGAGGAGTGAGGGGCATCCCCGAGGGCTGGCCGAGTCTGTCTGTCAAGCGCCCCAGGGTCCCCCTGGGGGAACCAGACTCCAGGGAGGTTTTCAACGGTCCTGTCTTTCCACTCGCCTTCCCAGACTCTTGTCCTCCCTCGCCTTGGGACACCTTATCTGGCAAATTCTCCAGCTTTGTAATATCAGGAGGGACCCATTAAAGGGCTTTGCTGTTCTCTCCTGGGTTGCGCCTGCAGTTCTCGCCAGGAGCTCCAGGAGCCCGGCCGGCCAGCTTTTCCCAGCAGCCTGTCACCCGCACCAGCCCGGTGGACGTTTTGTGGGGGCACCTTCGGGGGGTGAGAGGCCGTCGAGAGCTCCGTGGGCTGGGCGTGTTGCTGGGGTGATTTCATATAACCCTCCTGCACCCCTGCAGGGTAAGTATTCCCATTGCACAGATGAGGAAACTGAGCCTCGGAGAGGGGTCCTAACGGGTCCAGGGCCACATAGCCAAGAGATTGGAAGGCGGGGGCTTGAACCCAGGTCCCTCCGTCCTGTCTAACGTGGGGTCTGTAGATGGGCTTCAGGAAGTCTGTGAACCCCTTCAAGTGAAGCAGAATTTTGTGTGGGGTGTAATATAAGCCTTTTCTGGAGAGGGAGTCTGCCGTCTGGTGAGTGAGACCCAGGACCATGGGGTCACTCTGCACTGAATCTGGATCCTGCCTCGATACCTTGTATGGCCGCAGACAAGTGCTTCTGGAAGTTTGCCTCCTCCCAGGGCTGCTGAGGGCATAAAGGCACAGGAAGCCCTTAGTGTGGCACCTGGTGTGCTGGCACACAGTAGGCCATCAGTGAACCCCGAGGCTTTTCCCGAAGGAGTCGACTTGACATGGTCGCAAAAGAAGCAGTGTCTTGTAAGTGCATCTTCTATTAAATGAAATAACACACTTTTACAAATCAGTGTCCAGTATAATCCCACATTTTGAAAAAAAATCCATATAGAAAAGTCCGGAAAGAAATATAGGACTGCAGGGGCGCCTGGGTGGCGCAGTTGGTTAAGCAACTGCCTTCGGCTCAGGTCATGATCCCGGAGTTCCGGGATCGAGTCCCACATCGGGCTCCCAGCTCCATGGGGAGTCCGCTTCTCACTCTGACCGTCTCCCTTCTCATGCTCTCTCTCACTCTCTCTCTTTCCTAATAAATAAAGAAATAAATAAATAAATCTTTAAAAAAAAAAAAAGAAATATAGGACTGCAAAATGGGAAGAGTGCTCATCTCTGGGCCTAAGGATAAGTGCTATGATTTCCAGCCTTGTGCTTTTCTGTAGTTTTCTGTATTTTCCAGATTTTCTGTACAGATGTGTATTAACTTGGTAATCCAAAAAATTATTATTATTATTATTATTTTTAGAGACAAGGATGAAGATCGTTTGGTTCTGTCTCAGGCTGGAGCTGAGCCAGAGACAATGGCAAATCCCTAGCTTCAAGTGAGATAAAACCGGGACAGAAGTACATAATGGGTCTCAGGCAGAAAGTACTAGACCTCAGGAGAGGGAAAAGAAGGGAAAACTGAGTCCACCTCCTTAGAGAGGACTCAAACACATCAGGAGAGGCTTCTTGGAAGAGGAGGTCTTTGAAGGGCTGGATTTGAGGGCTAGGAGAAGGGGCTGGATTTTGACCAGAAGAGAAAGATGGGTTCGGTCCTATTGTCCTGTGAGTACTGGGGAGCCATGGAAAGGCTTTGAGCAGGAGAGGAACTAGATCTTCAGGAATTGGACCAGGCAGCCATGTGAACTGGCATTGGAGGAGAAATGAAGCCCCGAGTCTCTGAGAGTGCCTAGCCTCCATCCAACTAGTGGAAAGGCCCAGCTGCCCCTCCCCCCTGCAGCTGGCCTCCCCCCTGCAGCTGGCCAGCAGCATCCCCTCCACTTCCTTCTGCATATCTGGCCCTACTGTGCTGTAGCCCACAGCTAGCGAGGCCCTGGATGGATGGAGCTGTTGGGAAACCTCTGGGAACCTCATTACGTTCCCATTTTGCAGGCCGGAGACGGAGGCTCAGCGAGAGCCCCTGAGCTGTAGGATAGAGAGGCGCGCGGATGCCCTGGGAGGCGGCGGAGGTGGGGGTTGGGAGGGGGGACTTCCTTTCCCAGCCCTGTGAGCAGGAATACAGTCTAAGGCCTAAAAGCCTCAGTTTCTCTCACTTTCCAGGAAGCGGGGACAGCGACGCCCAGCCCATAGGGTTGCTGTGAGGAAGGCAGCCGGCCCCTGAAGAGATTGTCATGACTGTCCCGGGTCACTCAGTAGCTGGTGGGGCGACTTGCGTCCCTTGTTACCTGGTTTGCCTTACCTTCCCCTACAGCACCTTCTGTATTCACATATCTATCTGTTGTCTGACTCCCGCTCCCCACGGAGACTAAGCCAGACTCGGTGTGTTTGGGCCTCGGAGAGGGGGTGCTCAGTCAGTACTCGCTGAGCCAGCGGTGCTCAGTCAGTACTCGCTGAGCCAACGCATGCGCATGCGCGCGTGCGCGGGGATGAGCACCTCGGGCCTATTTTAGGTCTACTTCCTCCCTCTGTCCTTACATCACCTCTCCCCCTCCAACCACATATTAAAATAGTTTCTGTGGCAGCTCGAAGCTTCCTTTTCTTCCTTGAGGGAGGGTAGGGGGAGATGTGCTGCTTTACAACCTGGGGTGGGGGGCGGTATGTGCGCATATTCACGCTGTCGACTGAGAGCTGTAGGGGGGGGCATTCTCAAGAAACGGAAGGGGGTTGGTCCCCCTGAGAGTCCAGTGACAAGATGGTCCCCTTTGTGCGGTGGGGAGTTTCCCCTGGGCCCTGGGTTAAGAGACCCCTCCCCCCCAAACACATGGGCTGCCCTGCCAGGAATTGCTGCTGGGCAGGTGTGGGCAAAGTCTACACAGGTCAGGGAGGGGCTGTGGAACCACGTAGCCGCGGGAGCCCCGGGACACAGGAATCTGGGTGACAGCGCGGGGCACTTGGCTGCTCTGGGAGCTCCCAGGGAGCTTCAGGGATGACAGAGATCAAGGTCAACGGCCAGAGCCAAGCATCTGTGGGTCCTCGGCAGGGGAGCTGCTGGAGACAGAGGGGAAGTTGGAGGTGGACCCCTGGGTAGCCAGAGCCTGGACCCCAATAACTCCTTCTTCACTGGGATGTAGGGAGGCTTTTAGGGGCAAGAGTCAATGGTAGTAAGATGATTTTTTTTTTTTTTTTTTACTTGAGAGAGAGGGAGAGAGCACAAGCAGGGAGAGCAGCAGAGGGAGAGAGAGAAGCAGACTCCACACTGAGCAAGAATCCCCAACGTGGGACTCGAACCCAGGACTGGACATCATGGCCTGAGCTGAAGGCAGACGCTTAACTGACTGAGCCACCCACGCGCCCCAGTAGGATTATTTTTGAAAGACAAGGCTGGTTCTTAGCTGCTCGAGTTATGTCTTGGATACCCCGAGAGCTTACTTACCCCAGTGGCCATTTCCCTCAGATCTCTCCCCACACTCTGGAGGGAGCCTCCTCACTTCGGCGAATTCACAGAAGCCCATCTGCCCTCCAGCCTTCTAGGGTCCTCTATTTGTTGCAAACCCCTGGAATGGGCAGGGCCCGAGGCCTCCTGGCAGCCTCACGCCCACCCCGCTCAACCAGGACCCCTGAGAGTGATGAGCTGGCGGGAGCATCCAGGGCCAGCCCGGGAGCCACGGGGCCGCGGAGGGAGGCCGCAGCTCAAGGCAGGACCACAGTGCCCCCCAGAGCTGGGATAAAGGTGTCCAAAAACAGGGCCAAGGCCCCAACGCACTCCGAACCCCGGGGAAGAACAGAAATGGACAACCCAGAGACGTCAAGGAGGTTGCTCCATCCCCCACCCAGTAAGAGGCGTCACAGGCCCTCGCAGCCGGCTCATCCCCTCCCACACTCACGTCCCTCTCAGTGCTGGCTGATGGCAGCCCCATTCTTCTAGATGCTCAGGCCGGAGACCTCAGAGTTGTCCTCGACTGTTCTTTCTCTCACGCCTCCCTCTTTGAATGTGGGCCAGGTTCAGGGACTCCTTCCTTCCTTCCTTTCTTTTTTCTTTTTTTTAAGTGAACTCTTCCTCCGACGTGGGGCTCAAGTTCACGATCCCAAGATCAAGAGTCACGTGCTGTACAGACTGAGCCAACCGGGCGCCCCTCTTCGGGGACTCGGTTCTAATGAATATAATGTGACAGAAGGGACGCTGTGGGGTTTCCAAAGCCAGATGCTAATAGGACAGCTGCCTCCTGGCTCTTGCTCCCTTGGATTACGCCCTCTGGGGGAAGCCAGTGCCAACAGCGGGCACCCCGTGAGTGCCCTCACGTGAGTGTGGGAAGTGGGTCCTTCCTATCGGATTGCGTTCTTCTGTTGTTCACTCTTACACGGAGTAAAAGCCAAAGGCCTCAAGGCCCCACCCGGCCCATCGCGATTTTCCCTTTTTGGCCTCATTGTCAACTACTCACATCCTCGCTCATTCTGTTCCGGCCACACGGGCTTCTGCGCTCTTCCTCAAACACAGGTTCACGGCTGCCTCGGTGATTTCACGCCTGTTGTCTCCTTCTGCCTGGATGGCTCTCTCGTTAGAAATCTGCAAGCTTGTCCTCTCGTCTCGTCTTGGTCAAATGTCGCCTTCGTCGGGGACCGTCCCTTGACACTCTCACTGAGCACTGCGATTCTTGACTCCCTGGAGTTCGTTCTAACCCTGTCTTGCATTTATTGGCCCTTATGCGGCGCTATAGCGCTCAGTTTGGTTTGTTGCGTGTCTCCCCCAACCGGCCGATGGGCTCCGCAAGGACAGGGAAATTCGTCTACCCTTTTCCCCTTTTTCCACTGCGGTAGCCTCAGAGCCTAGAACAAGGCTTAATAGATAGTAGGCATCCAAAGAGTACGTGTCGAAAAGTAATAAAATACAAATGGCTGGAAAACGAATAAAATGACCTTCACCTTTAAGGGAAATCACGGAAATGTGATTAAAAACATTGATGAGAGGGCACCTGGGTGGCTCAGTTGGTGAAGCAACTGACTCTTGGTTTCCGGGCTCGGGTCGTGATCTCAGGCTCGTGAGATCGAGCCCCACGTCGGAACGTCGGACTCTGCACTGGGTGTGGAGCCTGCTAGAGATGCTCTCTCTCTCTCTCCCTCTCCCTCTGCCCCTCCCTTCCCCGGGTGCATGCACTCTCTCTCAAAACGAACAAAACCCCCATTGATGAGATGTCCCTTCTTACCCAACCGGGAATGTGTCCAAAGCCCATGGGAACTGAGTGAGAGTGGGCAGCGGGAAAGTGGCCTCGGGCCTTCCCTGTACGTGGGGGTGCACACGGGCTCCGCGAACAGAGACTGCTCACCGCTGTACCCCCAGCACCTGGGACAGTGCCTGATACAGAGTGGGTGTTCACTAAAAATGAGTAGAGTGAACACGTGATTAAACAGATCTTTCCGGAAGGTAATTTGGCAATTTACGTTTATGCATTTTATTTATTTTTATTTATTTATTTGAGAGAGAATGAGCAAGCGAGAGAGAGAGCATAAGTGAAGGGAGAGGCAGAGGGAGAGACAGAGAAGAAGACTCCCTGCTGGGCAAGGAACCCAACCCCGGGCTCCATCCCAGGACCGCGAGATCATGACCTGAGCCGAAGGCAGACACTTCACCGACTGAGCCTCCCGGGCGCCCCTAATTTGGCAATTTAGAATGACAGCAACAAAAACCCCTAAGAATGTGTATTCTTTGGGGGCCAACAATCCCAGTTTTAGGAATTTTCTTGCATACATCGTTAAACTAGTTTTCACAGATGTGTGCACGAGTGTGTTCACTGCTACCTGTGCATTCATTCATCGCACAGATGGGTGAGTCTTCTGTTCTTATGAAATGTACCATCCAGGGAGGGAGAGAGTTGGGTAGACGAAAGAAAATCAAGTATGGGAGCCAGCCTAAGTCTCCGTCAGCGGGGGATAAATCTTGTCGTCTCTACGCAGCCAGGGAAAGATTGAGGTCAACCGTCAAGTGTTAACACAGACAGACATCAGTACCTCTGCTGGGCTGAATGAGAAAAAGAAATGTTAAGGAATCATATGTATCATACGAGTTGGTTTAAGTTGAAGAATATTTTTCATTTGCCTTGAAAGAGCTATAAGGAACATACCAGAAGGTCAAGAGTGATTAATAGGCATGTCCATTATCAAGCAGTTTTTTTCTACCTCTTGTACATTATTTGCAAGTTTTCCAATGAACATCTATTATGTTTCTGGCCATAAAACAATAACTTTTTAATAGACATTATGATGAGTGAAAGGAACCAGACATAAGAGAACGTACTGTGTGATTCCATTTATATGAAGTTCAACGACTGGTGAAACTAATCTATGGTGATAGGAGGGAGACTAGTGGCTAGGTCTCAACGGGGGGGGGCGGGTATTGTCTGGGAAGGGGCATGAGGGAACATTCTAGGGTGTTACGGAGGGTGATCGTGGGTTACATACATTTAATACACCCATCCAGCTGAATGCTTATGATCTATAAGCAATTTGTAAGATTCTTCTGGCACGTAAATTAAAACTCAATTGTACAAAACGAGCTCAAACAAAACAAAGCCCACTGCGTCCCACTCGAAACAGCACAGAGCAAGGATTCTAATCAAGTCCCAGATTTTCGGCTGCCAGGAGGACTTGATGGGCGGAGCCTGGGCTGGGACTGGAGGGGCCGGCTTCGCTGGCGACAGGGACAGCATCACAACTGAAAACAGGGCGGGTGCCTTCAGAGCAGATTACGGAGGCTTAGCCAGCCAGGCCACTCAACTCAGGGCCACAAGAATTTAATAGACGTGGGCTCGGGCCAAAACACCAAAAGGCTCGGCTGACCAAAATAACCTAATCTCATGCAACCTGTCAGAGGGATGGAGAACAGACCTCCACTCCATCAGACAATTCCAGGAATCGGGGTCAGGGGGGCGGTGATAGGTGCGGCTGGGGCATTGTGGGGGCCTCGGGCAGCGGGCCGTGGGCATCCTGCAGCGGGGGCCACCGCTCTTCCCTGCCAGGGGCAGGTTCAAGGCCCCAGGTTATCGCTCAAGTCAGGTGTGGCGGGAGGGCCCGGGCCCACGTGGCCGCGGGCAGGAAGGAGGCCCGATCCTGCACAATCTCCTTTCACCCAGAAATAACATCCTTTCTGACAGCTGAGTTTATCAGCGTGATAGCAGATTTTTTCAAAAACAATAACAGCAGATTCTAGTGGGTCACACACCCACGCTGCACAAGGATGGGCTGGCCCCGCTGTCGGGGCTGCCGCTGTCCACACCTCTGCTCTGGGGAATGGGGCACCCCAAGAAGGACTCTCCCAGTGTGGCTGCCTGTGGTCCATACACTCCGAGAGGGTGGGACCCAGGGACGCTTTCACTCCCTTGCCCCCCGTAATAGCTGCGTGGTTCACAGATGAGTGAATGTCCCCTTCCCCAGCCCTTCCCGACCTCAGCACAACCTATGGCACGAGTGCTGCTGTTCCCATTTTACAGAGGAGGAAAATGAAGTCAGGCAGGTGATGGGGGGCCCCCTGAGTGGGACCTCATGTCTCCCTCCAGGCCTGCAGGGACTGCTAGTCACGGCTGTCTCAAACATCCCTGCTCCAGCCTCAGAAAATGAGCGGGGGCCAGGGGGGCAGAACCTCAGCTTTTTGGAACCTTCTTTTTCCTTAAAGTTCTGTCATCTTGTCCTCTCTTCTGAGGAAGTGTATGTGTTACAACTGCCCCGATGCTAATGCTAGTGAAATGCAAATAAATGCGACAGAGGCCGACCCAGCAATCAAGCCTTTGATGACAAGCAGAGTTGCAAAGGCCAGGGGGATGGGGAGCGCCATCTTCTTGGTCGCCTGTGCTGGGAATACACATAGAGGCAGCTCGGAGAGCAGCCTGGGAAATATCTCAGATCTCAGGGCCAAATGTGTACGTTCTAGCCCCAGATCCTTCGCTAAAGGACAGTCAGGGCAGAAGGAACGGTGTGAGCAGAGGTGTGGAAGCCCGGCCATCCGAGCCAGTCTGGCTCTTTGCCTCGGAAGGAGGGAGCTTCTAGCAGGCCAGGTGGCAGGAAGGATCATCTCCATCAAGGCCTGGGCTGAGCACTCTGTCAGCCAAGGAGCCTGGAGGAGGCCTGGGCTGGGCACCCGCTGGGGGCTAGAGGCTCACTGCTCAGCTTGCGTTCGGTCTGGGAGGCTTTATTCTATTTCTCTTATTTAATCTGGGGAGATTTGTGTTGTGAGCCCATTTCACAGATGAGGAAGCTGACTTGAGAGAGGGTCAGCAATAGGCCCGAAGTTATACTGCAAAACGAAAAATGAACAAAAAAACCCACACACAAAAAAACGTGAACTCAGGTATGTCCAGTTCCCGACTTCAAGGTCATTTATTCATTCCCAAACCTCCCTGTGGCATCTCCAGGGAGCGGTGGTGATTCTGGGCATAACAGGAGGTGTGGCGAGCCCCTGGCCTCAGGGGACTCAGCATCCAGAGGGGAGGCTGAAACTAGGAAAAAGTATCCAGCAAATGGCATAGGGCCCTGACTCCTTCTCTGATACATGGGTCTTCTTCTTCTATTTTTTTTTTTTTAAGATTTTATTTATTTATTTGACAGAGAGAGAGATTGCAAGTAGGCAGAGAGTCAGGCAAAGAGAGAGGGGGAAGCAGGCTCCCCGCTGAGCAGAGAATGGGGATCCCAGGACCCTGAGATCATGACCTGAGCCGAAGGCAGAGGCTTTAACCCACTGAGCCACCCAGGCGCCCCTTGATATGTGGGTCTTTTTGGAGGTGGAATTGAAAGTTCAGGGCAGGGGAGAAAAATAAAACCCAGCGCAGTCTGTCCAGGAGCATGTGGCTGTTTCAGGGAATCTGCCCAGGAGAATTTTCTCTGGGGCCCGTGCTGGGTCCGTGCTGACCCTGATGCCCTGTGGGGCCTGGGCCAGCCTCCTCCTCTCCACCTGCCTCCTTGCCTCTGCCAGCCTCAGTTTCCTTCAGTGCTGCACAGGTGTCAGCCTTAGAGGGCTGCCGTCGGACGTCACAGATACCGCGGTGGGGACCTGGCCTCATGTTTTCCTGCCTGAGGTCTGGTAGCTTCACTCACTGGCAGGAACTTTACTCTGGTCTCCTAACCAACACCCCACCCCTGCCCGCCCCCTGCAGACGCTCTCCTCCTCAGTCCCGTGTGGGGCACAGCTGCCTCTGGTACAGTTTGAGGGGTGAGGGGTAGAGTGCGGGGGCGGGGAGGAGGCTGGAGGGAGGAGAAGGGCTGGTTACATCAGCGTCCCTCCCCTTGAGCAGGTTTGTTAAAGCCCATCTTGTCAAAAGTCCCACCAGGTGAGGTACACTGTCCTTCTTGCGGGAGAAACTGAGGCCCCAGAGCCCCGAAAGTGGAGCCCAGGCCCTGGAGAGGTAGTCGGGTACCCAGCCCTTTTCTTCTGAGAGAGGGGAGCCCCGGGGCTGGGAGAAGTCTGGGTGTTTTCACTGCTCACTCATACAGAGAGCTGTTCTTTGTCCTTCCCAGTCATGAGGGGCCCAGACTGAACAGGCAGAAGGCAAGGCAGAAGGGGGACTGGCCAGCACCCCCCCAACGTGGGCTCCCTGGGCTCCCCCAGCTGCATCCCCACTTCTCAGCCTCCTCCACGTCCACACGCACTCTGCCTTCCCCACTGGTTGTGCACAGCCTGCTCCCCTCCAGTGGCTAGGAAAGCCAGACTTGGGCTCAAAGCCCCTCCCGCACCTGGCGTCCCCTCCCTCCATCCCGCGGTGCTCCCTGCACAGCCAACACGAGGTCTGGACTCTATTGGACTCTAGACTCTCCCTCCAACCCCTCAACCCCATCCCAGCCCAACAAACCTGGGTCCTGTCATGAGGGGAACACAGGGGGACGCGCGCGCGCAACACACACACACACACACACACACACACACACACACGGAGTGTGGTCCTCATCTCAGCGCTTCTCTTTCATTAATAATGAATAACAACAGTAACACGAAGGTACTAGAAGCCGCTCCCTGCTCCTGGCTCCTGGTTGAACTGGGTTCCACGTGGCTGCAACCCCCCTGCCCCCTCCTCCTCCCCCCTCCTCCTCCCCCTCCCCCCTCCCCCCTCCTCCGCGGGCTGGTTCTGTTTTAAAGAGGAAGCCAAGTATTCAAAACCAGAGCATGTGGGCGGCTTTCAGGGATATAAATCGATTCTTTTGTCATTGTTTTTCCTCCACTGCTGACTAAACACCTACTCAGCCTTACCTGGTGGAGGGTCTGAACACCTGGGAGGGACCCCCCAGGCTGAGGGGACAGTTGAGGGAGCCCAGCAGGAGGGCAAGGGGGCGGGGTCCCTGCAGGCTCAGGAATGGGAGGGAAGGGCGGGAGGGGGGCCTGGCCGGGAGTGAAAACTGGGCCCCCCCTCAGAAATGGCCCACCCGGCTGGCTGATCGCTGAGGAACAGCGGGCGGGGGTGGGGGGTGGGGAGGGTGCCTGGTGCCTCCCACCAGCTCCGGCCACTGGAGAGGATTCTCTCCAGAGGTAGCTCGGAAAGTCCTCTCGGGCCCACGTCACTGGATGTCTGTGAGCTGCCGTCCGGGTCACCTAGCTAGATGAGGCTGGAGAGGCGATGTGACCCAGGGGTCCCAAGCCCCTTCGTCATTCAGCTACCCTGTGCCAGCCATGACCTGGGGACAGGAGGAAAGCTGGGCCCAGCTCCCACAAGCCCAGGCTCCTGGACAGGGCCACACGGCATCCTAGGCCCTTCCGGCTACCCCTAGGCCAGGTTCCCTGTCGTGTGCCGAGCCTGGGACAAGGGTCATGAGAGAGGAAGCTGAGGGGCTCAGGGACTGCGTTTTCTGCCCAGGTTCCACACCCAGAGAGCTGACAGGACAGATCTGAAGGCAGGCCGATGGGACTCCCAATCCAGTGCTCTTTCCTGCTCAACCCTGTGGGTGGTGAGGGGGGCCTTGGTGTGTGGCAGCGGACGTGAGGTGTCCCCCCACCATGCCCTGGGGGACAGCATGGCGGAAGATGGCGGGGAAAGGACAGATGTGCAAGAGGCTTGGCTCCGAGAAGACGCACCATTGATTTTGGAGAAAAGAGAGGAAGGCGAGAGGATGTGACAGAAGAAACTTGGAAACGAGGGGGTGGAATGAAGGCCGCCAGCAGCAAGTGTGGGTGCGGGGAGGCCCGAGGTCGCTGGCCCTGCAGAGCCTGTGTGCATCCTCTTTAAACACCACCTGGTTCGTTTGCCTTTATTCATTTACTCGCTTACCCGTTCCTCTGCGGCAGGAGCAGGAGCAGGGCCTGGGGTAGGCGGCCAGCAGTTATTTGTTGAATGAATTAATGTTTGTTTGTTTGTTTTAAAGATTTTTTATTTTATTTGACGAGAGAGACACAGCGAGAGAGAGAACACAAGCAGGGGGAGTGGGAGAGGGAAAAGCAGGCTCCCCGCTGAGCAGGGAGCCCGATGGATGTGGGGCTCCATCCCAGGACCCCAGGATCATGACCCGAGCCAAGGGCAGACGCCCAACGACTGAGCCACCCAGGCGCCCTAATGTTTTTTTTTTTTTTTTAAAGATTTTATTTATTCATTTAACAGAGAGAGAACACAAGCAGGCAGAGAGGCAGGCAGAGGCAGAGAGAGGAGCAGGCTCCCTGCGGAGCAAGGAGCCCGATGCGGGACTCGATCCCAAGATGCCAGGATCATGACCCGAGCCAAAGGCAGTTGCTTAACCAACTGAGCCACCCAGGCGTCCCTGTTTTTTAATGTTGGTCACGACCCACTAAGCAGAGCTCAGCCCACGGCGGGGCGGGGGGCGGGTGTCTCACTCCAGATGAACACCTAGAAAGGGACTAATCCAGGGGCAGCCCTTTCCAGCGGGGTACAGCGCTTTCCACTCCCTCCTCATCTCTGTTCTCCCTGTTTCTGAGCCCCCAAGGACTCTACTCCTTTGGCCCCAGGCCAGGCAGCCTGCTCTCAGGACTTCAACCCCTGTCCCCCTCCCCACCCCCTGCCCCCTACTCCCCAACCCTGCCCTGGCCCACCTGCCAGAAATGGGCATTGCAAAGCTTGAGCTGGGCCCTGGTGCGCAGCCCCTCCCCATCCTTGATAGATGCTCAGTCCTGACCCCCTTTCTCTCACCACCAAGCCCAGCCTTCTGGCCTCCATTCTGCAAGGTGCTGAGGTTGGGAAGTAGAAACACTGATAAGCCAGAGCCTGGGGTTGGCCCTGGGGCTGTGGGAGGTGGGAACAGTGCTGGGTACCTAGGTCTGGGCCTGCTGGTGACCTGGGTGGGGGCCTGGCTTCCACAGTGGCGGGGGTGGTCACAATGCCTCAGGGAGCAAGGGGCTGGGGCTCCATCAAAGTCCTTGACTGTGCTTTTTTTAAAATCCCATCCATTCAGATGGCTGCTCTTTAAAACAAAAATGAAAAGAAACCCAGAAAATATTTATCAGCAAGGATATGGAAAAAAACCTGAAATCCTGTTCCCTGCTGGTGAGCGTATAAAATGGGGTAGCCGCCATGGAAAACAGTTCAGTGGTTCCTCAAAGAGTTAAAATTAACTTACCGTGGGATCCAGCAAGTTCCCTTCCGTGGACTGACGAAGGGACAAGCAAAATGTGGTTTATACACACAATGGAATATTATTCGCCTTCAAAAAAGGAGATCGTGCCGCTTGCCACAGCACGGATGGACTTTGAAGACTTCTGTTCAGTGAAATAAGCCAATCACAAACAAATAGTGTCTCCTTTCACTTATCTAAGGTCCCTAAAGTAGTCAGATTGGAAGAGATAGAAAGTACAATGGCAGTTGCCTGGGGTGGGGGTGGGGCGGGGAGAGGAACTGGGGAGTCGCTCTTTAATGGGTTGAGTTTCAGTTTTGCAAGGTTAGATAAGGTCCTGGGGATTAGTTATACAACAGTTTAAATACACTTAACACTCCTGAACTGTACACTTGAAAATGGTTGAGATGGTAAATTTTATGTTGTATTTATTTTGCCATAATTTTTTTCTTAAAAATGGGAGAATACAGGAGCACTTGGGTGGCTCAGTGGGTTAAGCGTCTGCCTTCCGCTCAGTTCCTGATCTCAGAGTCCTGGGATGGAGCCTCCTGTCCGGCACTCCTCTCCCGCTCCCTCTGCAGCTCCCCCTGCTTGGGCTCTCTCCCCTACCCCAAAGAAATACAGTGAGGGAACACTGAGGCCTGGAGCCTGGGAGAGACCAGGGGCGGAGGGACCAGGGCAGTGGTGGGTGGGAACTCAGCCAGTCAGGTTCCGATTCGCGCTGGTTCCACTAGATGGCGCTGAGCGGAAATGATGATGGCCCTTGGAGAAGCTCGTGCCGAGGTTCAGGAGTCCTCCCATCAAGCCCAGGAAATGCACCAGTCTCTCCAGAAGGTGGCCCTTTATTTTCCAGGGAGGCAGTAGTTTGAACGGTCAGGTTTCTGGGCTTCAAATTCAGGCTGTGCCACTTACAAATTACGCAAGTTTTCACTTTTTAATTGATGAAATTCAAAACATGATTGAATATAATTTTTTCTTTTTTGGTAATACAGGTCTACTAATGAAAGGGATGGAATTTTCCGGGGGGGAGGGGAGCAGGAGGGGGATAGATTTAGCTTAACTGGGGTTCAAAGTTAGTGTGTTCTCTGTCGTCCAATCGTCCAATCAATTGAACCAGTCTTAGTTTTCTTCCTTCCTTCCTTTCTTTCTTTTTTTTTTAGATTTTATTTATTTATTTGACAGAGAGAGAGAGATCACAAGGAGGCAGAGAGGCAGAGAGAGAAGCAGGCTCCCCGCTGAGCAGAGAGCCCAATGCGGCGCTGGATCCCAGGACCCTGAGATCATGACCTGAGCTGAAGGCAGAGACTTAACCCACTGAGCCTCCCAGGCACCTCCCAGGCTTAGGTTTCTTGAATTGTTAAGAACATGGCAGGTGGGATTCGACCAGTGGTTTGCTGTCTCCTGACCTAGAATAGTAACTGTGTTAACTATATTTCCTTGGTATGCAGATCTCCTTTTGCTGAGTTTTGTGCCTTTGTTGTTAATATTTTTGTCTGAACTCTGTCTTTCATGAACTATTTATTCTCATGGGCAGTGGACTGAATGCTTACATCTGCCCCCAAATTCATGAGCTGCAATTCTAATTCCCAAAGTGATGCTGATGGGAGGTGGGGCCTTTGGGAGGTGATTAGGGCACGAGGGTAGAGGCCTCATGAATGGGATTAGTGCCCATATATATAAAAAGAGACCTCAGAGAGCTCTCTCGCCTCCTCCTGCCATGTGGGGACATGGCAAGAAGAGGACTGTCTATGAGCCAGGAAGTGGGGTTCTCAGCAGACTCCACACCTGCTAGTGCCTTGATCTTGGACTCCCCACCCTGTAGAACTTCGAAAAATAAGTTTGTGGTGTGTGGAAGGCAAAGAGTCTCTGGTTATTTGTTATGGCGACCCGAGTAGTGTAAGACCCCTGGCTTCAGCTGAAACGTGAGACTGCCCTCTAGGGAAATAGACCGACCACCCATTAATTCCATTAGTTAACTTTCGGGCCAACTGCCTGCATGTGTATTTTCTAACACTCCCTCTTGCTTCTTATCTCAGGGGCATTGCAGGGTTTTGTTCAGAAAATGCACCTTTTTTGGAGCGTCTCTCTTTTGCGTGTTGCGGAGTATTTGCCCTCATTTTACGGGGGGGGGGCTGCCCCATTCATCTCTTATCTCATCTGGCAAGAATTCCTCGCTCTTTTGTCTCTCGGGAGTATCTCTTCTCGTTTCCCAGCGATGTCGCAGATTTGTAGCAGATGGTCATTTATGCGGAAACCCTGTCTGGAAACTGATGCGTTCTGGGTAAAGGCTGTTTCTGTAATTTAAGTATCTTAGCACTTCAGGGGAATAATGCCCCTGAAAAGAACTTAACAGCCGATGTATTTACATTTGCACAATTTCAACTTCGTAGTTTATGCAATGATTATCCTTCAAAACATACAAACTGGGATTTGCCATAAGCTGTGCTATAACATCCCGTGTCACTCTACCAACGGGGACTACCTGATGTGGGCAACGCCATCTTGCCCTGCCTGCTGGGTCTACCAACTCCAGGGACAATGCCGTATAGTGAATGGATCCTTAGCAACTACGGAGCGCATGATTTAGAGATGGATGATTTTTTTTTTAAGATTTTATTTATTTGAGAGAGAGAGAGAAAAAAAAAGAACGAGCAGGGGGGAGATGGAGAGGAAGACTCTCCTCGGAGCGGGGAGCCTGACATGGGGCTGGAAGGGCCAGACCCCCTGACATGGGGCTCGATCCCAGGACCCTGAGATCATGACCTGAGCCAAAGGCAGAGGCTTTAACCCACTGAGCCACCCAGGTGCCCCTAAACATTTATATTCTTTCCAACTTTTTATTGTTAGAAAAATACTCCCACTTCTCTGGGGAGAAACTGTAATTGAGAGGTTGGGCTGTGGAGATGCCCAAACAGCTAGAATGTATCAGAGCAGGGATGTAAAATTCTGTTTCTCCTCTTTCATGCTGCTTCTAAGTGCACTTTTGTGGCTAACAAACATTGGGAATACATGCTTTTTTATTTTGAATTATTTCAACAATTTGAGCAACTACTATGTGCTACACCAGGTGCCTTTTTTCTTTCTTTCTTTTTTCGTTCTTTCTTTTTTAAGATTTTACTTATCTTTTAGCAGGGAGCCCGATGGGGGACTTGATCCTGGGCTCCATGCAGGGGCTCGATCCCCCAAGACCCTGGGATCATGACCCCAGCCAAAGGCAGCTGAGCCACTCACCAACTGAGCCACCCAGGCTCGCCGCCTTTTTTTTTTTTTTTTAAATAATCTTCCTAATAACCCTTCCATGTAAGTACTGTTATCCCCCATTTATAGACAAGAGAACTGAGGCTCAGATAGGGAAGCGACCTGCCTAAAGCCACATAGCTAGTGGATTTGGGAGCGAGGATCAATCCAGGTCTGACCCTAATTTTAAATTGCTCACGAGGCCGCGCTGCCTCTTCCTAACAGAGAGTTTACAAAATACAGTTTGAGCAACTAAATCTGCCCGGTGCTCAGGGGACACTTTCATAGATGAGGGGACCTTTGAGTACTGATTTTACATTTACTGATTAGTACGAGTTGGGCACAGGATGTCACCTAAGGACATCCAAACCTGCGAGGTCGGCGCTACCGGCCCTTCCAACCTTACAGACACGGAAGGTGAGCAGCAGAGGAGACCAAGGGCGTTCCAGACCGGGAGCCCAATTCATCACATGGCTCTGCCTCCCACTGTCAGGCTCAGCCTCGCGCCTCGACCTTTCTCGACCTCACTTCGGGGTCCTGAAGGCTGCGAGCCTGCCGGGGATGGACGGGCAGTCTCCCTAGGTTGTCCGCCGGCTGCATGAGGAGCTAGAGGCCAACAGACGCGCCGGGAAAACGTGACCCCGGAAGCAGTCGAGGCGCCAGCGGCCGCGTCTTCGGTTGCCAGAGCGCCGCCCCGGAAGTACAGCGCGGCGCGCGGCAGGCCGGTCCGCGGGGCTGCGGGCGGCGTCCTCCTACCGGCGCCGGAGTGGGGCTGGAGGCGGGGCCGGGGAGCGGCGCGGGGCCGCCCTGGTCCGCGTTGCTCGGCGCTCGTCGCCGCTCTGCGCCCACAGGTGAGGCCCCGCCGCCGAGGCCGCCTCCCCGGACGAGGGTGTGGCCGGTCCTGGGTGGGCGAGTGCGCATGCGCGAGCGAGTGTGGGCGCCCAAGTCTGTGCGGCCGCGACCGTGTGGTTAATTTAGGGGCTGTTTGCCGGACCCGCGTTCTCTTGGAAGCCTGCGCTGACCACTGTGCTTTGCTTTTCCTCCGAGTTCCTGTGACTTTCCCTGTGCTGCCCGCTCGTCGTAATTGCATTCTGATTCATATTGGTTATCCCAGAATTTCATCGTTCCCAGGCTTTTCCCATTCATTTGCAGTCTGCATTGTTTCTCCTGGCATCTTTTGCAGGGTGCGGTGTACCTGTGGCGACAGCTCTAGTTAGGAGACAGATTCGTGTCCCCCGCCCTGCTTGCCTTTCTCTGCGGGATTGGACCTGGGCATTTCTCCTCCCTGTTTGTCAGTCAAAGTGGGTGGGAGGCGGAGGTAGCCCAGCACCCCATAGAGTAGCCGGGGCATTATAGGAGGAGACTCGTTTTAGAAGTAAAAGTATCTTCTTGTTGTAAGCAGGTAAGCAGGTTAGGGTTTGCAGAGAGGTTCTTTATTCACGAAAATATGTAATGAGCACATTTCAGTGCGGGTTTGTGGCCAAGGAATTACAAGCACCGCTAAATAGTTGCTGTAGAACACGGGCACTGTCTCCCCGGGGGGGTGTGGAGACACAGGGTGGCCACCCAGCTGTGCGGAAGTCGTGGTTTACACCAGTATTCATCATTTTCTTTAAAGATGGTACATTTTCCTTTTCAAGGACCAGCTGGAAAGGAATCGAAATGCCCTAGAGTCCTGACCTAGCTGGGACTTTGTTGAAAGTGATAGTGATCAAAGTGGTTGGGGTAGTGAGGATGGGGACAAAAGGGGCTCCCGTTTTTTATGGCTGGACCCAGAAAAGTGCATTCACTCTATGAATGTAACTTCTTCCCTTTGCCTGCTGTTTCTCCTGAAGGGTTGGCCTGGCTTTTGTCAGGGAGTAGTCATAACTCTGGGAAACGAAAAGCCTTTTGGCAAAGTTCTGTCCTCCTGGGGTTGTGGGTACGGATATTCCCTGAGATGTTCCCTCACTCTGTGGACATCTGCTAAACTCCACATCTCCCAATTCAGGGCCCTGGAAAAACTGTGGAAGTCTGGCGGTGTTTGTTTACCGTTTTCTCCTGCCTGGAGGTCTGACAGCCTCTGTAGGGCCAGGCCGTGCCTGAGTCATTGCTTGGCACAAACAGCACTTGTTTGATCGTATGTGGAGGGAACCCACCTCTTTGTTTTTGTTAATTTGTCAGATATTGGTTGAGCACCTACTATTATTAGACGCTGTTCTGGATGCTGAGGGTTCAGTAGGCAATAATGCAGAACAACACTTCTGCTCTCCAGACGTGAGCTTCGTGTGTCAGAGACGGGTAATCACCAGGAAGCTAAATACATGAACTCGACCAGTTCTTCTCAAACTTGAGCAAGGGTAGGAATCTCACCCGAGAGCTTGTTAAGATACAGATTCCTGGGCCCCGTTCCCAACGAGTCCAAGTGTGTGCATCTGTTTGGGGTTGGGGGAAGCACAGGAATTTGTATTTCTTTTAGATTTTATTTATTTAGTTGAGAGAGACAGAGACAGAGAGAGAGAGAGCAGGGAGGAGAGGGAGAAGCAGGCTCCCTGCCGAGCAGGGAGCCCGATGCAGGACTCGATCCCAGGATTCTGGGATCATGACCTGAGCCACCCCAGCGCCCCAAGAACTTGTATTTCTAACGAGCTCCAGGTGCTGCTGGTGCGGCGGGTTCGTGGGCCATGCTTTGAGTTGACGCTGGACTAAATAGTCGCTTGCAGCCTGAGTGCCACAGAGGAGTAAAGTGTGATGAGTGGGGGGCACTGAGATTGGTGTTGCGAAAGCCACTCTAAAGAGTTGACCTTCAGGAAGGGGCCAGATGTGTGGGAGAGCACAGCCTTGAGACAGGCTGCAGCTTGGTGGGTGTGAGGGGCTGAAAGGCGGCCCCGGGCTGCAGAGGGCTGTTGGGGGGGTGCTGGAGACGAAGCCCGAGAGGTGTCAGGGAGCCCAGATCATATGGGGTGCACCTTGTAGGTGACGGGCAGACTGATGGTTGTATTCTGGGGGTAATGGAAGTTCCTGGAGACTTACGAGCAGGGTGACATTATTTGCTTTGTGTGAGAGGGTCACTCTGTTGGGCAGAGCAGAGGAAGGAAACCAGCGGAGCCTGCTGGGGTCGTCCAGGATTACGGGGACACTGGGGAGAGGCACAAACATATCTGGAATCTTCTGGAGGAGAGCTGGCACAATTTGCTGCTGAATAAATTAAGGGTCACCTCCCCCTCAGGACCACAGTAGGGCTTTGTTGGATCGTTAAGGTGCCTTGCTGCCGGCACTTCCAGCTTGTGAAATGACTCTCTTGCCTCCCTGGATCAGGACCGTCCACGAGCACTCGGCCCAGGGGCCTCACGTCTCCTGTCGCTGTCCCGGCACAGGGTGGCTGTCAGTGCCGAGTGCGTGGGTGAGAAGCTAGGCTGTAGAAGCTCAGACAGCTAGGGCCGTCCCCATGGAAACCTTTCCTCAAGCTTATGAAGGTCCTGCCCACCGGCCCCGGGAGAGGGACCCACATCACGTTCGGAACGTGGCCAACTGCCTGCCGTGAAAATGCCTTTCCCCGGCTAGTGAACCTCAGGTGGGGACAGCCCACTGGGATTCAGGGACATCCAGCACAAAGATCGGCACACAGCTAACTCTGTTTCTCTGGGTTAGGTTTTATGCTCAGTTTGGGTTGTTTTCTTTTCTTTTTTTTTTTCAAATTTTTATTTAAATTCTAGTTAGTTAACATACAGTGCAATATCAGGTTCAGGAGTAGAAGTCGGTGGTTCGTCAGTTACATACAACACCTGGTGCTCATCACAAGTGCCCTTCTTCATCCCCATCACCCATCTAGCCCACCCCCCACCCATCTCCAGCAAGACGGTTCGCAAACTGGCCCTGGGCCCTAGGCTGTGTACATTTTGCCTGTGTGTTCATTTTGTTTTAGGTACAAGCCCCAAGCAGCACGCCCCGAGCTGAAGCGAACTTGGCCGTGCCTGTTGGCTCCAGGAGTCCCTATGGTGGGTTGGTTTTCCTTAGCGCCGTGGTCCCAGATGGCAGAAGTCGGGGTGGGGTGGTGGCAGGAAAACCTCACCTTGGAGGCTCCGGGTCTTGGTCCGTAAAGTGAGGATGAGAATATGTGCCCTGTCTGCTTTATGGGGTTTGGGGACCATACCCGGGGAGCGTTTTCTGACTGTTCAAGCCTGGCCCCATCAGTGTCCCTGATGGGTCACCCCAGGTGGGTTGCGCTTGTGCCAGGTGGCCGTGCACTGCCATGTGGGTGGTGGTGGGGGTGGGCGTTGTTTGCCTGGGGGGTGGAATCTGCAGTTGGACACTAGGGGGCAGAGTTGGAGCAGGATTGGGCAGGGCTGCTGGGCTGTGGCGGTGAAGTCCGGCAGAGAGATGGTAACTGGCCGAGACTTTGGACACTGGCTGGGGTTGGCCCAGGGAGGGGTGTGGGGTAACAGCGCGCGGGGATTCCGCTCCCAGGCTGTAGCAGCTGACTTTCCACGTTAACAGCCTCATACCGTCATAGGGCAGCGTTTCGTTTTGCAGAGGGCGATTCCGTGCATTCCTTACCTTGACCTTGGGGGCGTGGCCATCCTCCTCATGAAGGCTGGGTTTGAAGAGGGGCGGTGGACTATGTGAAAAAAGGTGGCACGTCAGAGTAGGGTCACCCTGGGCTCAAGGTAGAGCTCCATGACTCCCTTCAGTCTGGTTCTTACAGGGGCTCTTAACCTTTGAGCCTCGGCTTCCAAGTACACAAAGTGGGGATGACGGCAACAGTAATATCAGATATCTCCTGAGTGCTTTCCACGTGCTGGGCACTGTTCTCACTGTTCGCTCATTGAATCCTCACTGGAACCCTGTGAGATGGGTAGATACTATTGTTACAGATAAGGAAACAGAGGTTCAGAGAGGTTAAGTAACCTCCCCAGAGACACACAGCTCAGGAGTTTCGGAACTGGGCCTCGAACTCAAGTCCCACCTCTGCCACACTGCCATTGCTGGGCAGGGTGAGGAGGCCGTGGGCTGATTTTGTGTGAAAGCTCCACGGGATTGTCTCTCTTCTCCCTTTCCCGAAGCAAGGCAGACCTAGGTCTCCATCTTTTAACTTCGTCCAAGTTACACAGCGGTGCGGACGGGTCTGGGGCCATAGTCAGTCTGAGGGGAGCAGCGAAGAAGAAAGCTCCCTGTCCTCTCGCGGGGACAGGAGTGCAGGAGTACTGAGAGGCCGTGTACCGTGTTCCTTTGTGGAGGAAGTGACATTCACTGATGCCGGCCGATGGGTGAGCAGCAGCTTCGCCCGGCAGAGAGGAGGGGGGGAGTGCCAAGGCACAGACACCCAGCACGTGCCAAGGCCCCGAGGCAGAGTGTGGGCAGAGAAGTCCAGTGTGGTGAGAACACAGCAGGTGAAGGAGAAGCAGGTGACGGCTAAGGGTCTGCAGATCTTAAGGGCACCGGGGAGCCACGGAGGCTAGTAAACGGGACTGATGTGGTCAGATAAACACCTAAAGGTCACGTGCACTTACAGAGAGTGAACTGGAGCAGGGCTGGGGAGGAAGCGGAAGCAGGGAGGTAGCAGCGCTGGGCGGGGTGGGAGGCGCTCCTGTTGGGATGGGCTCCCGCCCACCCTCCGGAAGCCAGCTTGGGGGGGGCCCTGCTGAGGGTGGTCTTCCCCAACTGCCCTGCGAGGGCCACCTCCCGCCTTGTCTCACAGCCCAGGTGCTGCCTCTGCCTGGTGGCTCCTGTCGCCATGGCGACGCCCGTGGGTGGTGACTGCCTCTTTGCTGCCTTTCCCCCCTCCCAGCAGGCCAGGGTTTCTTAGTCTCAGCACCGTTGACATTTTGGCCTGGGTGACTTGCTGTGGGGGAGGGGGCGTCCCGTATGCCGGAGGGCGTCGGGCAGCATCGTGGCCTCTACTCCCGAGATACCAGGGGCATCCCCGCCTCCAGCTGTGACAACAAAAGACACGGCCAGATGTCTTCACCAGATGGCCGAGAACCACGGCCCGCGCATGGGGAGCTTGGGGTGTGCGAGGGACAGCGTCTCACTGTTGACATTTCCAAGCTCTGACACGTTGACCTCTTCCAGGATTATGGCAGGAAAAGTGAAATGGGTCACTGATATCGAGAAGTCAGTGCTGATAAATAACTTCGAAAAGAGAGGATGGATCCAAGTGACAGAAAATGAAGATTGGAACTTTTACTGGTAAGTAGAAAAAGCAGGATTTGATTGTTTTTCTGAGGCCCGCCTGTCGGGCTTGTGAGAGCTGGGGCGGGCTGAGTGCTCCAGGGCCGCCTCCCGTCACACAGCTTCCACCCCGAGGCCCCGTAGGAGCCCACGGACACCGAGAAGGCCCTCGGCTTGTCCGCGTCGCGGCGTGTTCCCGCGCTCCCGTTTGTCAGCCTGGTGTCAGAAGTCCTGGGACGTTTCCACACAAGCCAGCGTGGCTGGGACAGCCGGGGTTTGGGTGAGAAGCCGGGTCCCCCTCCAGTTGGGGCATCGGTGCCTCCCTTCGCTGCCTCTCATGGCGAGGGGTGCCGGCGGGACCGGGTCACGACAGCTGAGGAGCGAGTTACACGAGGAACTGGGAGGCAGGGATCGGCACTGACTCGCGGGTGGGGCTCCACCCAAGCGGAAACACGGGGGTTGTTGGAGGCTCCTGCCCCCGCCCCGCCTCCCCCATTCACAGGTCCTCCCTTGTCCAGGGCTGGCTGCTCCCTCCACCCTCGGGCAGGGGTGTGTGCCAGAAGAGCCTCCCGTGGTCGCCTCTGCCGTCCCCAGCCCCCCTCAGCTCCCGCCTCCGGAGCACTGGGGGCATCTTTGAGGAAGCAGGAGCTTGTGGGTCTCTGGAGGCATTTTTTTTTTCTTTTTTAAGATTTTATTTATTTGTCATGGAGAGAGAGCACAAGCGGGAGGAGCGGCAGGCAGAGGGAGAAGCAGGCTCCCCACTGAGCGAGGAGCCGATGTGGGACTTGATCCCAGGACCCTGGGATCATGACCTGAGCTGAAGGCAGATGCTCAACCGACTGAGCCACCGAGACGCCCCTGGAGCCTTTTTTGCCCTGTGCATCGCCCTCCCTGAGCCCCGCTTCCCGCTGCTGCCTCGAGAGAGATTCCCCGGCCTCTTTCCGGCCACTTCCTTCTCCCTCACGCCCCAGTGTGGCAGTCGGCACATTTCCCCCTGTTGACCTACTAAGACATTCTTCTGCACCCGCGTAAAGACTGTACTTTCTGCCCCCTCAGCCCAGCCTTGAGGGGGCGACGCATGCGGCGGTTAGATGTCCGGACCCCGGAGCCAGGTCGCGCCTGGCTTCCCACCCTGGCTCCCCCACGGCTGTCCATGTGGCCGTTAGCAAAGGACTTGACCTCTCTTTGGAAATGCAGTTGTTTGAAGTTTGAATGAGTCAGTAAAGCACGCAGCGTGGGCTGTGACGGGTGTCCCATAAACATGTGCCATCGCTGTCTTTCATGCACCGGCGCACGAGCTGCCTGCCCTGGAAGCTGCCAGCGCCTCGCCAGCCCCCCAGCCTGCTTTCCCTGGTGTCATGCAGTGACTGTGGTTTCCCCGCCTGTGCCCTCTTTACATGTGACTGCGAGTCTCACGACGGTGAGGACCTTGTCTGGCTTATCCCAGCGTCCCAGAGTCTGGCGCTGGCCCGAGTGCAAAACAAACTAGCATCCAGCTTCCGTCTCTGGCGGTGATTGACATGCCAAGAGAAAGGCATGACCCTTTCTTTTTTAAATATTTTATTTATTTATTTGAGAGACAGCACAAGCAGGGGGAGCAACAGAGGGAGAGGGAGAAGCAGACTCCCCTCTGAGCAGGGAGCCCGATGCGGGGCTCCATGGGATTATGGGATTATGACCTGAGCTGAAGGCAGAGGCTTTAACCCACTGAGCCACCCAGGCACCCCGGGATGTCCCTTTCTTTGCTCCTGTAGCACTTTAAGGTACCTGCACTTTAAACCGAAACCCAGTTTCCCTTGACGAGCATGGAATGCCGGCAGAGAGAGCATTTATAGAGAAATGCAGCGCCCGTGTGTGGTTCGGCATTGCGCTTATATTCTTCTCTAAGGCAGAATGAAATAATGTAGCCAGAGCCCTGCTTCCATAGGAGCTCTGAAAGAAAGGCTGAGTGAGAGGATTTTGTAGGGGCGCCTGCGTGGCTCAGTTGGTTAAACATCTGCCTTCTGCTCAGGTCATGATCTTGGGGTCCTGGAATCGAGCCCCAGATTGGGCTTCCTGCTCAGTGGGGAGTCTGCTTCTCCCTCTGCCCCTGCCCCCCCCCTTGTGCTTGCTCACGCATTCCCTCTTTCTCTCTCAAATAAATAAAATCTTGAAATGTCATTTAAAAAAAAAAAAAAGAGTGTTTTGTACTTACTGCTTTGTGTCCCAGGGCTCCGTGCCATGGGCTTAGCCAGCCCTCAGTCCTTTCGGCTTCTCTAATTAATCAACTCTTGGGGGGGTGCAGAGCGCCTCCCTTCTTCACGCGGCATAAGAAGCATTCTGGAGCTAGTCTTAACAAGAGAGAGAAAGGAAAGAGTGGAACTGTGTAACTCTGGATATTTGATCTCTTCAGAGCTCCTGTTTTAAGCACTAAGCGTCCCATCACGTCTTAACAGTTGGTTAGGGTAAGATGTTGGCAACGACTAAATACTAAGTGGTTATAGGGAAAGGTACCCACGTGAACCGGGTGGTTTATGGCGTAGCCATGAAAACAAGTGACTGTTCTAAAGCAGTTTGGAGAAGTGTGTAACAATAAATACGAAGACAACGTGATCACAGCTTGCATACGGGCGGGAAGCAGGAGCAACGCGAAACAGGAAAGCGTGGCTGCCCTAGAGAGCGTGTGTGAGCCATCTGATGGCCACACTGACGGCGTGTAACCACAGCACAGAACTTCGGGCTCGAAACAACCGTTTGATAGCACATGTGTTTATAGCGTTGGCTCGGTGGTGTTTTTGGAGCCGATCCTTCCTGGGCTCCCCCGTGCATCTGCTGTCCCCTGGCAGGGGCGGGGTCAGCTGGGGCTCGTCTGCTCTTGGCTGCCCTAGGCGAGGAGCACAGCGGCTCCTGTCCCGAAAGCTCTCCCATCCCTGCAGCCGACGGGCGTGGGCTTGCTCTCCCGCGGTGGCGAGGGGCCAGGAGGGAGGCTGGAAGCTTTGCAGGCCTTTTAGGGCTGGTCTCCAAGTGGCACACCATCGCTTCTGCCACATGTTTGGCCAGAGCAAAGCCAAAGTGAGACGTGTCTGGGCCCAGGCCTTAATAAACTAGCAGCTTCCATTTCCTTTATGGGAACTCTCTGCGGGAGCCCCAAGCCGCCACAGGAGAAGCCTGACTACTGGGACCATTTTGCTGGAGAAACCGTGTAGGGGGTTGTATGTGGGGGGGTTGCAGCCGTGCCTGGGCCACCAGCCGTGCCCGCCCAGGTGCCAGACATATGAGTGAAGCCTTCTTGGACCCTCCAGGTTGGGTCATACACTGAGTACCCCCGAGTATCCCCCGAGTGGCCCCAGTCAGGGCCACAGGGAGCAGAAGCTCACTCCTCTGAGCCTCACCCCAAGTCTTTTTTTTTCTTTTTTCAAGATTTTATTTATTTATTTGACAAGAAGCAGCGAGACAGCGAATACAAGCAGGGGGAATGGGAGAGGGAGAAACAGGCTTCCTGATGAGCAGGGAGCCCGATGTAGGGCTCGATCCCAGGACCCCGGGATCATGACTTGAGCCGAAGGCAGATGCTTAATGACTGAGTCACCCGGGCGCCCCCCCACCCCAGATCTTGATCCTCAAAACGGCGAGTTGGGATTCAGTGGTGGTTGTTTAAAGTTGCTCACACAGGGCCATTTGCTTTGCAGTATTGGATACCTAGAATATATCTTATCCCATCACCTGTCCTGAGGTAACAAGCTCAGTATTTTGCAAATTGATAAATAAAGGGAAAGAATCAAACATTCCCTTGAGTCTTTTCCTGTATGAACTATGTCTTGAGTATCCAAACTGTTGATGAAGGGAAACTTCTCCTCGTAGAAATATTCCTGCTAACACACGAAGGGGAAATGACAGCGTAGAAATATACCCATTTTGCCTTCCTTAAGGACGAAAGGGTCTGGGCCTGCGCTGTACAGGAGCCACTCGCCACAGGGCTGACGAGCACTTAAACGTGGCTGGTC
>CM052807.1:114914448-114939121 GCA_028533885.1 Nasua narica | reverse complement strand
GCATTGCAGAGCATCTCCTCTGGGCTGGGGAGTGAAACTGTCCCCTGTGGAGACTCAAAAGAGCCCCTGTCCCCCCAACAGCTCCGGGCTGGACTGGTCACTGGCCATCACCTCGTGCGGCACTGGGCCGGCGTCTCCTGGCCTGCGTGCCGGGGGTGGGGGCAACCGTCACCAGCTTTGACGAGCACTGCCCCCACTTTGACCCACGTGGACCCACTCTGAGCATGTGCCCCGCACGCCCCTTCTTGCTTTTTTTAGGATGAGTGTGCAGACCATCCGGAACGTTTTTAGTGTCGAAACTGGCTATCGGCTCTCGGACGATCAAATAGTCAACCATTTTCCGAACCACTATGAACTGACCCGGAAGGATCTGATGGTGAAGAATATCAAAAGATACAGGAAGGAGCTGGAGAAGGAAGGGAGTCCTCTAGCAGAAAAAGACGAAAATGGGAAATACCTCTATCTGGGTTTGTGCCTTTCTCATCGGTCCCATGTTTCAAACAAATCCCTGCATTCCCTAGTGACACCGGGTCCTGAGACGGGGACATGCCCGTGCCGGCTGGGCTGAGCATCTCTTTCATTCCACATCTCCAGAACGGCAGGGTGGGGGCTCACGTTTGGATCTGAGTTTCTGGGAGTGCCTTGGGCATGGGACGCCCGTGAGGGAGCGCGCGTCCTCGACGCACAGATGGAGGGAAGCCCGTGCTGAGCGGCAAGCTGCATTTTGTAACACAAGCTCATTGCTGCATCTGGCGGTTCCCAGGGGGAGGTGCGTCCCCGTTCCGGTCCGGTGGTAAAAGCTGGACTGTCGAATCGTTTCAGAATCCCTCTACATACCCGGGAAAATTAGATAACCCTCTCTTGGACCTCAGTTTCCTCATCCGGGAACTGGGAATGATAGCAGGACCTAGCCCATAGGGGCCTGTAGGGATTAAAGGTTTGGGAAGGGCTTAGCACAGAGGCGACAAGGTTATCCTGCAGGAATTGAACGGCACAGGGGCTCGTCCTTTTGATGCTGGCTGGGGGAAGGGGGCCGGGGGGCGTGAAGCCGCCACAGAAAAGGCAGGGGCCATATGTTCCTGCCCGTGGCCACATTGGGCTGGCTCACCCACTGCTGTCCCCTCTGTTTCCCCTTTCAGACTTTGTCCCGGTCACCTACATGCTGCCCGCCGACTACAACCTATTCGTGGAGGAGTTCAGGAAAAGCCCTTCCAGCACTTGGATCATGAAGCCTTGCGGCAAAGCCCAGGGGAAGGGCATCTTTCTGATCAACAAGCTCTCGCAGATCAAAAAGTGGTCCCGGGACAGCAAGACGTCTTCGTGAGTGCAGGTCCCACCATTCTGGGCCACCTGTCAGTCTTGCCCGGGGCTGGGGACCCTCGCTCGCTTCTGTAGGCATATGGCGTTTACCACGTGGCACCACACAGGGTTCTGTGGCTGCAGCCATGTGACTGATTGTAGGATCCCACCCGAGGCGAGTTGCAAAGAGAAGTGGTATGTAAACCAGCACGCGGTCCCAGGGGCAGGTACCCTTGTGGGCCGCCCTTTGTTCTGGAAGTTTCTGTGAGACTCGCTCAGTCCTGGTATTTCTGAGGCAGCGAAGCATGTGCTTAAGATCTGGGCCCAGGGTATGTGGCTTTGAATCCCTGTCTACACTTACTGCCTGAGTACCTTTTGTTTCGGTAGACTCTTTCATGCTTCATCTGGGGAAACGGGGGATGCCGATAGCCCCATTCTCACGGGGCCAGATGGGGGTGGGACAGGCGAACCCGTGTGAGGCACATGGCAGCATGTGCCATCAGTGGGGGTGGCGCTCGGCCGTGTCAGGTCAGCTCTCTGCCCGGGGTTCGAGGGCCCCTTGGACCTGAGGATACCAGTTTTTTGTCTGGGGCTTCCCCAGCCTCCAGGGGTCCTGAACTGCTCGGAGTTGCTGGACCGCGATCCTGTCCTGGAGGGCTGGCGGCTCACTGTCCGGGTTCTCAGGAGTGACAGGGTCGCCTTCTCCTCGTGCAGAGAATTTCAGTCTGAGGGCACACTGCTGACCCCCACGCGGTCAGGCCCCAGGAGCACGTCCCCGGTGGGGACTGTCCTCCGGGGGAGGGCACAGGCTCGGGGGCTCCTCCGTGGATCCGCCTGACCCCTGTTTTCTCCCCGACGCACACAGAGGGCTTGTTACCAACCTTCGGTCTTTGTGTCTAACTTTGACCTTCCCTGACGTGTTTAGGTTCGTGACTCAGTCTACCAAGGAAGCCTACGTGATCTCCCTCTATATCAACAACCCGCTGCTCATTGGCGGGAGGAAGTTCGACCTGCGCCTGTATGTTCTCGTGTCCACGTACCGGCCGCTGCGCTGTTACATGTAAGGGCTGCCGCGCTTCCGCCTCGAGCTTTGACCCGCGCGGAGCCGGCGGCTCCTCGGAGGCAGGAGGTAGCTCGGTGTCGCCCGGCCCTGGCTTGGGGAGTGACCGCTAACAGTCCCAGACTCTCTGTGGGGCGACGGAAGCAGGAAATCGAGTGGCAATCGTCGCGCACCTCTGAGAGTACCAAGAACCACTGAGCCGAGGGAGGAGTTCTAGGCATAGGAATCATATTTTAGTATGACGGTTATAAAAAAAGAACCATAAAAAATAAAAAAAAGCAGCTCTTTTAAAGGCTTAAAACCAAAAACGGGTTCTTCTAAGGGAACAAAGTATTCTTTTTTTTTTTTTTAAGATTTTATTTATTTATTTGACAGATCATAGGCAGGCAGAGAGAGAGGGGGAAACAGGCTCCCTGCTGAGCAGAGAGTCCGATGCGGGGCTCGATCCCAGGACCCCGAGATCATGACCTGAGCCGAAGGCAGAGGCTTAACCTACTTAGCCACCCAGGCGCCCTGGGAACAAAGTATTCTATTTACATGTATTTTTAAGGTTTTATTTATTTGAGAGAAAGAAGGCGCACAAGCAGAGGGAGGGGCAGAGGCATCGGGAGAGGCAGGCTCCCCGCTGAGCAAGGAGCCCGACCCCGGGACCCCGAGAGCCTGACCTGGGCCGGAGGCAGACGCTTCACCAACTGAGCCACCCAGGCGCCCCCAAAGCCTTGTATTTTCTTGCTGCTTTTCCTCAGGGTGTTGACGTGATCTCCCTTCCCACATAGGTATAAGCTCGGGTTCTGCCGCTTCTGCACCGTGAAGTACACGCCGAGCACCAGCGAGCTAGACAACATGTTCGTTCACCTCACCAACGTCGCCATTCAGAAGCACGGGGTAAGCGCGGCCCTTCCCTCGAGCTGAGGGAAACGGACCCATGTTGGAGGTTTCTTTCTATTTACGTGAGAGGGCAGACGGCTGCTGGAGTGGGATTCCAGACGCCCCGGCACGGCCTCGGAGGGGGGGGCTCATGGAGAAAGAAGGGCCCTGCTTTCTGGTCCCGTGCCCTGGGGCAGGTTAATTCGACGCTCCGAGCCTAGCGTGGGTTTCTCACTTGTAAAAGGAGGTAATGGCACTCCATCCTGGGAGCGGTGGCAGGGGGACACATGAGCACCTGTCTGGGTGGGTCCTGTACTGAGTGCCCGGGCTCTGCCCACAGGCAGAAACGCGCCTGGTCCCTCCTCAGGGAGCCTGGGCCTGCGGGGGGAAGATAGGCGTTGAGGACTGTGTGATCACAGACTGACGTGCGTGCTCCGAGGCCAGAGAGTGCACGTCTAGAAGAGCTGGGGATGAAGGGGTCCCTCGTCCAGGGGGCTGGAGAAGCCCGCCGTGCAAAAGTGGGATGCAGGTTGAGCAGAGACCCGACGTGCGAGCCGGGGTTACCCAGGCCAGCAAAGGAAAGTGCGTCCGGGCAGAGGGGACAGTGCGGGGCAGGCCCCGTGGCAGGAAGGAGCACTGCAGGGTATGCGAGCAGACCGGGGTGGCTGGAACCCCCAGAACGAGGGTGACGGAGTGAGGGGTACCTGGTGAGGTCAGGAAGGGCCGGGACACAGGACCTTGTCGGTTTTGTGTGGGCTTTGGGGCTTTACTCTGGTCCTAACAAAAATGGTCAGAAGGCCTCATTTCCTTATGAGAGATTCTTCTGTTTGGATCTTGCTGGATTGGAAGTCTTGAGTACCTTGGTCCTTTTTTTTTCATTTTTTTAAAGATTTTATTTATTCGACAGAGAGAGATCACAAGTAGGCAGAGAGGCAGGCAGAGAGAGAGGGGGAAGCAGGCTCCCTGCTGAGCAGAGAGCCCCGAAGTGGGGCTCGATCCCAGGACCCTGAGATCATGACCTGAGCCGAAGGCAGAGGCTTTAACCCACTAAGCCACCCAGGCGCCCCCCTTGGTCCTTTTTTAAATGTAACTCGAGTGGAAGGAGGGTAAGTGTTGATAGAAAACAAGCTTTTTTGGAGCAACCTGAAGGGGTTGGTCACACCAGCCTGGCTCCATCCCCTGTCCATCCTTTACCCTCGTGTGGCTTGAGCAAGTCACCCCGGCCTCCCTGGGCCACCTCGTCTGCCAGCGGGAGCCTGGTATTACCTTTCTGCTCCCCATTTACTGTGGGCCTCGCCAGTCTGGTGGGTGAGGCCGACCCTGATCCACTGCGCAGCAGGTTCCCCTGACAGCAGCCTGGTGAGCGCTGCTGTTCACGCTCAAGGTTAGAGGAGCATGGATGGCTTGGCCAGAGCCTTAATCATGAGAATTAGGAAAATAAGCTCTCGTGGAAGACATCGCGAAACTGGTCGGCCGTTTGGAGAAAGCTGAGCAATGACATCAGGCCCTTTGTTGCCAAGTAGCGGGGTCTGGGTGTGGGCTGGGAGATGACAGTGCCAACCTGAGTCCACTCAGTGTCCCAGCCAAGCCGCCGGGGCGGGGGAGTGCGGGCGCTGGGGAGCCACGCTGAAATTGGGAGGGCCCCATTCGATGGGCCTTCTCGGGACACCCGTCAGCTGCGTCACTAGTTCATTAGTGAGAAACAGAAACTAGGTTTGGTTTTTTTTTTTAAATCCGTGGAAGGAGAGAGCAGAGGGCAGGCCTGTTAGCTTGGTGTCTCTGCCACGTTCCAGAAGGCTCTGTGCTTTCTCTGGGTTCTATTTGTAAACGCTTTGCTTGCTGATGTGAGAAAGTGCTGACTCTGAGAAACCGGAGTTTCATTCCCAAGTGGCTGCCTCGCATGGCTTTCATTTAGACTTTGCTTGAAGGACTCATGTACCAGCCACTGAAATGGCCAAGCTGTCTGTCGGGTGCACCCACCTGGGGTCCCTGGGTGCAGAGGACAGCCCGGTGCCTGGGGCAGAGACCACACGGGGCGTCCCCGCCCTCAGAAGTTCAAGGGACGGCAGGGGAGGCAGATGGCAAAGGAAGGAGGCCTTGGGGCTGCGGTGGGGGTGCAGGCTTGTGGGTGGGAGCCCAGCAGGAGGCAGATGGTCCCACAGGCAGAGAAGGGGATGGAAAGAGCAGGCGTGCATCCTGACCTGGGCAATGTTTGCAAATTGATTAAGTGTTCTGAAATAAATCTGATAAAATAATGTTCATATAGTCCATGAGGCAGGAGATGTTTCCTGCTTTTTATACCTACACGTGTGTGAGGCAGTGTTTTGTTGTGGATGCTTTATATCTCTAGAA
Organism: Nasua narica; assembly: GCA_028533885.1. Taxonomy (NCBI): domain Eukaryota; kingdom Metazoa; phylum Chordata; class Mammalia; order Carnivora; family Procyonidae; genus Nasua; species Nasua narica. The sequence continues at coordinate 114,933,543 of CM052807.1, read as the reverse complement.
CTTTTTAAATATTTTATTTATTCATTTTTGTGAGAGAGAGAGAGAGTGCACGAGCAGAGGGCGAGGGGCAGAGGGAGAAGCAGTCTCCACGCTGAGCGGGGAGCCTGACACGGGGCTCGATCCGAGGACCCTGGGATCATGACCTGAGCCGAAGGCAGACGCTTCACCGACTGAGCCACCCAGGTACCCCTTACTTAGTTCCCGCTTCTCATCTTTATACTTAGGGAAATGAAACCTGGGTCTCATAACCTCCTGATGTACTTCAGGATTTTTAGCTTTTTGTCTCTAAAAGAGAGCATTGGGTAGAGAGTCAGTGTTTAGGGTCAGAGGCATGGAAGGAGCCATGGATGAGAGGGCGAAAGCCGGGCTCAGTGCCAGCTCCCTCGCGGCCTGGGTGGAAGCTGGGGCCGGTCACATAACCCCTCCGAGCCCGGGCTCTTACCCACGGCTCGGACGTCCTGAGCAGTTATGTGGGTGGTGCTCTTGGACCACTGGCCCGCTGCCGGCGTGTGGCTTCTCTAGAAGCAGACTCGCAGGCAGAAATGAGTGCTTGGGGGGTTTGCTGGCACAACATTGGCGTAGGGGTCCAGATAGGGCGGAGGGAGGGTCGAGCTGCGGCAGGGCGCCTGGAGCCGGGTGGTCCCGCAGAGCCACCCGGGATGGATCAGGGACTGAGGGGCCCTGGACTGGGCTGCTCCCATTAGCCAAGGGGCGGCTCCCAGAGAGGGTCTCTGCCAGAAGCGTGTCTGGGCTTGAACTTGGAGTCTGGGTCGCGCTCTACAGTATGCACTGCAGGGCGTGGATTACTAATCGTGGGTGTTACTACTAGAGGTGAGTGTTTTAAAACATACCTGGGGTGGGTGCCTGGGAGGCTCAGTGGGTTAAAGCCTCTGCCTTCAGCTCGGGTTGTCATCTCAGGGTCCTGAGATCAAGCCCCACATCGGGCTCTCTGCTCGGCAGGGAGCCTGCTTCCCCCTCTCCCTCTGCCTGCCTCTCTGCCTACTTGTGATTTCTCCCTGTCAAATAAATAAATAAAATCTTAAAAAAAAACAAACCACCCAGGGCGCCTGGGTGGCTCGGTTGGTTGGGCAACTGCCTTCAGCTCGGGTCATGATCCTGGGGTCCCGGGATCAAGTCCTGCGTCAGGCTCCTTGCTCAGTGGGGAGTCTACTTCTCCCTCTGAACCTCCCCCTTCTTGTGCTTGCTCTCTCTCAAATAAATAAATAAAATCTTAAAAATAAAAGAAAAATAAAACAAACCTGCGTAGGGGGCCCCTGGCACATGTTTTAGGGGGACAGGCAGGTGCTAGGTTCCTCAGGGTGCATGACCTGGAGCGCTGTGGCCTTTCCCGTCACCAGGAAGACTACAACCACATCCACGGGGGCAAGTGGACCGTGAGCAACCTGCGGCTCTACCTGGAGAGCACCCGCGGCAAGGAGGTGACCGGCAAGCTGTTCGACGAGATCCACTGGATCATCGTGCAGTCGCTGAAGGCCGTGGCGGTGGGTGCCGGGCCGTGGCCGTGGGGCCAGGCCGGGGTCGGGCGGGCACCGGGCGGGGCTGGGAGCGGGGAGCCGCTGGGTGCAGGTGGTGGGGGATGCTTGTTCTCTTGCCACAGATACTTGTCTTTCCAGGCTCGCCTCCCTCGTGTCCCCATGGCTGCCACAGGCCGAGGCGGCTTCGGGGAGGCAGCGGGCCCAGCGTCCAGCCGGGCGCTGCGCGGGGTGCGCCAGGGCCCGGACGAGTCCCGCTGGGGTCCCCAGCAGCCCCCCTGTGCCCTTGGAGGCAGGAGGCGTACTTTGGCATGAGCGGATGGTCAGAGACGGTGGCCTCCTCGTGTTTAGGCCTCTGGCTCTGTGACGTCGTGGACACCCGGACACTCACCTCTGTTTGTTGCCTCAAGTCCGCTCTTTGTTGGCTGGTTTGCGGTTTTTGTTGGTGTGTTTTACTGTCCCCAAAGCAGGCGGGCAGCGGTTTTTGAGGGAAAGGGAAAGGAATCAACACCGGCCCAGCGGCACGCGGGCTGCTGTGTTCGGAGCTTCACGTGTGGGCTCCCAGATGCTCATCACCCCATGACTCATGAGCAAAATGGGGGCTCAGCCTGGAGCGAGGAGGTGCAGGGATCGGCTTTGGGGCCCAGGCCCGCCCAGGGGGCTCCCGACAGACTGGCCCGCAGCTGCGGGACCTGAGGGCACTCGTCCTGGCCCGGGGAGTCGGCAGCGAGCCCCGTGGAGAGTGGATGCCCAGCCTCTCAGAGCCCCAGAGGCCTTCTCTGCGGACCTGGGAGACGGTGGGGGGTGGGGGTGGGGAGTTAGCAGCTTCCTGTCCTGCAGAGGCTGCCGGGACAGCGAGTGGGCGGTGGCCGGGGGTCGGGCCCCAAGCTCCCCGGGGAGATGCAATTCCACTGACTCCCCCGAAAAATCAGGCCCCGATTCTCCAGTACCCCACCCCCCGCCCCGCCTGGTTTTCCTCCAGTGGGTCGGGCTGGACTGGCGTGTCTCCCCTCAGGAGTCTCAGTTCTGAGTCCAGTGTTCGAGGTAGAGCCCACACACCCACTAACGTGTGAAAAGGCCCCGCTGTCGTGTCTGTGTGCCGCACGCACTGTGGGGTGCACGCGGGTCCCCAGGGCGCATGGGACGTGGCTGCTTGCTGGGCCTTTCCCACTGGTTTGGATCCAGGCAGCCTGGGAACCTGCACTGTGAGTGACCAGCAGGGCTTTTGACGTACCTGGAGATCAGTTTATGAAGTGGGATTGAACATTGAAAAGAAAATCCAAAAACTGTCAGTAAACGGATTGAGTCTTGTCGCGGAGAACGGGGGTTCATGACCTGGCACCCCACATCCTTGAGGGCCTGAGAAGGACCTAGCAGCACGGCGGACGGCGTCCATGTGTCTGTGATGAGAGGCTGCACAGGCCTGAACTCTGTGTGCCGGCTGTGGAGCCGGACTACTGTCCCCTCCAGGGACTGTCCCAGGCGGGCAGGGACGCCACTGCTCGGATCAGGCCTCAGATGAGTGAGGCCCAGAGAGCTCTGTGATTGCTTCGGGACGTCCCCGCGGTGGCTGAGGGCAGTTTCCATGTCTGAGCCGAAGGGGGGGACCGGGAGGGAGGGCCGGAAGCCCCGGGGGTGGAGGCAGGCGCGCTGGCCGTGGCGGTGAGAGCCCCGCACAAGCCCTGCCAGGAGGTCCCGCCGCCCGACTGCCCGCGGCCTCCATGGTGGTGGCGTCAGCTGGGCCCCACGGGGGCCGCTGCGCAAGCCGCCGCTTCCTCTCTTGCAGCCCGTGATGAACAATGACAAACACTGCTTCGAGTGCTACGGGTACGACATCATCATCGACGACAAGCTGAAGCCCTGGCTGATTGAGGTAACCTCGCGGCCCCGGGCGGCTGTCACTGTCCCCCCTCACACTCGGGCCGGCCCGGGGCAGATATGGCCGAAGAGATAGGACAGGGACGGATGGGCAGGTGCCATAAGCTCGCGGGTGGACAGGGAGCCCACTCCCCATCTCTCGGCCCCGAACCCCGCAAGGCAAGCCGAGCTTGGCATCCTGGTGCTCCTGAGTGCTGCTGGACAGGTCGTGCCCCAAAGGCCCTGCCCTGTCCTCACAGGGACATTGTTCCCATCCAGGAAAGGAGCTCCCAGACCCGGAAGCCCGTGGGAGGCCGTAGCCTACCGTCCAGAGATAAGGAATGTTCTTTTCTTCCCGCCAAGGCCTAGTTTGGGAGTGGATTCATCTGCCTGTTTCAAGGCATGGACGGGCTGGAGCTGTGGGGAGCCTCGGGCCACACACCCTTTCCCTGGTGACAGGCCTGGGTGACGCTTGCCTCAGCCGCTGTGGGCGCTGGCGTGCGCGCCCAAGGCCAGAGCCTGCCTTGCCGGGGTTGCCCTGCTTTGCTCTGTGGCCAGAGAGGGGCTCAGGCCTCAGGGGATACAGGGTTGGACGCGCCATGAGAACGAGGGCCGTCTGTTCCATTGGTTCGTCTCCTTGTGTGTGCCTCTGAGCACCGGCAAACGTAGAGGGCTCCAGGCCTCTAGCTCAGTCCCATTTGAGCCAGGAAAGTTGAGTCTCAAAAAAAAGTTGCAGTGAGTTGTCCCTTGTAGGGAAATGCAGTGGGAGCCCTTACAGGAAGCTTCTGGGAGAGCCAAGTTATCAGAGAGCAAACTGTTCCAGAACAGTGTTTTCCAGGTTACTTCTTACCTGTTCTTATCTGCCAGAACTCTGTGTGTGTGTGTGTGTGTGTGTGTGTGTGTGTGAGCATGCATAGAGAGATACATAGATTTGCAGGTGCGCATATAAAATATTTATGTTCTCTTTTCCATTTTAGAAGTCCAGTGTACTATCCATTGTGCTACAGAACATTTTTTTCCATTTTAAACAGAGTAACTTGGGGGCACCTGGGTGGCTCAGTGGGTTAAGCCTCTGCCCCTGGCTCAGGTCATGATCTCAGGATCCTGGGATCGAGCCCCGCATCAGGCTCTCTGCTCAGCAGGGAGCCTGTTTCCCCCTCTGCCTGTGCCTGCCTCTCTGCCTACTTGTGATCTCTTTCTCTCTGTCAAATAAATAAATACAATATTTAAAATAAAATAAAATAGAGTAACTTGAATGGGAGTCAAGCTTTTCTTGACGAGCTAGATCTTAATTGTGACTAATGCTTCTAACATGATAATAGACCTGAAGTTTAGCATAGTTATAACAATCTTGGCATTATGATACGTGAGCGTAGTAATTCCAAGGGCGCCCGAGGTTCATGCAGTCCCCTTCACTGTTGTACGCTAGATACGCCGCTGGCAGCACGGACACAGAGTCTGGCTGTTTGGGAGAAACCCGAACCACTTGCAGACTCGGTCCTCCACTCTCCCACGGCCTGAGGGAGCAGCTGACCAACATCATTACAGCTGGGACTAAAATAAGAGTAAATAGGTAGTAACTGAGGTACTGTGGGGCTCTCCACGCAGTAAATGCATTTTAACCCGTGGACGTTTGACATTGCTTAGCGCCTCAGGGCCCTTATAGGACTAACTTTCTGTCTTTCAGATGAATTCCTCATTTGGCAGAATATTGCTTTCTTGGTGACGTATTGCTCCCTTCGCCAAAAAGGGGCCCACTGGGACACCCGGTGGCTCAGTCGGTAGAGCATTCGACTCTTGATCTCAGGGTCTTGAGTTCGAGCCCCATGTTGGGTATAGAGATTACTTAAGGGGGGGCATTGCTTTTTATTTCAACCCCACGATGCTGCTTGGTCAGGGTGATTTGGTTCACTGATTCTAGCGAAGCGCAGGGGACTTTCAGTACTTGGGGTAGAGCTCATCCCACAGGGAGACACTGAAGTTGTGTTTGTGATCTACAGTCACTTAACAGTTTTTTTTAAAGATTGTATTTATTTGACAGAGCCAGAGAGAGAAAGAACACAAGCATGGGGGAGGTGGAGAGGGAGAAGCAGACTCCTCGCTAAGCATGGCACCCCTCAAATAAAGTCTTTAGAAAAAAAAAATGTTGGGAGGGGGGGCCTGGGTGGCTCAGTTGGCTAAGTGTCTGCTTTTGGCTTAGGTCCTGATCCCAGGGTCCTGGGATTGAGCCCTGCATCGGGCTCCCTGCTCACGAAGGAGTCTGTTTCTCCCTCTGTGCTCACTCTCTCTCTCTCAAATAAATAAATAAAATCTTAAAAAAAAAAAAAAAGAAAAAATGTTGGGGAGAAAAAAATGTCAGGGAGAAGCAAACTTCCCACTGATCAGGGAGCCCAACGTGGGCCTTGATCCCAGCACCGCAGGATCGCGATCTGAGCCGAAGGCAGACACTTAACCAACTGAGCCACCTGGGCACCCCTTCACTTAACATTTTTATTTGTGTGATAAGTGATTTGCAAGTCATAATCCCAACCTGTTTTCAGTATTATTTATATTTCATCCGATAGCTAATGAAAGCAGATCCAAAAATGCTTCCTTTTATTTTTTTTTAAAGATTTTATTTATTTATTTGACACAGAGAGAGAGAGCACGAGTAGGCAGAGAGGGGGAAGCAGACTCCCTGCTGAGCAGAGAGCCTGATGTGGGGCTCGATCCCAGGACCCTGAGATCATGACCTTAGCCAAAGGCAGAGGCTTAACCCACTGAGCCACCCAGGCGCCCCAAAAAATGCTTCCTATACGAAGTACTGGAAGATACTGGATACGAACAGTATGAAATGACAGCTTGACCCCAAGTGTGTGGTAGCTGGCGTTTTCCTCAGCCGCGCACATGTTCATGCCGCAGGAGTCTGTGATCCGAGTTAAGAACGCGGTTCCTTTCCTCTCGCAGGTGAATGCGTCCCCGTCTCTCACCTCCAGCACCGCCAACGACCGAATCCTTAAGTATAACCTGATCAACGACACTCTCAATATTGCCGTCCCTAATGGCGAGATTCCAGACTGTAAATGGAACAAGTCACCCCCAAAGGAAGTTCTCGGCAATTATGAAATTCTGTAAGTTTGTGTGCAGACTGGGCAGCTGTCCTTGTGTGTTTCAGATTGAGGGGCGCCAGGGCCCAACGTGGATTTCCTATGTGTGTGTAGAGTTGCCTTGCTTGGGCCGAGTATTTCATATATTAACGATGTTACGGGATAGATTGTGTTGTAGCAGAAAAACGTCTTTTTTTTTTTTTTTTAGATTTTATTTACTTATTTGACAGGGAGAGAGAGAGATCACAAGTAGCAGAGAGAGAGGGGGAAGCAGGCTCCCCGCTGAGCAGAGAGCCCGATGTGGGGCCCGATCCCAGGACCCTGAGATCATGACCTGAGCCGAAGGCAGAGGCTTTACCCCACAGAGCCACCCAGGCGCCCCAGAAAACTGTGTCTTAAACTAGGCCTTTGTCTGGGTCTTTTGCTTGATTAGTATTGATGAAGTGTTTGCCACCTGCTGGGCACCATGTGAGCCGCTGGGCGACAGGCGGGGGCAGGAGAGCTGTATGGTTTACCTTCTCTCGGGCCGCCGTGGAGCAGAGAGATCCGGCTCGCGCTTGGGCTCCAGCACCTGGAGCTGCGGGACCGTGACGAACTCTCTGCAACTTTGAGCCCCAGTGTGTCCAGCTTGGGTGGGGCTCTTGCAAGCAATCTGACGGAGTTGGGAACACGAGAATGTTCTCGATGATTGCTGACAGCCGAGGGCTGCCCACTTGCTCAGAAATGTGCTGAGTGCTTCATTTCCCCGGAGACTTCCCGAGGTCCATATTGTCACGAGCCCCCTCTGACGCATGCGGTAACAAGGTTTAGACAGGAACAGTGGCCTGTTGGTGGTGACAGAGAGTGGGAGCAGTGTGAGAGCCTGTCAAGGAGGCAGTGATTGAGTGACTGCTGGTTCGTACTGTGGGACAGCGGGGGCCGTTGAGAACATGGCCTGGGAGCTCTGGTGCAGCCTGGGAGGCTGCGGGAGGAAAGCGCATCACAGAAAAGGGTGCATGAGGGATGTGCGTTAGCTTGTCGGCGTGGATGCAGCTACTGTGGGCCACGAGGTGTGGAAGGGGAGCTGGAGAAGAGAGGGAAACAGTGCCCCAAACTGGAAGGGGCATCCGTGTTAGGGTCACATTAGTCTTTCTGGAAAGGTAAAAATGCACATTTAACGTTTCAAGAAAGCAGAGGAAGAAATTTGTAGTGAACGTCATGGGCCGCACACAGATGCCGGGTGGGCATTACTGGCATGGGGACTCGGACTCCAGAGCCCACGGCGGACCGCGCGGTCTCTGCTGTGCATGGCCTTGATGTATGCATGCAGCACGGGGAAGGGTAGAGGGTCAACACAGAAGGGCAGTGTGTGAGCCTCCAGGGGCGGTGGTGGGGGGCTGCAAGCATGACCACTCAGCCTGGGGGGATTTCCTGCAGCCACGGTCAGTGGGTAGGTGGGCTCAGTGCAGGGTGAGCAGAGGGCCGGAAGTGACCAGCGCTGGGGGCTCGTCGAGAGGGGAGGACATCGGGACGGGGTGGGAGGGCACTGGAGGTCCGGTGCTTGTGGGCTGTTGGGGTTCGGGCACCAGGGAAGCGAGCTGGGGAAGGAGAGGCTGAGGTCAGAGGGAGGGTCTGCAATCTGGGCTTTTCAGGGATCGCGGTTGCTGGAGGTGACAAGGTCGGGGGCCGTGGGAATAGGCCTGAGCTCGGGTAGAGGACGAGGTCATGGTGGGGGGGCCAGGGTCAGGGAATTGGGGTCTCTTGTTTGGTCATTGCTGTGACCAAGAATTGTGAGCCAGGGGCCCTGAATCGGAAGGAGTTCGGTTACAGGTAACTGCTCCAGGTGGGTGGGGGATTCTGCTGTGTTGGGAGGGGGGCTCCCTCCAGACCCAGGGGCGTGATGGGTGGGAGAGAAAGCACCCCAGCGCAGGAAGGTGCAGGGGACGCTCCAGGATGAGGTGGAGACACGGGGGTTTGCTGGCGACCGGCGAGTTCTGAGTGGATCTGTCTTCTCTAGCCAGGGTGCGGCAGGCTGGGCTGTCGGGAGCCCGGGGCCCTTGAGGGAGGGCGGCAGACACTCCACTTCCCGTTAAAGACACAGACGTCGGAGCCTCTCTGCTGTTAGTTGACGAAGCAACACGGTGACCCCCCGGCCCGCTCAGCCGCCCTCTCCCCACTCCTGTGAGTAAGGGAGGCTCCTGTGCAGAACCGATCATTCCAGGCGCTTCCATGCAGGCCTCCTCCCCAGGGCTCAGATGACCTCGTGGTCAGGAAGCCCGCTGTTGGCTCCCAGCCACGGCCTCTTGCAGCGTAGCCGGCTGCGTGGGCAGGGAGGGCCCTGACTTTCTACCGCGTCAGGTGCCCTGCCTCCCGTGGGGTGCTCGCAGCAGTCTCTGGAGTGGCCCAGAAGCAAGAGGAGGAAGCCAGACACCAGTGAGCTGCCTGAGGTCATGCCACTGGTGCTGGCCCCCAGAAGTTGGCACTCCTGCTGCCCCGATCACCGTCCTGGCCTTCAAGTCACGAGGCCAGGCCTTCTGCGCCTGCAGCCTCAGGGGCCCAGGGCTGGACATGCTGGGGATATGCTTATATAGCCTTTAAATCTCTACTGTCCAGGGGCGCCTGGGGGCTCAGTCGGTTAAGTGTCTGACTCTTGAATTCGGCTCAGGTCATGATCTCAGGTCGTGAGATGGAGCCCCGCGTCGGGCTCCGTGCTCAGCAGGAAATCTGCTTGAGATTCTCTCTCTCCCTCTGCCTCTCCCCCCACTCCCTCTCTCCCTCTCTAAATCAATCGATCTTTTTTTTTTTTTAAAGATTTTATTTATTTGTCAGAGAGAGAAAGAGGGAGAGAGAGAGCACAAGCAGGGGAGCGTCAGGCAGAGGGAGAAGCAGGCTCCCTGTTGAGCAGAGAGCCCGATGTGGGGCTCAACCCCAGGACCCTGGGGTCATGACCTGAGCCAAAGGCAGACGCCAACTGGGCCCCCCAGGCGCCCCAATAAGTAAAGTGACTGCAATCTATTTGTCATTCTAGCGGGAGGGAAGCCTGCTAGAATAAGGGGGCCTAGGAGAACATCCTGCTTGGTTCTCCACATTAGCATCGCCTCTGGCAACAGCGCCTCCCAGAGGCCCGCTGCTTGCCACAGGCACGGCGAGACTGGTAAGCCCTGTGTGGTCCTTCCCCCACTCCCCTGTCATCAGTACATTCTTACTGCACCCCCCCCCCCCCCGGCAGTGAGGTGCTGGGGCAACTGGGAACCAGACAGAGGGGGTCACTGCAGCCCTTAGGTCAACGATGGAGACAGAATGCTGACGGGGGTGCTAACGTGTGAGCGGGGAGTCCGGGGGCTCGAGCAATCCTTGAGGTGGGGAAGGGCCCCTCCCACAGGCACAGCCTCCAGTGTCCCCGGGGAGTCCTCCCTCCAGCATCACCTCTCCTTAGGGAGACAGGGGAGAGGAGGCCCCCCGTCGTTGGCCTGATCCCCATTCCGGCAGAGGGAAAGCCCATAGTGTCTGCCGTGTCGGTCACCGGACTGGCCGCCTTCCTCCTTGCCCTTCCCTGCCGGGCCCCCGTTTCCCAGCAGAAGCACACGGCGGAAAATATGTTCCTCCACTTCCAAAGCTTCCCTCCCACACCCCTCCCAGCCTGCAGATTCCCATTCTGGGAATAAACGTAGAACAGAAATAGCCCCTTTTTGAGAAGTCAGCAAAATTCGGCTAACGCAACATAACAGCATCGTCGTACCTTTCGCCCCGGACGCGAACCTATAATAGAGGCTCTTCGGTCAGGGCGTGGCCACCAAGGACACCTAGGAAGGAGGTTTACTAGGGAACAGAAATGTCCTTCACACCCTTGATCCACAGGCTCAAAAGGTCCCAAATAAGAATCTGAAGTCTTGGGTTTTGCTGGATCCCACAGACCTTCGGACAAACCTGAGCAAACCTCTCCCCAGTCTCAGATGGGAAGTGGGGATCCGTCAGGAGGGGATGGGAAGTCACCGTGGGCTTAGGAGACCCCATCACCAGAGCCTGCACGTGCCAGGCCCGGCGGGGGGTGCAGTGACATTTCTTCAGCCTCACGGACCCCCTGAGAGGGGCTCATGGTGGCGCGAGAGGCCAGCGACTACCCAGATGCCTGAATCGGGCAGGGGCGCCCGTGGTTCCGGCTGCGTCTTTCTGAGGCAGAAGCCCAGGCTCTGTTTCCTGCACAGGTCTTGCTTTCACACCGCCCGGGCCTGGTGCCTGAACACTAGTGGGGAGGGGCAGGGTGGGCCTCAGCTGGTGGGGGCTCGATCTGGCCTTGCTGTGGGCGTGAACTGCTTGCCCCGTCCTTGTCCCCTCCCCCCGGGTGGGTCATTCACGCCCCATCTGAGTGTAAGTAGTATGAGAGTCCGTCTTCTCCCTCACCTCCTTGGTGTCTCATTCATGTTTCCTTGGGGGTCACTGCCGACTTCCATGTGGTAGGAAGTCTTTATAAAATGTCAGCGGCAGGAGCCGGGGACGGTTCGCAAAAGTAATTTAACAAGGCGGTGCCCGTATGCTCTGTGGCCTCAGGCAGGGATTGGTGGGCTGGCAGGCGGGAGGCACGTGGGGGGGCGACGATGGGGGGGCCAGGCTGCTTCCCCGGGCGGCGTGGGATGTGCCACACAGCGGCTCCGTGGCCGTGCTCAAGGCTGCTGCCGTTTCTGCCGAGTCCTGAAGGCGTTCCTCTGTTTGTAGCTATGACGAAGAGCTGGCGCAGGGCGATGGGGCTGACCGAGAGCTGAGAAGTCGTCAGGGCCAGTCGCTGGGGCCCAAGGGAGGCCGATCGCGAGACTCGGGGAGGACCGTCCTCACCACCTGGAAGTGAGCACCGGTGGGTGCCAAAGACGGCAAGCTGGACCCTGCCGGGTACTCACTGCACCTGGCCTGTTTTGAAATTTCCTTTTTCTAGAACTTTTTTCCCCCCCTCCCGTTTCCTAAACCCTGTAAATAAATAAAAGCACTTCTTTGAGAGGTTAAGGAGTCTCTTAGGAAGAAAAGATGCCCTGCTTCTCCTTCCCTCTCACACAGTACTTCTGAGACCAGACGTGTGGGCATTTTCCTCACACCGGGCCGTTCTGCGCTCCTCTGGCCCCTGCTGGGTGTCCTACGATTTAGCCACTTTGGCACCATCTGCCTGGAGTTGGCGTCCAATCCACCGGCCAAGGGCCCAGTCCCACACGACGGCCCCTCCGTGCCCCCGTAACCTCAGAAGCCGATCCGGGTTGTCTCCGGTACTTCTGACCTCCCTGCTCTAAGTTGGAGGTTCCCACCACCTCTTTCTCAAGCCCCTCCGAGGGCTTGATTCCTGGGCCAGAGTGGCTCACAGAACTCAGGAAAACCATTCCCCTGCTCGATTACCCACTTCTCGTAAAGGATGCAACTCAGGTTAGCCAGATGGAAGAGATGCGGAAGGCAAGGTATGGGGGATGGAGTGGGGAGCTTCCGTGCCCTCCTAGCACCTCTCTGTGGCGACCAGCCCGGAAGCTTTCTGAATTCCATATTCGAGAAGATTTGTGAAGGTTCCATTACATGGTATCGGTTGATTAAATCATTGGCCATTGATGATTGATTCAACCTTCAGCCCTACTCCTCCCCAGAAGTTGGGGGGCAGCGGCTGGAAGCGCCCCCCCTCTGATCCCAGGGTGGTCCCCTGGGAGTCAGGCGACCTGGGAGCCCCCAGCCACCGGGATCAGCCCTTTGTACAAACTGGCTTGGTTGAAAGGGGCTCGTTAGGAAGAACGAAGACACCCATTTCTCCTTTACTACCTGGAGCTCTTTCAGCAACGGGGGAACAAAACTAAATACTCTGACAAAAAGCTGTCCCTGTTGCTTTTGGAAAGGAAATGACAGGGATTTTAGGAACTGTGCGACAGGAACGGGGACAGAGACCATAGCTGTATTTCTTACTGTAAATCACCGCATTTCCATTTCGTCAGGGCGGGGAGAACCGATTCACAAATGCACAAGACCGGCGTTTTCCGCAGAAAGTAACAGCCTCAGCGTGCAATTGAGTTTATTACGAGGTGTTCATATTTTAAAAATATTGCGCTGACTTAAAAACAAAAGCTGCCTATCTTACAAAGTCGTGCCGCCGTGAGAAAGCAAGATATTTAATCTGACAGGTATTTCAGTGTCGTTCCCTTTAACTGTGAATCTGTGGAAGACCGGCAGCTGGGAACGTGTGTCAGTAATTTATCTTCACAGAGGTCTTTGTCTCGGTGCTGTCGGAAGAGACCAGTTTCTGTCACTTCGGTTTTGGAGGTGAGTCCGTCAGATGGGCCCAGACAGTCCCCGCCGTGTGGCCCATCTGACGTCAGCATCCGGGTGTGCTGCAGACCAGAGGTAGGCGTTGTTGGCAGCTGGTGGCCGGGACCAGCTGCAGGGGTGCTGTGCTGACGTGAAGCCACCCTGGACACCGAGTGAGGTGGAGAAAAATCCAGGAAGCCCTGAGTCAGTCGGACAGAGTGACTGATGCACGCGAGTAACCCCCGAGACGCGGGCTCCTCCCAGTAAAAGCCTTTTCCTGATGATCATGCTTGACACTATTCACTGATGCTTCGGTCACTGTCTTGAATTTATCTTTAAAACTCCCCACCTGAAGGGTGCCTGGGTGGCTCAGTCAGTTAAGCGTCTGCCTTCCACTCAGGTCATGATCCCAGGGTCCTGGGATTGAGCCCCGCATCAGGCTCCCTGCTCAACATGCTCTTTCTCCCTCCCTCTCTCTCTCTCTCTCTCTCTCTTTCTCTCTCTCACTGTCAAATAAATAAATAAAATCTTAAAAAAAAAAAGGCAATCAAGGGCGCCTGGGTGGCTCAGTTGATTAAGCGACTGCCTTTGGCTCAGGTCATGATCCCGGAGTTCCGGGATCGAGTCCCATATCGGACTCCTGGCTCTGCGGGAAGTCTGCTTCTCCCTCTGACCTTCTCCCCTCTCATTCTCAGTCTCTCTCTCGCTAATAAATAAATAAAATCTTTAAAAAAAAAGCAATCAAAAACTCCTCACCTGAAAAAAAAAACAAAAAGCAAAAAAAAAAAAAACCAAAACAAAACAAAACAAATCTCCACTTGTCTGTTGTTAACGATGTTAGTAATAGGACTTTGTTCTCCTGGTGCTGTACTGAGGACATAGCTTGCTGACAGAAGTCTTTCTCATACTCGTGTGTGAACACATGTCAGGTTTGTAAGTCCTGTCATGGGTGTCTGTGTGCTCACGTGTTGAACAGCACTTCACTGCCAGGTGGGGAAAAGGGCCTTTTAGGCGGTAGGATAGAAAGTGACAGAGGCGCGACGCAAGTGGTATTCAGCCAGCATCCGCACGAATTGCAGTTTGAGGGGATTTGACCACAGTGTTCCCTTGAAGCCTGAGATTGTTCCACCTTTACAATCGGATTGGACGTCTCGCGTTCATGGCGGGTGTGGCTTTGACTTTGAGTCAGACCTGGGCTTGAAGCCTGGCTCTGCCGTTTATTAGCTTGTTCCAAGGCTGTCCGGTGGATCTTTGGACCTTGGCTTCTTGGTGGATAGAAGGGGACTAATTGTATCTGCTTCAGAAGTCACCAGTGCCACAGCCCCGGGTCCCGCCCGCCCCACTGGCGCTCTGGTTCCAATGCGTCCCCTGACCCAGGAGGGGCGCAATCCACGGGGCGGGGGGCCTCCACCCCTGGCTTTGGCCCACCCTCTACAGCCTACAACCCAGCTTCTCACTCATGTTGTTTTTGATTTGTTCTCCGGGTGTCTGGGAGCAGGGTGGAGTCCCCGGCTGGGAACACTGACCTCGTCTGAACATAAAGGGCGACGCCGTCACGTCAGGAGTGAAGTTGTTAGTTGGCCGACGAGCGGGTTGCTGGATGAGAGCAAGTGTCTGCTAAATAGATTTCTGTCAAATATTGACTGTTTCGTTAGTGATGTCATGTTCTGGGGCAGATGTTTCCTCTGAACCCTTCCAGAACACACAGGGGTGGGAGGCGTGCGATGTCCGAAGCAGGCCACGGAAATTCATGGATTATAAACGCTGTTCATCACGGAGCGGTCCCCCCCTTTGGAATCGTCCAGAATGACACTTTGTGCTGTCTTATCAGCTCCTATTGTTTTTTCCCTTTCGATGGGGCCTGGAGAGGCGGGTTCCCAAAGTCTGAGGATCATTTTCACAATGATTCTTTTTTTGTTTGATTTGTTTGGTTTTTTTCCAGAGCACATTCGTCATTTGCCTGCTTCCCAAACGGGCTGCTCCCCCAGTATTCCTTGGTAGCTGCTCAAGCTGAGAACCACAGTGTCTTCCTAAAGGTCTCCCCTCCCCACCCCACGGTTCCTAAGCCTGGTGACAGCCTCCTCACTCAGCCGCCTTCTTCCCCTGGGCCTCCCCGCCGGACCCCTGCCAAGCCTCCCACCAATCAGCTGCAGCCCCCACCCCTATCTAGTCAGGCTTCAGCCTCAGGCCAGCAGGATTTCTTTTTTTTTTTTTTTTTACTTGTGGCCATTTCTCCCCAATGTGCGGTGGTTCCTCAACGCGCTCCCCGGAGGACAAAGCCTCTGGTTCTTGGGAGGATTCAGGAGGCCTTCCATAGATGCTGTGTCCACCGGCCCCAAACTCACCTGACTTTTCTCTCCCTGGACCATTTCCAGCTCCGCTGCCCCTCCCAGCCAGCGGGGGGCGGTGTTTCCCCCCAGCCACCTGGCCCTTGGTCTCCCCAGCACCAGGCTCTCGGGGAGGAAGCTGAGGGTCGGCTGCGGGTACCCCGGCCAGCCTGTCTCTGGGCCCAGCACCTGGTTCTGCTCAGCGACCGGGTCATTCAACAGTGCTGCACCCAATCACAGCGCTCTCCGGGCATTTCAGGACCCTTTGCGAGGCAACAGGAGCATCGTTCAATTTTTTTTTTCCTGTTTCTCATTTGGGGAGAATATGTATTCTTATGTCCCCTGATCCATCCCAGCCTGTGAACTCTATTGTATCTCATATACTTTTAAGTTGAAAATAGCATTTCCATACTTTTGTGCCTGGCAGCCTTCAAAGCGGTCCATCTCCCGCTCACTCCTCCCGTGGCTGGTGCTCCTTGAGCAGAAACAACCTGGGGGACTGCGGTGTCCCCTGTAGGGAGCCACAGGCTTCCTCTGGCCTGTCACTTGTCCACTTTTTTTTTTTTTTTTTTTTTTCATTTTTCAAGTTTAGCTCTCATGGAAACACACTGCCCGGTAGCTCCAGTCGGAACCCACGTTCTCTTTCTGGATCTCAGAGACTGTGAAGTCCTGAGCTGTCTCCCGGCCCTCCTGCTTGCTCGCTGTGTGACTATGAGGCAGTCACTCAGCTTCTCTGAGCTTCGTTTCCCCATCTGGTGGGGGGAGCATAACCTGTGCCTGCCTACTTCACGTGGCCATCCAGAGGAAGGGAAAGGAATGGCTGTGAAAGTGCCAAATCGGTTAACATGTTTGCTACATTTTCTGTTTTAAGACTCAGTGGCTGCCCTCAAGGAGTTCACAGGCTAGTTCTTGTAAAGACAAGGCATACACAGCCCTGAAAAAGACAGCACAGGCTCAGGGCTAGAGAAGTGGCTTGGGCAACACGTGCTCCAGTCGTGGTGATCTGGGGTGGCTTCCTGGAGGAGGAGCAGCTTGAGCCGCACCTTAAAGAATGAGTGGAATTTGCATGGAAAGCAGGGGAATAGTGAGGGGTAGTTTCCGAAAGATGGTTCAGGGCCATATTGTGAAGGATATTGGATTCCAGGCTAAAGAATTTGGATCAGTTCCCTAGGCACTAGGGAGCCATTGAGTGTTTTTGAGGAGTGACAAGATTATTGTTCTTGAGATGTGGGTCTGGGGGGTAGTTGGGAGGGTGATCGAGGCGAGAAGAGGCTGGAGGGAAGCCCAGCAGTGAAGAGCTGAGGAAATGAACTCAGGCAGGGCATTGAGGGTGGGCAGGTGGGAGGGTTGGGGGTGGAGGGAGTGGCTTCTGCACATCTGGGAGGGAGAGCTTCAGAGCCTGGAGCAATTCTCAGTTGCCCAGCAGGGGGCGTATGTGTGAAAGGGGTTTGAGTCTTGAAAGTCTAGAGTTAAGTAAACGTCACAAAATCCAGTTATCCCTTGAACCACGCGCGTTCCAACTGTGTGGGTCCAGTTACAGGGGGATTTTTTCCGGCCAATACAGTACCGTAAATGTATTTTCTCCTATGATTTTCTTGATAACGTTGTCTTCTCTCTAGCTAACAATATTGTAAGAATATACTATATAATACACAGGACGTATAGAATTTGTTGAACAACTTGTTTTCGTTACCAGTAAGACTCCCAGTCAGTGGTAGGCAGGGTCTTTGTGGATGTGAAGTGGCACGTCCGTCTGACTTTGATTTGCATTTCCCTGACGACCAGTGAGGTGGAGCATCTTTCCCCGGGCTTATGGAGCATGCGTGGGTCTTCTTGAGAGAAACCACATGAAAGGGATGCATTTGTCACTGCTGGTAGGAGTGTCACTGCTGGATGACGACTTACCTTTAATTCTGTGGTGGAAGGTTTCGTTGACTCTTCCGTGAAGCCTTTATTGACAGCTCTTGTCTACACTGGTCTCTCCTTTCTCCTAAAGTGTAAAGCATAAGTCAGATCATGTCTGAGGCCTAATGCCCTCCAAAGGAACTGCCGGCGGCACTTAGAATAAACTCCAGCTCCTCGCCTCTCTGGCCTCGTCTCCCACCAACGTCTCGGTTCTGCGCCTGCCCGTTTTGCTGGAGCCACAGCGGCCTCTGAATGCCTCAGGGCCTTTGCACAGGCGGTTCTCTCTACCTGGAATTCTCTTTCCCTTGCTCATTGCAGGCTGGCTCCACCTCACCGTTTGGAGCAGCCTGGCCCTCTCCTCTTAGAGAAGCTTTCCTGACCATCCTTTCCTGATGAGCCTTCTGTTTGCTTCAAAGTGTCGATCGCTCTCTGGAATTATCTTAATCAGGCGCTTATTTGCTGTTTTACTTTCTCCTGCATAAAGCCATCAGCAAGGCCACCCCAGCCTTCAGCTGGCATTGGCCTGGCAATGGCAGGAACTGAATAAATGACAATTGGATGACTGGCCAGAGGAGACTCAGGGGTCTGCTCACTTGTGACTGTCCTCACCCTCCATCAGGGCGGCTCATCCTGCCGGGGCCTTTGCCATCCATCCCCAGACTGAGATGAGGCAGAACTTGAGATCAGGGTGACATCCCGTCCTGCGTGTCCTCGGTGGTCACTCGGTGAAGCAGCTTTGGACAGTGCGAGGGCAGCAGGCGTCGGGGCCGACAAGTCAGAGCAAGATCACACAGTGTCTGAGGAATGGTTTAAAATCTGAGAAGAGAAGATTGAAAGGTAACACAAAGTATTTGAAGGGCTGTGAGGTGAAGAGGAGTCACAGGTGATGGGCTGTGTCATGGGGGGTGTCTCAGAGGGCAGAAGAACTGAGGAGGTAGAAGTTAATTTCGCTTAGGGAGGGCTTTTCTGTTAGCATTGCCTATTCTGGAATACTCTCATGAGGTAGTGAGCCTCCTGTTCCAGGGAGAGTACCAGTCCCCAGGGTGTGGTAGAGAGGAGGCAGCACAGAATAGGCTGGAACAGGTGGGAGGGCCTTTCTCCCTCTGAGACTGTAGGAATCCCCTCAGCAAAATCTAGGATTTTGATCTGGTGCTTCTTGTAAAGAGGAAAGCGCCGTTTCAGGGCAGGGGGAGGCAGGTGAGCATCGTGCCCGTGCCAGCCTGAGTACTGGCCAGCAGGGAGAGGATAGGCCATACTCCAAGGCCCCGAGAGTGCATTTTCCGCTCACTGGCTGAATTGGGGAAGAATCCTCTCTCCCATTGAAGGTCCGCCCCGAGAGGGTAGGGGCTTGTCTCATTCACCACAGCCTCCCCAGTGCCCACAAGAGTGCCCAGTAGTTAGCTGGTGCTCAGCAGACCCGACTTCAAAGCCTGGCTCTGGAATCCGAGTCCTCGGGAGAATCCCTGCCCCCTCTCTTGCCGTGTGCTCTCAGCTCCTTTGCCCCTCAGCATCCGCTTCCTTGTTTGCTCAGCCCGTGTGGTGACGTGCGGGTGACAGTCATCCCTACCAGCCAGATGGGTGCTCTCCTGCTCTCCTCAGTGGCTATGATCACCGTCTTTGGGGCTGGGTCCCACCCCCTCCATTCCCCCTGTCCGTCCCCTGGGCAGGCAGTTCCCAGGTCCCACCCGCCGGCTTGGGGAAGGGCACCCTGGCTGGTGGATCCAGGCTGCAGACAGGTGCCAAGGGAGGGTGAACGCGGGGTTGGCAGAGCGCTGGGCACGGTGAAGGCTGAGTCACAGCCACAAAAACTGAGGGGTGTGTCAGGTGACACGACACTCACTTCCGGCCAGGAGGGTGGTGTGTCTCATGCCTCGGGGCAAGGGAGCCCAAACAGAAAGGCTTTGAGAAAGAATGGAAACAGGAGGACAAATGGAAAATTTCCACCAACAGCCACCCGGGAGTCCCCTTAGCTCGAGAGGATCTTTGGAACCTCAGCTCCTCACCCAGTACGCGGCCCGGCCTATCGCTTGGCCTAGAGTGGCTTTCCCCTCTGCAAATACAGGTGAACCTGCAGGCACCCCCTTCCCAGCCATCCGTGCCCCCGGGGGCCCCCACACTGTCTGGCCCCAGGACCGCAGCTCAGGCTGTGCCCACAACCCGACGTGCTCTTCCGCTCCCCCCTCC